>CM057349.1:9194653-9626825 GCA_030015575.1 Agapanthus africanus | reverse complement strand
ATCTCAAAGAGGAGGCGGGATGATCTCATTGATCTCCTTCATCAGCTTTTTCAACAATCAGCCATACTGGGCGCCTATCGGAGGATAGAGGACATCCGCGGGGATCCCGATGCTTGTGACCGTGAGCGAAAGCATACTCGGGAGGTTCGCAATGTTTGGAAGGTTTTGAATAAAGTTAATTTTGAGTTTCTCAACCCATGCCCCGCATCTGAAGTGTTCCCATTGTAAAAGTTTTTCTTTTTATTCTGTATCGCCTTCTTGAAGTCTGGATGATAAATTTTGTTGTGTCCTTGTATGTTTGCACGCCCTTTTTTTTGAGATTTTATTATTTTGCTACTATTGCTGTTTGTGCTTTTTAACATGCAAGGTGCCACTCCATATTTTCCTTTTCAATGCAATTCAGGTTTAGGTCTCACGTGTTCTACACGTGGGATCCTTTGATGTGGCTGTTCACAAGATTTTCCTCATGCCATATTTTCAGTGCGCAATGCTAGGTGCAGAAAAAGGGCCTTGGAAATAGTTCCATCTCCTTGATTTTCGGTGCCTTTCCTTTTTTAGGCCTTGGAAATAATTTCACCATGCAGGATTTTCCGCGCACAGCACTTAATGCGCTTCATTATATATGAGGCAATAGCCTTCTTTTCTTTTCACAGAGAGATTCATATCATATATATATTTTTTCCTTGAGGGAGAAACGAGTGCCATGGCTTGTAATCGCCCTCATGCTCGTCGACAGCCATGGGAAGTTCCCCTTGAGGAGATGATCCCCCGCTTTGCTGCTCGGTTGGTGGACCCCCTCCTTACCGACAACGAATGCGACTCGGCCATGCACGAGCTCTCGATTCGTAGAGGGTCTCCCCTCCCGATGGGTTCCCTCTGGCTCCGGATGATCCTCATGGCCGTGCTTGCCGACATTCCTCCTCACCCGGCAGAGATGACCCTGGCGATGCTTGATGCGGCGGAAGAAAAGCTCGAGGGTTTCCATGAAGCATGCTTGATTACCCAAGCTCTGAAGGACTGCTTAATTCATCTGCTGAGCGAGATCAGGGCCCGGCGAGCTATTATGTTTGCATTCGCGGACGAACATGGCACCAACCGATGGGGAGCGACTTCTCGCGAGAATCGTCGTTTCGATGTGCTGGAGAAGGCGGAGAGAGAGATGGAGAATTTTGTCCTTTGCTTCGTCAACCCCTGTGCCGTTGATCCTGTGTTTGGTGACCTTTTCCGTTAGTGTAGAACCTTTTTAAATTAGTCCTTCCTTTTTGCATGCTTTATGTTGAACTTCCATGTAGGCTCAGTACTCGTATGTATGTTTCCGCTTGCATGAATAAATTTTGTGTTCCTTTTATGAAAATTTTCTTCAATTATCAATACTGTTGTCATGTCGCGCGCACATTAAAGCTTCTAATTTTACTTTTTTTTCGGATGTTCATATGATTGCGAGCACATGCTTGATAGGATAATCATCTGAAAGTTTTCTGTTGCTTGCCATATCGGGTGTGCCAGCGCGTTCTGGATCGATTATTGCTATCGATCGGGAGCCCACTTATATGGTCTCGAGCGTGTATGTCCTATTTCTAAGGTTGTGGTCGCAAGGTGAGCTTTCATGGTCTTGGTAGGGCGACACGTAGCGAACATAAGGTCGTGGCTCTCGATAAAGTTGCCATGTTCACTCGTGAGAGGGTTGAGGCTCATAAGGCCACTGAGAAAGAGCTTGAAGCCCGGCTCGCTTCGTATCAGGCTCAGCAAGCTCAAGCGGAGGCTCGTCTTCTGGAGATCTTGCGTCATGAGGCCGTGGCCCAGCAAAAGCAGGATGAGCTGACCAAGTTGCTGCATCGCCCGCCGGCCTGAAACATTTGTATCTTTTTCTTCCTTTTTTGTACATACTCATGGATGAGAGCATTTTCTTTTTGTTTCTCCCATAAATTGTACTTTGTACCCGTTTTGGTTTATGAATAAAAGATACATTTTTCTTGTCAATGATGTGTCTCCTTTTCACCGCATGTATTCTGTGGATATTCTATCTTGATCTCCTTGCAGGACAGCCATGGCTCAGGACTCAGGGTTAAGATCTGCTTCCTAAGGCTTTTGCTTTTTTGCGAGCCACAAGGGTTTCATGAAGAGTTTTTCTCCCTACAGGTCGAGAAGATCCCATAGGTGTGAGTTCTTCTTAAAGATCGTGAGGATCCTTAAGCGGGTTTTCCCTTGAGAGTCGCAAGGATCTCACAAGAGAGTTTTTCTTCCTTACAGGTGGCGAGGGCCTGCAAGTGCCGGGTGTGATCTTTTTCCGTGTTTCACGGGGGTTAGGGATCACTCAAGGTATCGTAGTTTAAAGACGTCGCGGTCAAGGTTAAGGACCTCATAGTCCGTGGATTTAAGGACTCCACAGTCCGCTGTTAGTTTTAAGACATCACGGTCAAGGTTAAGGACCTCATAGTCCGTGGATTTTAAGGACTCCACAGTCCGGTGTTTGGTTGCAGGGACCCGTCACCTCTTTGAAGACGTTGAGGAATTACAACGCCAGGTATCAAAGGAGTGAAGAGATGTACCCTTAAACCAAGGCGAAATCCGTAGGGAATCGGGGGGGTTGATTGTTAGTTTTAAGACATCGCGGTCGAGGTTAAGGACGTCATAGTTCCGTGGATTTTAAGGACTCCACAGTCCGGTGTTTGCTCTGGTTGCTTCACACGGGTTCACTGCCGTGCTTGGCGAGGACCAGGCTCCGCTCTGGACGTTTTCCACGGGGTCAAAGAGTGACGTTATCCGTGTCCGACGTAACAGGAAGTTTGCACTAGATGCTTCACACGGGTTCATTGCCGCATTAGGCGAGGACTAGGCTCCGCTCTGGATGCTTCGCACGGGTTCACTGTCATGCTCTGCGAGGACCAGGATCCGCTCTGGACGTTTTCCACTGGGTCAAAGAGTGACGTTATCCGCGTTCCACGTAACCAGGAAGTTTGCACTAGATGCTTCACACGGGTTCATTGCCGCATTAGGCGAGGACTAGGCTCCGCTCTGATGCTTCGCACGGGTTCACTGCCATGCTCTGCGAGGACCAGGATCCGCTCTGGACGTTTTCCACGGGGTCAAAGAGTGACGTTATCCGCTTTCCACGTAACCAGGAAGTTTGCACTAGATGCTTCACACGGGTTCATTGCCGCGTTAGGCGAGGACTAGGCTCCGCTCTGGATGCTTCGCTACGGGTTCACTGCCATGCTCTGCGAGGACCAGGATCCGCTCTGGACGTTTCCCACGGGGTCAAAGAGTGACGTTATCCGCGTTCCACGTGACCAGGAAGTTTGCACTAGATGCTTCACACGGGTTCATTGCCGCGTTAGGCGAGGACTAGGCTCCGCTCTAGATGCTTCGCACGGGTTCACTGCCATGCTCTGCGAGGACCAGGATCCGCTCTGGACGTTTCCCACGGGGTCAAATAGTGACGTTATCCGCGTTCCACGTGACCAGGAAGTTTGCACTAGATGCTTCACACGGGTTCATTGCCGCGTTAGGCGAGGACTAGGCTCCGCTCTGGATGCTTCGCACGGGTTCACTGCCATGCTCTGCGAGGACCAGGATCCGCTCTGGACGTTTCCCACGGGGTCAAGAGTGACGTTATCCGCGTTTCCACGTGACCAGGAAGTTTGCACTAGATGCTTCACACGGGTTCATTGCCGCGTTAGGCGAGGACTAGGCTCCGCTCTAGATGCTTCGCACGGGTTCACTGCCATGCTCTGCGAGGTACCAGGATCCGCTCTGGACGTTTCCCACGAGGGTCAAAGAGTGACGTTATCCGCGTTCCACGTAACCAGGAAGTTTGCACTAGATGTTTCACACGGGTTCACTGCCGTGTTAGGCGAGGACTAGGCGCCGCTCTGGATGCTTCGCACGGGTTTCACTGCCATGCTCTGCGAGGACCAGGATCGCTCTGGACGTTTTCCACGGGGTCAAATAGTGACGTATATCCGCGTTCCACGTGACCAGGAAGTTTGCACTAGATGCTTCACACGGGTTCATTGCCGCGTTAGGCGAGGACTAGGCTCCGCTCTGGATGCTTCGCACGGGTTCACTGCCATGCTCTGCGAGGGACCAGGATCCGCTCTGGACGTTTCCCACAGGGGTCAAAGAGTGACGTTATCCGCGTTCCACGTGACCAGGAAGTTTGCACTAGATGCTTCACACGGGTTCATTGCCGCGTTAGGCGAGGACTAGGCTCCGCTCTGGATGCTTCGCACGGGTTCACTGCCATGCTCTGCGAGGACCAGGATCCGCTCTGGACGTTTCCCACGGGGTCAAATAGTGACGTTATCCGCGTTCCACGTGACCAGGAAGTTTGTACTGATTGTATCCGCATTTCGCGGGATGGAGGCTTGACTGTTGGCGATATGTATACCACCGAGCCATAGAACTGGGAGCTACCGCTGCTCTGCTTTGTTTGAAGTCATGTCCGTTGTTACGAGACGAGTGTTTGGATGATCTCTAGGTCGCCTGTGGCCCGTCGAGACCTGGCTTCTTTTTCTGATGAAACCTGGGGGAGAAGTATGATCCCCTTTTTGTTTACGCCCTTGGATTGTGTACAGGGTGTGATGGAATATCACCTGTAGGGCATAAATTTTATTTTTATTTTATTTCTTTTTCCACGATGCTCTATCATTTCAGCTTTTATATCGCGAAAATCGCGATTGCCCAATCATTTCGGCTATTTTTCGCGGTGCCCAATCATTTCGGCTATTTATTTATTTTCTGCTCGCTGCTTTTTATTGCGAGTTGCCCCATCATTTCGGCTATTTTTCATGCCTTCATTTTTACTTGCTGCTTTTTATTGCAAGTTGCCTCATCATTTCGGCTATTTTGTAGGCATGTGTGGCTTGCTAGCTTTTCGTTACAAGCCTGGGTTTTAGGCACCGATTTTGGCATCAGCACCGCTACAACTGGAACGTTGCCAGGAGTGAATCATCATTTGCTTTTGTCGATGACGAACAAAGGTGGCTCAGCAAACAGGGTTAAGGGTCCTGTCGACCAAGGCTTTTGACTTCATGAGCCGTAAGGGTCTCACAAAGGTATTTCTCCCCGCGAGTCGTGAGGATCTCGTAGGTGTGTTTTCTCCTTAGGGATCGTGAGGATTCCTAAGTGTATGCTCCTCTGTAAGTCGTAAGGATCCTACAAGAGGACTTTCTCATTATGAGTCGAGAGGACCTATAAGGGTTGGACTTTGTTGGGGAAATGTTTATTCGCGCCCGTGGATTGTATACAAGGGTCGGTATTGAGCCTCTTGTAGGGCAATATCGGAGGTTGTGGGGGATTTGCTTAAGAACAGGTTCAGGTTTCTGTAACTTAAGACTTTCAAATCTCATGAGCCGTGAGGGTCCCATAAGAGAATTCTCCTTACGAGTCGTGAGGATTTCGTAAGTGTATTTTCTCCTTAGGAATCGTGAGGATCCCTAAGTGTGCTGCTCTTTTGTGAGTCGTAAGGATCTCACGCAGGTGGTTTCTCCTTACAGGGTCGAGAGGACTCTGTAAGTGTCCTTTAACGAGGTTGCGCCCTTTCGGGTTTTCACAAACACTCGCCGGTAGTCCTGCTGTTTTTACTCACGGAGCCCTTTCGGGTTTTCATCCGTGCCCATTTTGCTTATGGACATACCGTTTTTTTTATTTATATCATTTTTACTCTTCTCTTTTTTTTACAAGGTCGCGCCCTTTCGGGTTTTCACGAACACTTGCCGGCAGCCCTGCTGTTTTTACTCACGGAGCCCTTTTCGGGTTTTCATCCGTGCCCATTTTGCTTATGGACATACCGTTTTTTTTTTTTATCATTTTTTTTTCTTTTTTCTTTATTTATCCATCTCGTCAACCTAAGGACGTTGCGGTGGTAGTTTAGGGACGTTTCGGTCCGTCGATAGTTTAAGGACGTTTCGGTCCGCTGTTAGTTTAAGGACGTTTCGGTCCGACGATAGTTTAAGGACGTTTCGGTCCGTCGTTATAGGAAGGCCGGCTGCTGCTTGTAAAGTCTGAGCCTAGGAAGATAGCGAGCGGACATAGTCGTCGTCATCCATCATTGACCTAGGCTGCAGCTTATTAAGCATGGTATTTCTTCAAGAAGCGGCCGTTTACTGGCCTGAAAGGCCTTTCACCGTGCATGTCCATGAGTAGGTAGGCTCCACCCTGGTAGACCTTGTCTATGATGTACGGGCCTTCATAGTTTGGCTCAAATTTTCCCCGCTTGGCATGATTGGGGATCATAGGTCTTCTGACCACTAGTACGAGTTCGCCTTGGCGGAATGTCCTCGGCCTGGTCAATCTTTCGTACGAGCGCGTCATCTTTGCTTTGTAGGCTTCTAGATGTTGTTGCGCTATGAGCCGGGTTTCATCGAGGGCGTCAAGCTCCTCAAGCCGAAGGTGAGCATTTTCTTCGTTCGTCAGCTCGTGGTGGACTGCTACTCGTAGAGAGGGTAACTCTATCTCAAGGGGGAGAACTGCTTCCGTCCCAAATACCAACGCGTACGGCGTTGTGTTCGTGGCCGTCTTGAATGTAGTTCGATAAGCCCAAAGGGCTTCTTGCAGCCTTTCGTGCCAGTCCCTCTTATTTCTGGAGACGGTCTTTTTTATGATCTTCGTCAAGGTCTTATTGAAAGCCTCGGCTAGACCGTTAGCTCGTGGGTTGTAAACTGAAGAATATCTCCAGTCTATATTGTGCTGCTGTGCGAAGCGGCTAATCTTATGGCTTCGGTAGGCCGGCCCATTATCGGAGATAATCCGTCGTGGAGTTCCGAACCGATAGATGACTTGCGTCTTGAAGAAATGGAGGATATTCTCCGTCTTCACTTCCTTCAGTGGTACTGCTTCTGCCCATTTGGAGAAGTAATCAGTTGTCGCCAGGATAAAGCGGTGTCCCCGGGATGATGCTGGCTCAATGGGGCCGATTATATCAGTCCCCCACATTTCGAATGGCCAACTAGCCAGCGTCGGGTGCAGTGGATTCGGATGTTGGTGGATGAAGTCTCCATGGATCTGGCATGAGTGGCATTGCTTCGCATACTCGAGGCAGTCCTGGATCATCGTGGGCCAGTAGTAACCCATCCGTTTAATTTTTAACTTCATCTTTGGGCCTGCTTGGTGAGAACCGCAAAGTCCGTCATGAACTTCCCGAATGACTCTTTCTGCTTCGTCAGGTCCCAGGCATCTCAGCCATAGAGAATCAAATGATCTCTTGTATAGAATGTCGTTGACAAAAGCGAAAGATAAAGCTCGTTTCATGAGCTGATGCCTTGAGGACGCTTCTTCGGGCATTCGGCGGGACTTAAAGTAGTCTATGAAGACTTCCCTCCAGTCCTCAGCCTTCTCACGGTCTTTTATTTGTAGGGTCGCTTGCTCAATCGCTCCCTTTTCTTTATATAATTCCGGAGGTATTTCTGCCGGGGCGAGCACTCGACGGCTTTGTACTACGATTCTGACGTCATCGAGGTTCTCGTCGGCCAGTTCTTTAGCGAGTTTGGCCAACGCGTCTGCTTTGCTGTTCTCTGCGCGCGGTATGTTCTCTAGAATATAGAAGGGGATCTGGGCCAACAGTTGTTGCACCTTTTCGCCGTACTTCACCAATTCTGGTTTGCACGTTTGGTAGTCACCATTTACTTGGCTAACGACCAGCTGAGAATCTCCGTATATGAGGAGGTCTTCAATTCCCATGTTGATGGCGATTTCGAGGCCTGCTATCAGAGCTTCGTATTCGGCTTCATTGTTTGTCCTTGACTCCGTTAAGGAGAAGGCGAAGCGCATTATCCCTCCTTGTGGAGTTGCAAAGATAAGGCCTATCCCCGATTTGATGATCGGGCTACCCTGTTTCTGTTTCTTTATGGAGGACGCTCCATCGAAATAGAGTTCCCATCGTGTGCTTCCACCGCCAATTGCATCAAATGCATGCTCGTCCGGCAAATCACAGTTCAGAGGAGAGTCGGCCGGTATCGGGTGCTCGGCGAGGAAGTCGGCAATGGCCTGGCCCTTCACTGCCTTGAGGGGTTGATATGTTATCGAGAACTCCATCAAGAGCAAGGCCCATTTAGCGAGTCTTCCCGTCAATATAGCCTTTGACATCAGGTATTTAAGGGGGTCCACCTTCGAAATGAGACGGACTTCATGCGCCAACGCATAGTGCCTGAGCTTCGTTATTGCAAAGATTAATGCCAAGCAATGTTTTTCGATGGGCGAGTAATTGCTTTCTGCCCCCAGCAGCACTCGACTTAAGTAGTAAAGTGCTCTTTCTTTCCCCTGATCATTCTCCTGTGCCCATAATGCGCCCAAAGAACCTTCAAGGGCGGCCGTGTAAAGAATGAGAGGCTTTCCTTTCACTGGGGCAGCCAACACCGGCGGATTTTGCAAGTATTGTTTGATCTCGTCTAGTGCACCTTGACATTTGTGATTCCAAATGAACGGGGTTCCCTTTTTCATCAGGTGGCTGTAAGGACGGCATTTGCCCGAAAGATTAGCGATAAACCGCCGGATGTATGCGAGCTTCCCTTGGAGAGACCGCAACTGCTTGAGGGTTTTTGGCGGAGGCATTTCCATGATCGCTTTAATCTTTGACGGATCTATTTCAATACCTCGGTGTCGAACGATGAATCCCAGAAATTTGCCCGAGGAGACTCCAAACGCGCATTTGAGGGGATTCATTTTCAAATTATATTGCCGAAGGCGTCGAAATACAGTCTCCAGATGCTTTAAATGATCTTCGTATGACATGCTCTTTACTACGAGGTCATCGATATAGCACTCGACGACGTCGTGTATGAGGTCATCAAAGATCTTTGTCATGGCCCTTTGATAGGTAGCGCCAGCGTTCTTGAGACCAAAGGGCATAACCTTGTAGCAGAATATGCCCAAAGGAGTCCGGAAAGCGGTGTGCTTCTGGTCTTCGGGATGCATCTTTATCTGATTGTATCCTGATGAACCATCCATAAAGGAGAAGACCTCGTGAGTGGATGTGTTATCTATCATTAGCTCGGTTACCGGCACCGGGAAATCGTCCTTTGGGCATGCTTTATTGAGATCCCTGAAATCCACGCATATGCGCACCGTTCCATTCTTCTTCATTACCGGGACGATGTTGGCAATCCAGTCGGGATATTGGACTTCCTGGATAAATCCGGAATCGATCAACTTCTTGACTTCGGCGTTGATGCTCATCTCCAGCTCAAGTCGCATCCTCCTTGGCGCCTGCTTGACTGGCTTGATATCCGGGGATATTGCTAATCTATGCACCGCAATCTCCGGATCTAATCCTGGCATCTCGGAGTAGTTCCACGCGAAGCAGTCTTTATGCCGTAGGAGCAGGTTCTTTAACGCGGCCACCTTTTCCTCGGATAACAGCTCGCTGACAAATGTCGGTCGCGGGTCGTCTGCCGATCCTAGCTCGATCTTCTCGAGGTTATCTGCGGTAGTATGTATACCGTCTTCAAGTTCTTTCGGAGCGGGCGGAAATTCCGAGATCAACTCATCATCGCTGTTCTCGAAACACCGGGGAAGGTCATCTTTGTTCTCGGGTTCTTCTTTTAATATCGTAATCATATAACAGGTGCGAACCCGCTCCCAAGACTGAGGTGGATCCGGTTCTGCTCTTGTGGCTTTGGGCTCGTGCTTTTGCTGCGGCGTTACTCTCCAACCGTCGGATAAAGCGAATCTACCCCGTCGGTACTGGTCCTCGACCCAGTTCTTGAAGGTGAAGCAGTCTTCGGTAGGATGTCCTATGGCTCGGTGATAAGAGCAATAACTCGGATGAGAGACCTTGCTAGCTTGCTCGGGATGTCTAGACTCTGGAAGCGTGATCATTTGATGTTTTATAGCGAGGTTGAGCAACCTCTCCGTCTTGTCTCGGGGGAAGGAGTACGCTCGACTCATCTTCTTCATGAGGGACAAACCCGAGCCGCTTCTTGATTTATTTCCGTCTCTGCGTCGGGCCTTTCGTACAACGGATTGACGAGGATAAGCGTCTTTGTCTTTTGCAGCACGTTGAGATAGACATTGCGTTCTGGCCTTCTCGTAGATGGCCATTTCGCGGTTGTAGTCTTCCCGAGCTTTCTGACCCACTTTCCTGATAGGCTTGCCCATTCGTTCCTCAAACGACGGACTCGGCGCTTTAATCGCGGGGTCTAGTTTTGATGGACGGTTGGCATCTCCTGACAGGGCGTCCTCCTCTTCATCAGAGGTGTATATGGCGTAGCTGCCGTGGGCTCGCTCCCGTTTTCCGGTTCTCGCGTACCCAAGCCCAAGTGTTTCCATTTTCCCATTGGGCAATTTGCGCTGAGTCCCGGGGACATCCCAAATCCTGTTATAGAACCGAGCCTGCCGCACCGTCTGTCTTAAGGGTACTCCTTGGCGCTTCAATAACTTCTTCAATCCATTTGTATAGTATCTAGGCAGACGGATGGGTTGGAGCCTGTCAAGCGTAACATCCCCGCCGTGCCAGATCTCTTTCTCCACCTTCGACTCTGAGGATTGGTAGAATAGGATCACCTTCTCACCCCTTCGCCTGGGAGGGACGTAAAATGTTTGCAGGTCCTGCACGCTGTGAGCTTGAAGCGCGTCGAGATCCTTATAGTGTTCTTGCGGTACCATGGTGATTTGCAGACTATGGTCCTCGCAAAGGGGTGCCTGTATTGACAGCCGACTGGAGAATACGGCGTTAACCTCGTCCTCCGAATCACTCCCGAAGACCGGTATGGGGGTGGGCGCCCCCAGGTTGTTGCGTTGGGATGGCCCTGTATACACTATTTCCTCCTCCTCTTCGGTATCGCTCCCAAAAACGGGAATGGTGGCGGCGGCTTTGTCCTCTGGGTCGCGACACCTTTCTGTATCTTCGAAATCTGGCAAAAAGTATTTCGCGTCTTCGTATTTGCGAACTTCGTTTACAGAAAACGGGTTCAACTCGCCCGTTACGGTGTACTCGAAACCATCCTTGAAGTACTTCATACACTGATGTTGCGTAGAAGGGATGATGTTGTACTCGTGTAGCCAAGGACGACCGAGCAAGGCGTTGTAGCAGGTCTTGGCGTCAATGACATGGAATTTGATGTCTGTGACAAGAAGTCCGAAGCGTAACGTCAGTATTACAGATCCGAGAGTCCGTGACGATTGAGAGTCGAAACCGGAGATAGTAATTTTGTCACGAGCGAGGTGTTGCACACTCATGCAGATTTCCTTCAACACCCGAACATTAAGGAGGTTAACGGAGGATCCATTATCCACCAGGATCTTGCCTATCTTGATGTCATGGCAGTATCCAGAGACATATAGGGGGCGGTTGTGGTCGCACGTCCCGAGAAGGAGGTCTTCATCACCGAAAGTGACATCGGCCGTATGCACTTCCTCCAGTTCATCCTTCATCCTTTCAGTGGCGAGGAAGGCTTGGAATTGCTCGGGTTCTTGTAACGCCTTAATTAGTGAGTCTCGCGCTTCTTTCGATAATAGGAGGGCATCAAGAATGCTAAGCTGAGAAGGTAGCTTCCTTAGGTGCGCGAGGATGTTATAGTCTACCTTACCCTTTTTGGGAGGGTCTTTGGTAGTTAGCTCTTTTGTGACCTGGTCATCTAAAGTGATATCTTCAATGACCTTTTCCTTTCCCTTATCTTTTCGGCCGACGGGCCCGAGATTCTTTTCTGGGAGTGTGCGATTGCGCAGCTGAATGTTCTCGCAGATCTTCGATTCCTCCTCTTTCCCCGAGAAAGATTCTTTAAAGAGAGGGCCCAGAGCCATTTCTTCATCAGAGTCGCTCCCAAAGGTGAGAACTTGTGACTCCCTGGCGTTAACCATGCAACAGTTGCCAGTCGTTATGTTGTGCCCATCGACAGTGCTTCTTCGCTCCCGACGGATCTTGCGTTTCATGCGCTTAAAATGTTGCCGATGAGCAACATATCCTTGCCACCATATCTTAAAGGCGTCGCACTCCTCCGTGGGATGTGAGATTTTCCGATGATATGTGCAATAGTCAGGGTGCGTCTCTACCCCATCGTGTGTGTTTCCTTTCGAGGGTGGTAGCTTCATCCCCATTGACATGGCTTTGGCAAACCTTTTTCTCGTCTTGAATATCTTCTTGTCTGCTTCGGATGCCTTATGCTCTGTCAGGGGTAGTTCAACTCTTTCGTTCAGTTGCCCGCATTTGGCTCCTTCCGACGTGGTCATCTCACGCTCCTGGTCCGCTTTACATTTTAGACGAATCTCGTCTAGAAAAGCGTCGATCATTTCATCTGTTGGCCATGCGCGTTCTGGTACAGGCTCTGCCTCCAGTTTCCTAATGCCAGGAGTTTTCCCATCATCGGCGAACAAGTGGGAGATTACATTACAACTCGCCACATATCCTTCGGATTCATCCGACGAGCTTTCTCCATCATCTTCCTCTTGAAAGATGTGGTTGAGGAACTCTTGCAGTGTGACAGGAGTCCGCGCCTTCTGATTGTACTCTTCCAACGCGTCGATTTCCTTTTGTAAGTTCGTGTGTTCTTTTCCAGGCTTCACGGACTTCTTGGATTTCTTCTTCTTTTTCTTCGAAGATTTTGACGATTGGGCGTGAGTATCTGGGCTCTTACCGTGAGCCTTTGTAGTCGGGCGGCGCCTTAGCATCCCTTCGATAATTTGAGGTTCAAGAGGGTCCTTCCATTCGACCGCAGGGCACGCATGAAGGTCTCTCAGCATTCTTTTGGTTTTAGTTGATAGCACGACCTCCCATGGAGCTTCTTCAATAAAAGAACATGTTGCCCCCGGTGTATCCGCTTTCCTAGGAGCATGCGGCTGTGGTGGGTTCACCTTCCACTTTTCGGACAGTACAAACTTCCCCTGGAGGTATTGGTCTTCAATCCATCCTTTGAAGACGAAGCAATCTTCGATCGGATGGCCTACCGTTTGATGGTAAGGGCAGTAGTTGGAGTCATTCACCTCGGTGGGTTGCGGCGGTCGTCTTGGATTTGGTAGGTTTATAAGCCTGTTGCGTATCGCCAGCTCGAATAACCGCTTCGTCTTGTCTCGTGGGAACGAGTAGGGACGCTTCATTTTCTCATTATAATACCGACGCCTTTCCTCCAGTTGATCTGCCGGTTTCGGGGCGTTAGGTTGCTGTTGGGCATTCGCAACAAAGGTTGCCCTCCCTTTACCCTTGTCATTCCGAGGTTCCGACTTCGGTGTAGGTGGTCTATGACCCATCTGGTCCATCTGAGCCAACTTGTCGATTAAAGCTTGGAATGTGGTTGGCTTAAAGAACATCATAAACTGGGAGATAGTTGCGTGGGGGTCTAGGGTTCCCACGAACATGCCCACCGCAGGTGCTTCCTCGATACGTTGCTCACATCTCGACCACAAGTTCCGCCAGCGTATAGCGTACTGGACCCAGGTTTCGCCCGGTTTTACCCTGGCGTTAATAAGTGCGGTTATTGGAGTGCGTTCGCTGGCACTTGCAAATCGCTGAGTGAACAACAACTCCATTTCGGCGAACGTTTTGATGGAATCGTTCGGGAGTTCTGAATACCATTCGAACGCTGTTTCTGATAAGCTGCCCACGAACTGGCGAAGCAACAATTTATCGTCACCGCCGGTGTTACCGCAGAGGGCCCGGAACTGGGCAACATGTTGATGGGGATTGCCGGTCCCCTTATACACATGGAATTTCGGTATCGTATAGCCTTGCGGGTATTTGATTTGATCGTACCAGCTCGGATACGGCCGCCCCGTTTTCACGACTTGACCAGCTGCCTCAGTCGCATGATGAACTCGGATTTGCTGGGCTATGTAGTCAGCTAAGTCAGCCTTAGAGATTGCCTCCTCCTTGGCCGTTGAAAGGGCTGGTGGTGGATTTGATGTTTCTCCTCGGTCGTCTTCAAGAACGATCGGGGAATCCTCGGCGGGTGAGTCCTGCTGGATCATCATTCCTATCACGTCTTGAAAGAGAAGGCCCATCCGTTGTATGTTGGATGCTTGTTCAGCAGCCTCTTTGTCCCTTCTCTCCAGTGTTCGGCGAAGGAATTCAGCGTCTGTTTCTTCCTCCCGGCGTGCGTCTGAGGACGTTTCTGGGTTTTCTTTTGGTCCGGTGAGCGCGGCCATAGCATTCATCATTTCTTGAAGCTTTTGTTGCTGCTCCTGGGCTTTCGTCACGGATCGGGTTAGGGGTCGGTGGCCCGTGGAAGTGCGGCTTTCCTCTTTCCCAAAGGCCATGTAAACAGTGTGCACCACCATGCCCCCAGACTCAGGGCGTCTGGGTTTAGTGCTTTCAGTCGTCGCTACATGCTGTGAGGTCCTCTCTGGCCTCCTCCTTTTGTGAGTCAGTTGATCACCGGCTTTTTGGGGCTTAGCCTGGTGACCGGCTTCAGGTTGGATTTTCAGCTTCTTGTGCTGGCGGGAGAAGTTTGGATCGATGATCGAGTCTCGGGCCTGCCGCCAAGCCTTATAGATTTTGGAAGACAGCCGTTGAGGAGATCGGGGCTGTTCGGGTTTTGTTTCCTCAACCTTTTTCAATGAGGGAGGAGACCTCTTCAGTACTGCCGTGGGGGAATTCCTTCGCACCTTATTTAGCATTTCAAAGCTGTTCCCAGTTGAAACAGCAGCATTGACCTCTGCCACCGGGGCCGCTGGAGTCAGCCCGGAGGGAGAGTTGCCCCCAGCCTTCCTTACTCGGCGCCAATGGCGACGTCGAGCGCGTCGAGCGGGCGGCGTTGGGTCAGCAGTAAGAATGGTTCCTTCTTGCCCCCTGTGTGGATGGGGGGTTGTTGTTGGCGTTAGCCTATCGAAGACCGATGTCCTCTGGGAAGCGGGAGCAAAGGCCGGAGCCGTCAATCTTGTAAAGACTGACTTTTTGGCTGGAGAGGTCGCCTTGGCGATTTCGGGAACGGGAACGGCCATTTTCTTAAAAGCAGCCTTCTCTGAGATTGTAGGCCCCGTGATGAGCTCGCAGGATTCCTGGCCCAATCTAGAGAAGACCGAGGCATCGACGTTGGGCGACTCGTTGAGAGGAGCCGCGGCAGGGGTAAGGCGATCAAAGACCGACTTCCCGAGAGTTTTCTTCGTCAGCACTGGAGCGGTAAAGTTTGTCGGCGGGATCATAGTCCCAAAGAACAATCCTGTGGTGGCGCGAGTGACCTGTTCCACTGGCATTGTGAATAGCGAAGCAGCTTGGGGTCCATAGGTTATACCTCCTGGCGAGGCAGAGCGTCGGTTGAAATTGCCATCTGAGCAGTTGGAGGATTTCGCAGGGATGGAAGCCATCGATCCTTTGCTTTCTGCAATAAGCGAGATGCCAATTCTCAGTACCTTGAAACCCGAGGGCAACTATTAGCGAACCGCGATTGGTTCGCGAATCACGACACACGAAGTGTGGAGTGGAAAGAGGAAAATGTCCCACCGGGCGTGCCAGAATCTGTTCCCCTCCGAACGGCGGCCGGGACGTTGGGACGTCTGAGGCGTTAGGTTCGGGGCAGATGCTAGTTGGTGCTATCCGTCCACCTCTCCGAAGATGCCAAGTTGATTTATGGCACCATATATCGAAGGTTTAAACGGATGCGACCGATGTAGCAGACTTCGTCAGATTCCCCCTCGTTTGAGGGGTTTTTGATTGTGGGGACGCTCTTTCCTGCAGGCGCAAGCCCCTGCAGTTAATTACGCTACCGCATTGCGGTAACAACTTTCTCCTTCTCCAGATGGTCACTTCGTGTCGTGGGTGTTTGTTTTATTGCCCGTGGATTGTTTACGGAGACTGAGTTATGTCGTCGCCCGTAGGGCGTGGACTAGCCCAAATCCGCATTATCTTAAATTTGGGTTTGGGGGGGGTTTTGGTTTGAGGATACGTCAGCCCTACTCGAGGCTAAGATCAACTCAAACGTTTGTTAAGGATACGTTAGTCTAACTCTGTGACTAAGATCAACTTAACGGGATCGTTTAGATCCGACAAAAGAGTGTTTGGACTCTAATGTTCCAGTTTAAGGACATAGTGGTCCATCGTCTGTATGGCTGTCGGGACCCATCACCTCTCTGACGACGTTGAAGGATTACAACGACAGATGTCAGAGGAGTTCAGAGATGTACCCTTGAGCCAGAGTTAATTTGGGGGATTCGTAGTCCAGTATGTTTGAGGGTTTAAGGACGCGTTAGCCATTTTCGAGGCTAAGATCGACTTAAACGGGACCGTTTAGGTCCAACAAAAGAGCGTAGGAAAGGGCTCTATTGTTCTAGTTTAGGGACGTTGCGGTCCATGGGTAGTTTAAGGACATTGCGGTCCGTGGGTAGTTTAAGGACATTGCGGTCCGTTGTTAGTTTTAAGACATCTCGGTCAAGGTTAAGGACGTCGTAGTCCATGGGTTTAAGGACCCCACAGTCCGGTATGTGCTCTGGATGCTTCACACGGGTTCACTGCCGTGCTTAGCGAGGACCAGGCTCCGCTCTGGACGTTTTCCGTGGGGTCAAAGAGTGACGTTATCCACGTTCCGCGTGACCAGGAATTTGTATGAGTTTAAGGACCCCACAGTCCATATCATGGGTGGCCGTCGGGACCCGTCACCTCTTTGAAGACATTGAGGGATTACAATGCCAAGTATCAAAGGAGTGAAGAGATGTACCCTAGAACCGGAGTGGCTTGAGCAGTCCGTGGCCCAATTTGAGGTCATGACTGATTAATTATGTTATGAGCCCATTGGCCCAATTAGTCACGAATTGAGGACTTATGGCCAGCTTGGGCTAAGTCCCATCATGTCTGGAATATTGATTCCTTGTGAGTCCATCGAGGGAGAAGCTTTGCCTCCATCCCTTTAGCCAATTGGGCTATAGACTAGTGTTAAACACTTCAAAGCAATCAGTGTTGAACACTGGGAATGAGTTTGACAAGTTAGTGTTTAACACTAAAAGAATAATTGGTGTTAAACAACAGCAACAAGGCCTTGAAATGATCATAAGCACTAAAACAGCTCAGTGTTAAACACTGGCAATGGGGATCTTAAATTAGTGCCGAATATTAAAACAATTAATATTGAACACTACGAACAAAATTCTTTAATTAGTGTTGAACACTAAGGCCCGATAGCATTTCAATACTGGATTCGAGGGTTTTAACTTAGTGTCAAACACTACAGCAAGAACGGTCACGTGGCCCCACGTGAGAGTGCCTTCCCTTCAATGATTCTGCCGAAATTACTGTGTCTTTGATAGCGTCACGTGTTAGCACGTGACGGGCATTCAAATGCCTATGTGTTAAGGCTCCTGCTGAAAGTCACGTGTGTCACGTGGGGTGCTGCCTCAAAGGGGCTTTCTGTAGGGCTTTTGGGGGGGTCACGTGGTGACACGTGACCCTGCCTTAATGTTGTTTTTTAGAGGATTTGTTACTCCTTTTTTCAGGAATTAAATTCCAGAAACTTTTAATTTCAGAGGAATTAAATTCCTATTTCCTTTCGAGGGCCTATATTCTGGAACAGAGTTTAAATCTGAGTTTTCTGTGGGAATTAAATTCCTTGTTTATGCGAAGAACCGAATAGGGTTAAACCCTAACAAAAGCTTTTAAGGAATTAAACTCCCCTTTTCTGAGGATTATGATTAAAGGAATTAAATTCCCACTGTTTCGACAGAACTATGTTCTTGATTAGGGTTCAACCCTGTTTCTTTTTGTTTTAAAGGAATTAAATTCCCATAATACAGGGTCGAACCCTAACTTTATTTTGGAGGAATTAAATTCCTATAGTTCTATGAGAGTTAAATTCTCATACTTGCATTCCTTCTCTATGTTTTGGATCTGCATGGCAGGATCTCGACCCATTGAGAATTAAATTCTCAACCTTAAGGGGAGATGTGCACTTTGCAGATCCTCTATCAAAGAGGGAGGAGATATGCTCTCTCGTTTTATGCCTCAGAGTTAAACTCTGTTGAGAATTAAATTCTTTTTCTTTTCAAAAGGCTTTCCCTTTCTTACCTAGGGTTTTTGCAGAAGATCTGAGTCTTTTTCAAGTATCAAAGCTCTTCTCCTTTTCTCTTTTCTTCTCTGCGTCTGTATCTATCCTCTTTTTTTTGTGTCCGTTGGCTCCTATTTATAGGAGAAGCAGCCGAATCAATCAGTTTTTTGACGAATCTTCATTGAGATTTGATTTGCGTCCATTATTCATTTTGGGCCTTTGGATTATCAGGTGAATTTTATTCACCATTGGATCTTGAATCCAGAGATTCTCCTTTGTTATTTTGGTTAGATTTAAGGGGGAAATCTTTCCAAACCCGAGATTTTCCATAGATAGATGATATTTAATCATCTCTGAATCTTTAATTTGATTGGTCCCAAATAATTACTTTCCTTTGGAAAGATTCGAATTTCCTTCAGAATTTAATTCTGTCGTCAAAAATGGGCTTTGAAAGCCGGTCACGTGTGACCACGTGACCCATGGTCACGTGTAGACACGTGACCCTCTTTGAAATGAAGAATCCTCTTCCTTTCTGCGCTATCTTCCGGTTGCTGTTGTAGCCATCACGTGCTACCACGTGACGCCTGGTCACGTGTGAGCACGTGATCCCTGTCTGGCGCTTCTTTCTTTGGTTCAATTGAAGAGCGAGTTTGCTGCTTTGAACGTCACGTGTCGACACGTGACCCTGGTCACGTGGGAGCACGTGACCTCTTCTGAAGCTTTTTTTTCCTTGACTTGATCAGCGAATCAAAGTGCGCTTTTTCTGTATTTTATAGGTCACGTGTCAACACGTGACTGCTGTCACGTGTAAGCACGTGGCCTCTTTTGAAGCTTTTCCCAGAAGGTTTCCTTATTTTAAATCAGGAAACAGAAGATACAGATCCTTTTGGTATAGATAGTCCTTCATTTGCATGCGCCACCAAGTATAATTATGACCATTGAATTTTTCAATCCTTATTTTATTCTCTGCCATATTCCGTCTATATCACAGCAAACCCAACTTCTCCTTCGATCTGAACTAAGCCTTTAAAATTACGATTTAAATAGATGGGGAAGAGAACATAAGCGTCGTTACCCATCCTAAATTTAAATCGTAGAATTGAAAGATCCCTAGGTTTCCTAACCTCGCTCTGATACCAATTGTTGTTGGTATCAAGCGACAAGCCTTAAGCTCTGATACCAGTTATTAGGAGAAAGTCGATTAACGAAACAATACTTTCGACGCAACAAATTACGCAATCACACCACACAATTAACAACGAAAGACAAAACGATAATAAGGTGCAAGAATAAGAAAATAGTATCAGAAAAGACGAGGAATTTATTAATATGGTTCACCTACCGTATGGCTTCCCGGCATAGTGGAATCTGCAAAGTCTACTATAGTCTTAAATCAAGTACACCCATGAGCAATCCAAGGAGATTTCTCATAAATCTCTCTAGATCTAAACCGTCACCCCTCAATATAATAGTCTCTCTCTTCTTCTTTTTAATCAGACAGTACATAAATCATATGAGAGGTCCATATTTATAGGCAAATCGTAATCTTACCCAAAATAAAAGATAAACCCAAATTATCAAAATTTTGTTCGCGGCAGTTTTATCGTCAACAGATGTCTGAACCACACTTGGTCAGACGTCTGCCTAAACTCTGTATCTCTTCAGCTCCTTAGACAGACGTCTGGACATTCAGACGTCTGCCTGAGCTCTGGATCGGGCTTCGTTCTTCTTCAGAAGTCTGTCTTTCTGGCTTTTAGAAGTCTGCCTTTGCTCTTGTGTTCTGACATGGCTCTCGTGCATGTCCAGATGTCTGTCTCTCCTCCATCATCTGCGCCTAAAGTTTCTCCATAATTTAACAATTATCCCGTTTCATTAGATAAAATACTTACTTATATTAAATCAGCTAAAAAAATTTGTCCCATGCAAGAAGCCAAATGAAAATATCCAAAATGCATGTCATGTGATAAGCATGTCCACTAGCCAAATTTAAGGATTTTTTTTTTTGCCAAAATTAAAAGATTCTCTTCAAAGAAATTGTTCACACTTTGAACAGGCGGAGGATGGATTTTCTATGACCATGAAGGACCTCGTGAGTGATCTAAACTCTGCTATGAGTCACAACACATGAAGTTAACAGAGAGAGCAAAGAGACAACTGGTGTGCTTGTTGATCTTGGTAATATATTTTTATCGTATTCGTTTTTTGTCTCATTATTTGAACTAGCCTATGTTTTCTCATTTTGTTTTGTATGTGAAGAGATGCTATAATGTTGTTGTTGTATTATGCAATATATTAATTAATCACCATTCAAAAGTACATGGTAATATATTAGAGGTGGTATTTTAGGAGGGAAAAATAAACTACTCCAATTTATTTCCGTTTGGCTTATCGGTGAATTTTCTTTACCATGTTCTGCATATAATAGATTCGAAAGTGTATTATCGACTTCATATAATACAAGTCTTAAAGTGCATTAACATCTAACAATTGAAACATTAAGAAATAAATATAAGGCATATAGTTTATTGATCATGTTTATATCCACAATTTCTAGCAAAAACCATGTAGCTATATCCGTCTCGATTGGGCTTTATAGTAATCGGTTGAAGAATGAGAATATAAAGCTATATTTGTAAGGCTAGGGAACCCAATTTTAAAATACTATCCAAATAAGTCTCATATCAAAACTAAAATGGAATAATAGCTTGGAAAAGATCGAACCCTATTTATTTTATTCTAAATATCCAGAGATTTATGCTTATAATTGGCATATATATTGGCATATAACGATCTTAAATTGCGGCTCATTAAAGTTTTAAATTGTGGGCCTTGAGAATTGAAACTGGATGTTAGATTGTATTTTTGCATTTTTGGCACAGTATATAATTTAATGGGTAAATTGTCAAAAAGCCCCCACCCAGTTTATGAGTTGTCTAAAAACCCTTGGTATTTTCGAAATAAATGGAAAGGGCCTACTATTTAAAATCTTTGTGAAAACCCCCTTAGTTGTATTTCATTTAGGCACTGTATTCTATTTTAAATGCAATGACAAAAATGCCCTTCCCCCCTTGGGGGTGCTAAAATATTTACAAGCAACAGCTTAGATATTACAGGCAACTCATTAGATATTACATACAATACTAAGATATTACAGGCAAATACTTAGATATTATATGCAAGTAGAAAAATATTTTAGAGGCTTTTGACAGGAAAGTAAGTATATTTGGTGGGAAATTAGATTTTTGGTAGGAGAAAAATATATTTCGAGGAAAAACTAAAAACAAAATAGATAGGTAAGTCTTCAGATATTACAAGCAAGTCTCTAGATATTAAAGACGACTCTTATGTATTATAACTGTCTTAGATTCAGCTGTAAAGGACTGTCACCCCACATGGACAAGAGAAATTTTGGGTTATACGAAAATACAAGTGGGGAATTGTAAGGGGGCTTATTGGGCCCGGGTTTTTTTAGCAAGGCCAAAAAGCCCAGCGTTTTTTACACAGTTCTGAGCAGGCCGGGAGCATTTTGACAATTTACCTAATTTAATTTTAAATATTAAATTTTCTCAAAGGTACATTTCTGCCGGCAAATAATTTAATAAAAATTTCCTATTAATTTCTCCTAATTTTTTTTTTCTCAGCAGCCAAGCGATGCTTATTCCGAAAATGAAAAAAAAAAATCAAATTCATAACTCATATCTGATAAAAGAATTATTGATAGGATATCTTATTGGGGGAAAAAACCTTATCATTGTATACCCTATGATGAACATATTATTAGAGATATTATTTTGTATTTTATGTTTACTAGAATTTGTGCACGTGGTTAAAAAGATTTGAGAAGGAAAGAGAGAAATGTGGAGGGTTCTAGAGTATTATTTATTTATTTTAAAATAATAAGAGGGATGAGGTGGAGGGCTTGAGAAGTGAGAGAGATGATGTGGAAGGTTGAGAGGTGAGGATTTTTCACGGTTTTTTCCTTTTTTTTAAGGAAAAAAAAGAAGGATGGACCTCTAACCAAGAGTATTTGCATTATATATAGAAATATTATTTTGTATTTTATGTTTACTAGAATTTGTTCACGTGCGTTTCACGTGTTTAAAAAGATTTGAGAAGGGAAGAGAGAAATGTGGAGGGTTCTAGAGTCTTATTTATTTATTTTAAAAAAATAAGAGGGATGGGGTGGAGGGCTTGAGAAGTGAGAGAGATGATGTGGAAGGTTGAGAGGTGAGGATTTTTCACGTTTTTTCCTTTTTTTTTTAAGAAAAAAGAAGAAGGACGGACCTCTAACCAAAAGTATTTGCATTATATATAGAGATTATGGGCCAACTATTCCTTACTAGAGGCCTAGATATCATTCCGTATATTCAATAGAGAAAATGCATTCCATTCTCTACCAATTCGAGTATCACATATAAGGTCATGATCCAATAATGTAGAGAGAAATAAAAAATTTCAATTTGGAGTTTAATCTGAAACTTCTAACAACTCACTATTTAATTTTGCCGTGTTTGACCAGAAGACCATGAAAGTATGGGTTCACTTCTAATACTTTTAAGTGTTTGGTTTCACGAAATACCTTTATGGAAGTTATTTCCGGAGGACAACATGCATCTTATGTGGCAATTTCTTTTCTTTATTCTGGGTCGGAAAAAAGCACATAACATAAGCAACAAGGAAAATAATCCTTCTATTGTTTTTTTTATAGAAGAAAGTTGTTGGGGGCACGCACAGCGGAAGGTGACAACCAATCTTGATGGATCTAAATTAAGATTTTTTTTAACGGATAACAATTAGAACAATGCAAAATCAAATAACACAAAAGATTCAGGAAAAAAGGAGAATTCTTTATTAGAACTTTAGAGAAAAAGGAAAGCCTTACAGAAGATTACAATAACACTCTCTTTATAGATCTCTAATGAGATCTCCTTCTCTCTCAAAGTTCTTCTTAATGGCGCCTTAATCCCTTATGGAGCCGCTGTTTCGTCTTTCTTAAATTTTATGATCAAGCCACACCTAAACTTTAACCCTAGCATCCTGTTTATAGCCTATTACTAATATAATATATAATAGAATCCGTAATTACGAAACTGTCCTCCAGAAACTATTTTTCGAGATAAACTCGAACTTTAGATCTGCGCAATGAACTCGACGACAAACGTTTGATGCTTTGGGCTCAAACGTCTGTGCTTCTTCTGTATGTCGATCCAGAGCACACCCAGATGTCCAAGCCATACGAGTCAGAGTCTGCTTTAACCCAAGCATCTGGCCAGAGAGTTGCCAGACGTCTGAAGCTCAGACTTTTGCGCCTTCTCTGGATTTCTGGAACTTAGTCCTCAGACGTCTGAAGCACATTGCTTCAGACATCTTCCTCTTTTCAAGAATCACGAACAGTCTCGATATACAAGACATCTTCACAACAATCTTCACCTTGGCTTATATATTATTATAGGCGTCTTGAAAATTTGTTACTCTCGTCTTGTATCCTTTAGTGTTGCTTTATAGTTCTTCCCGTTTCCCCTGCTGGCGCAACTCCAAATCTTGAAACCGCGAACTATCACAATTTTTGCTCAGAACTGTGAAACTGATTCTGTCACAATTTTCACCAAAACCGTGAAACTGATTATGTCACAGTTTTTCACCAGAACTGCGAAATAGTTACGACCCTCCTACCAAGGTCGCATGCCTTCTTTACATTTGAGTACCTGAATAGAAACCAAGGCCGACTTGAATTTCTCCATAAGAGTAACCTTCGTTAGGATGTCCGCCGGATTTACTTTACTATCGATTTTGATCAATTGATCACCTTTTAGGCCCACTCCTTTATCTTGTGATACTGCATGTCGATGTGCTTCATTCGACTGTGGTATACCTGATTCTTCGCCAAGTGAACGGCGCTTTGACTGTCACAAAACAAAGGAACCGACGCCTTATCAAATTCGAACTCGACAACTAAACCTCTTAGCTACTAGAAATCCTTCGATACTGCCACTACTGTCATGTATTCTGCCTCCGTCGTTTATAGCGCTACAGTATCCTGAAGTGTCAACTTTCAACTGATTGGAGATTCTGCAATTGTATATATAGCTTGTAGTTGATCTTGTGATCAGCGTAATCCGCATCTATGTATCCTTGCAACTGGCTCGATTTATCTTCTGACTTGTGAAAGAGTAAACTGAGATCTTTAGTTCCTTTTAGATACTGAAGTATCCACTTTACAGCTTCCCAATGAACTTTCCTCGATTTGACATGTACCGGGTAACCATACTTACAGCATAGGATATGTCTAGACGTTTGGATGCCATAGAGTACATCAGTGATTCCACCGCGCTTGCATATGGTATTCGAGACATCTTTAACTTCTCCTGTGCTGATTTCAGACAGTTCTTGGAGCATAGCTTGAAATAACCGGCGATAAGGGTACTCACATGTTATGAGTATTTCATGTTGAATCTTTCCAACACCTTCTCAATATACCTTTTTAGGGATAACCAAAACTTTCCAGCCTTCTTGTCTCGAATAATCTCCATTCTAAAAATCTTCTTTGCTTCACCTAAATCCTTCATGTCAAATTCTGCACTCAGTGAAACTTTGAGCGCCTTTATTTCCACCATGCTCTTAGCAGCAATTAACATGTCATCGATATATAAAAGTAGATATATTGACGAGCCATTCTTAAGACGTTTCGAGTACATGCGGCTGTCATACTCACATCAAGAGTAGTTGGTGTTTTTCATAAGAGAATCGAAGCGTTTGTACCAAGGTCTGGGAGACTGCTTCAACCCATATAGAGATTGCTTGAATTCACATATATGATCCTCTTTGCCGGGCTCCACAAATCCTTCAGGTTGTCTCATGAAAATTGTTTCTTCCAACTCACCATGCAGAAAGGCCATTTTCACGTCCATTTTCTCCAACTCTAAATTATGAAGTGCTACCTTTGTCAACAAAACTCGAATAGATATATGCTTTGTTAGTTGTATGTATGCTATAGAGGCCATTGTTGTACATGACTGTATATTACAATGGATGCTTGGACATATACAGGGAGGACTTTCTTGCTCGACATGATAGTATGCTATCTGGTTGCTCTTTATTTTAACATGTAGACTTGTATTGTGATACTGTCTTGCTCTCACATGTTGATAACGCCCTTAGGATATGTACTTGACTACCAGGACTATGATGGAGATCATACTAGTGGGGCCATGGTAGTCCATAAGTTCATCCTTTAATTGTTCCTAGTCGAGGGTGTATCGAGACGGGGCATCGATATTCCAGAGTAGACTAGCGTATACGCTTCTTGACCCATTTGATGGGCGATGGATGGCCCCATATCCATTGGTGTTTGACATCAAAGATGGTATACGGATGCTCAGTGGAGACTGGGTACACTGAACATGACTCGTCGAGAACTCCCAGATGGTATTATACCTAACGTCAGATAGCAGTTCTCTGGTGACACTGGTACAGGTTAGTCTGTAGACCCGAGATCGTCATAGAGTCTTGTATGATTCCCATTGTGCTTTGATTTCCACCTTATCACGTTCAAGAGAGCGTGCAAAACGGTGGTTTTTGGGTACAGTCCCGAGTCACATGGAGGCAATGAGCGATAGGAGGGGTTTCGTCTCTCCCGGTATTGGGGGTTGATGTTGCGCTATGCTCGATTGGCCATAGCAGGAAGTCCCTGGCCAGGGCTGATATGGAGATTTACTGGTAAGTGTTATCAGTAGTTTCTTGACCCGTTATGAGCTTCACATCGGTACGACTTATCAAGTTATTGGGGTCTGATGTTTACCACCCCTAAACTCGATATGCGACATATCAGACGAAAAGACCGGACTGTACGGTAGTGTTACTTGTTGGATTCACAGGAGTATGGATAGTCTTTCTTGTTGATCTTCTGATCACTCAATACCCGGGTAGCCGTTACGTCCAGCTAGTACCGCTGACGGCTTGTGTATGACTGATATGATCATCACCTAATACCGGCGTATTGACGAGTCATTAGAGTTCTACACAGAGGTTTCCTAGCTCATGCGAAACGAAGTAGGGCATATATGTGATATGTGTGGGACCGAGATTAATACGAGTATGTGATACCGTATTCCAATCTCGCGATACAGGTTATATGTGATATAACCAGATTGTTGAATCAAGTGTTGATTCAATAATATGTTATATATATATGTGATATGCATATAAATGTTATTACTCGGTTGTATGCGATACAGCCGGGTTATTAAATCAAGTGTTGATTTAATAATTTAATGTATAATTATATATATAATGTTAGTTATGTATATGCCCTAGAGGCCATTGTTGTACATATGATGTATATTATAATGGATGCTTGGATATATATAGAGATGACTTTCTTGCTCGTCATGATAGTATGCTATTTGGTTTCACTTTATCTTAACATGTTGACTTGTATTGGTTTACTGTTTTACTCTCATATGTTGATAAAGCCCTTAGGATCTGTACTCGACTACTGGGACTATGATGAGATCATACTAGTGGGGCCGCGGTAGTCGATGAGTACATCCTATAACTGTTCCTAGTCGAGGGTATATCGAGACAGGGCATCGATACACCAGAGTAGACTAGCGTATACGCATCTTGACCCATATGATGGGCGATGGATGATCCCATATCCATCGGTGTTAGACATCAAAGATGGTGTACGGGTGCTCAGTGGAGACTGGGTACACTGGACGGACTCACCGAGAACTCCCAGATGGTGATATATCACATGTCAGATGGCAGTTCTCCGGTGACACTGGTACAGGATAGTCTGTAGACCCGAGATCGTCATAGAGTCTTGTGTGATTCCTACTGTGCTTTGATTTCTACCTTACCACGTCCAAGAGGGCGTGCAAAACGGTGGCTTTTGGGTACAGTCCCGAATCACATGGAGGCAATGAGCGATAGGAGGGGATTCGTCTCTCCCGGTATAGGGAGTTGATGTTGTGCTGTGTTCGATTGGCTATAACTGGAAGTCCCTGGCCAGGGCTGATATAGAGATTTACTGGTAAGTGTTACTAGTAGTTTCTCGACCCGTTATGAGCCACACATCGACACGACTTATCGGTTACTGGGGTCTGACGTATACCACCCCTAGACTTGATATGCGACATATCAGACGAACAGACCGGACTGTAGGGGAGTGTTACTGATTGGATTCACAGGAGAACGCACAGGCTAGCTTGTTGATCTTCTGATCGCTCAATACCTGGGTGGCTGTTACGTTTAGCTGACCGCTTGCAGCTTGTGGGTGTTTGATATGATCATCACCTGCTACCGGCGTATTGACGATTCTTTAGAGTCCTATACAGAGGTTTCTTGGCTCAGGCGAAATGGAGTAGAGGCACATATGTGATATGTGCAGGACCGAGAATAATGCGATATGGGATACCGTATTATATTCTCGCGATATTTAGTTATGAACCGGGTCATCGGATCAAGTGTTGATTCGATGAATCGGTACATGATATATTAGTCGGTAATATTCGATATAGCCGGAACGTCGGATCAAGTGTTGATTCGATGATTTAATGTATAATAATATATATGATATATTATTACATTATCTAATATTGGCTCGCTTTATTATTTCATTTTCTCATTGGATGATACATTGATATATATGCGATATATGTTAATTGTATTATTTTCTTTTGTTGCAAATATATAATATATATATGATATATATTATTGTGACATGATATGATTAATTGTTAAACATGTTTAAGAATGATTAATTGAGGTTAGGGTTTGATTAGGGTTAGTTACTTCATGCACCTTCTAGAAGCAACTTCTTTTGTCATGGTTAAGATATTTGTTGATGACACATTTTAACCCAACCAAACCCTAACTCTAGTTTATTCTCTACACATTATTAGCCACTCATCCTTGACCATGGTTAATATATCAATCATATACTTTTATTTCTATTCATCACAAAAGGATTAATCTCATTATCTTTTTCCATTATCATCTTCTTCTCTCTTGAAGAAATCTCACTTGATTTTCTTTATGTGATGAAATAATATGAGAAAATGATTTAAAAAGAAAGCAAAAATACTACTCTCTCATCCTCATCTCATCTAGCCCATGAGATTAGTGTGTTCATCTCTTTAGAGTGAGAAAGCTTGAGTCTTTGCAATTTCGAGGTAGATCATCGGAGATTTGGAATACTTCGAGCTAGCATGGATCGTTCGAGTCGTGGAGCCTCTGATGAGTCCGGGAGATCGTGGATCGCGGCAAAGGGACTTCTACTCGGAGCTTGTGAAGCGAAGGAGCGGACTACAAAGGTTGTAATCCCTCACACTTAGATAAAAGTTATCATCTTACATGTTAAACCCTAATAATCTAGCAAAGATCCCGGCTTTGGGTTGTTCGGCACGTCTAAATTTTTATCCGGGCATGTTTGATGCCTTTTGGACCTTCACAAGAGTGCCTAGGAACCCTACAGTGGTATCAGAGCCTAGCTAGAGCATTAGGCGATGTGTTTACGAAGTTAAAACTCCAATCGAACCCGAAACGACGAAACTAGACCCCTCTCTGGAAATTTTCTAAATTTTGGGATTTTTCTGAATTAAAAATATGTAAAAAAATCAGCAGGGAATTCTAAGAATTACCATAAAACCTGAGCCCCCAATTTGATCAAACGGCGGCGGAACCGCGGCGCAAGCATGCCTTGCGCGGCGGTTCCGCGGCGGATTGATAGGATTGTGACACGTGGCTTTTATGGTAATGTCCGTAGGTGCTTGTTGATGCTTCTGGGTATTTTTAATCTATTTCAGGTGTTGAAAATTCTGGGGTTTGTTTTGTAATAGTAGACTCGATCGGAAATTTTAAATTCGTATTTCTTTCCGGATATTTAGAAACTGTTAAACTATTTGAACGGATATCATTAACTTACTGTTTCCCGGTACGGCAAATTTTCAAGTGTTGAAATTTTTCCGGTTTTTAAATCTTTCGGACAAATTGTACAAGTTAAGCGGTGGACCCTCTAGAAGACAACAAACCTTAACTCGATTATGTGACCGTCTTGAACTGCCTTTTGAACCTTCGGGTTTGGGACAGTACGGCGTGCCACATGTGAGGCGTTGGCTTGACCCTTCTACGGCTGGATCACCGGTACTGTGAAATATTCTGGGATTATTTGAACTCCGCTCAAGAGTTGAGCACTTTGGGAAATTTTGGGTATTTGATTATCTGTTCGGAAAGTTTAATACTGTCTATTTATCTGGAATGTGATACAATATGTGGAATTCATAGAGTTAGGCATGAAATGCGAAGTATGTGATATTTCGGATTTACGATGTCTAAAGTGATTGTGGATTCCAAATATTGTAGTTTTACACTTTCTTTTCTGTGACCGTAAGTGTAATATGTGATATCGCCGGTTTCGTTGCTATATGTCAACGACAATTGGGATGCGCATATTTACTTACGTTGATGATATGTGATATTATGTGTTGCTGTGATATGTTATATTGGATCGTCGCGTTCAGAATAGCCAGGGGTTTTATGTGAGATGAGGGTTTTTTTTTCCATTCATGTAAAATTCATTTGTAATGTAATATTCTTTTATTTGGGGTACTTCCAGGTTGCGGTTGCTATCACCAGTGTATATTATTTACTTTTCCGTATTAGGTAGACCCAAGGTGGGGAGCACAAGTAACCGGGTTCTAGGGTCCAGTGGGAGGCCATCTCGAGGAGTCGAGACCGGGTCTCCTAACCCTAGAATTGGCAGTGTTACTTGCCGCTCTCGTAGGGGTCTTGGGATGTGGGTTTGGCTATTCGTCGCGACCGTGGAATCCGTGTTTTATACAGGCTCGTATTGAAAACACGGACGTCCTAGTATATCCAATATTTCATATATGTTCTTCTGCTGCAATGTTCTGTGATGAGATCATATTACTGCCTGAGACGAATGCTTATACTATATATATATGCTGATATATAAATATTACTGCTTTCGTTTCTTCTGTGATGCTTAGGAAGCATAAGCTGATGGGATTTTTATTAATGAGATTAATAAAAGAAAAGAAACCTAAAGATGTTGTAGAATCAAAACTTTATAAAAAAGGGTAGCTACAGTTTTGCTTTGCACAGTGATATATATGATATATCCTGCACCTTATTCGACGGGGAAAGGGCCGACGATCCCTTCACCGGGAGTGACCCCTTTAGCAAAACTGGCAGATGCTACAAAACGCGGTTTGTCTTTTGATTGCTTTTAGAGTTTTGCTTTGCACAGTGGTATATATGATATATCCTGCACCTTATTCGATGAGAAAAGGGCCGACGATCCCTTCACCGGGAGTGACCCCTTTAGCGAAACAAGAAAAGCCTCAAAAACACTCCTTTTCAAAACTTCACTCAATTCTACGACGATATCAAGTTCATTACGCTCAGGGTTTTCTGAAAAACCTGCGTAACCCTCCATCATTTCAGATAGAGACTAGTTAGTATTCGTGCTGCATTTGTTGACTTTAGCCAAGGCGTGGTGTACGGTAGCTAATTAGTATTTATCTGTTAAAATATGAGATGTGATTGAGTTAGGGTAGTCGTGCGACTTTGTTGACCTTAGCCAAGGGTCGTACGGGTGGGTTTAATTCAATCAAGAAATGACGGGTTAAACTTGACTAGCACTTATGATTTGTTGACCTTAGCCAAGGTCATAAGTTGCTAGGGGTAAAAGCATTATCGGGAATTTCAAGTGTTGAAATTTGCAATGAGATTGCATACCTCATATGAGATAGTTGGATCCCGATACCCACTGCGAGTAAGAGTTACTCCTGGGAGAGTTTTACACAGGACAATTAGCCGATCAAGTAGGTGTCTAGAAAAGTGTTAACGGGGTTACGCCTCTGGGAAAACGAGGTTTACTTTAATTAGGTCCGTGCGATAGCACGGGGAACCTCCCTCAAAGTACCGACACTGATCTGGCTGAAAGATTGACAAAATTGTAAGGTGTAATTAATCCCGGCTAATCTTACCTTTTAGGGTTTTAAGGTAGATTTGATAAAAACAGTAGGAGACATCCTGATTAGATAAGATAATAACCAATCTAATCTTGCAAGAGCATACGCTAAAGTGTTTTCTTCTCTCTCTCTCCAGGTAGCGACCATGTCATGCCATAATCAAGATAATAATATGGATGTATTGACTGAACCTAATTATTGTACTGAGCAAGGGAACGTTAGACCCGTTCTTTCTTATAAGAGTTATAAGATTGAACAGGAAACAGGAGAATATCTGGATTCTCACACCGCCCAAAAGAACGTGCATGTTGATGCATCTTCTTCAGGTGTGTTAGTTATTGAGAACTGTTTCTCAGTTCACCCTACGTCCTGGATATTAGATACCGGATCAGGATCCCACATATGTAAATTGTTACATTCGCTGCGAAAAGGTAGAGAACTAGGAAAAGGTGATCATTCCGTTCAAGTAGGGAACGGTGCAAGTATTGTAGCCAAAGCAGTTGGCGAATATCACGTTGTATTACCAAGTCGTAATACACTGATTCTAAATAAGTGCTATTATATACCGAACATGATGTGCAACATTATATCAGTCTCCTTGTTAAGTAAAGAAGGATATAATTTTGTAGTACAGGATAATATTATGAACATATTCCTAGATCAAAAGTTGATTGCATCAGGCTCGTTACATAATGGCATATTCATTCTAAATCAGAATACAGTCCTGAATATACAAAACACACACAAGAGGAAAAGTTCGGATATGAACGAATCCTACTTGTGGCATTGTAGACTTGGTCATATCAATGCGACACGACTGGCTAAGTTACATAAGGATGGTTATTTGAATCCGTTCGAATTATCATCTTATGATACTTGCCATTCATGTCTCAAAGGAAAAATGACCAAAGCTCCGTTTAGTGGACACGGAGAAAGAGTTACTGAACTCTTAGGACTAATACATAGTGATGTATGCGGTCCCATGTCTACGCATGCCAGGAACGGTTCTTCCTACTTCATTACATTCACTGACGATCTCTCTAGATTCGGACATGTGTGAAAGGTTCCTAGGCACTCTAGTGAGGTCTCACAAGGCATCGAACATGCCAATTTAAAAAAAATGGTGCCGAGAAACCCTAGACTACGGATCTTAGACTAGATGTTTAGGCGAAACTATAAACTAGTTAACTACTTAACTAGAAGTGAGAAGCTACAACCTTTGTAGATCCGGATTTTCACTTCCTTAGCTCCACGTGGGTGTCCTCTCGCTGTCCATCATGAATCCCGAACCCAATCGTCGGCTTCATCGGAGTAACGGGCGAGCTAGGTCGTCGGCTTCGTGTCAAAGACGATCTACGTCGAGGTTGCACTAGTTCAAGCTCCGACTTCACAAAGTTGTGAAACTTGTGAAGAAAACACCCAAAACAACTTGGCAAGAGGTAGAGGGTGAAGAAATAGGAGGTGGGTTCACTTTAGAATTGGATTTCTCTCACTAGAACTCAAGTTGCCATTAAAGTAGCAAGCTTTTTCCCTTTTGAAGAAGAAGATGAAGATGATGATAATGTTATGATAAGTAATTGAAATAAAAAGGAAAATCAATACTTATCATAAAGTAAATCATGGTTATGTGTAGAGAATTGACCAAGGTTAGATTAGTGGTTAGGGTTAAGGATGAAGACAAAAGGGATGACTTTGGTCAAAGTTTCATGAAGCTTCAATAAGCTTCATGAAGAAAAGAAACCCTTTTTGTTTTCTTTCACCTAATTAAATGAATAATTAATGGATAAATAATTAAGTGAATAATCAAAAACCCTAACCCTTATCATAACCATGGTTCAATTCTTCACACAAAACCAAGTTATTATGCATCATCAATCATGATACAAACAAGTGTACACAAAACATATCACATATACAATGTGCACACCAAGTGAGAAAAATCCGTTTAAAATGAACCAATACTAGTTAATGCAAAGTAATATATCAAAATATATAATTATACATGAAATCATTAAATCAACACTTGATTCAATGATCCGGTCATGTCGCACATGACCGACTAGAATCCAATGTATCGATTTATCGAATCAATGATTCGATAACTAGGTCATATCGAATATAACCAATCGAAACATATATCGCGAGAATGAAATGCGGTATCACATACACGCATTAATCTCGGTCCTGTACATATCTCATATGCGCTCCTATTTCGTTTCGCTTGAACCAGGAAACCTCTGTGTAGGACTCTAAAGACTCGTCAATACGCCGGTAGCAGATGATGATCATATCAAGCACCCACAAGCCGCAAGCGGTCTGCTAAACGTAACGGCCACCTGGGTATTGAGTGATCAGAAGATCGACGAGCTAGCCCGCTCACACTCCTGCGAATCCGACCAATAACACTTACCGTACAGTCCGGTCTATTCGTCTGATATGTCGCATATCAAGTCTAGGGGTGGTATACGTCAGACCCCAATAACCGATAAGTCGTGCCGATGTGAGGCTCATAACGGGTCGAGAAACTACTGGTAACACTTACCAGCAAATCTCTGATCAGCCCTGGCCAGGGACTTCCCTGTTAGGGCCAATCGAGCACAGCGCAACATCAACCCCCAATACCGGGAGAGACGAAACCCCTCCTATCGTTCATTGCCTCCATGTGACTCGGGACTGTACCCAAAGACCACCGTTTTGCACGCCCTCATGGACGTGGTAAGGTGGAGATCAAAGCACAGTGGGAATCACACAAGACTCTATGACGATCTCGGGTCTACAGACTAACCTGTACAAGTGTCACCTGAGAACTGCCATCTGACGTGAGGTATAATACCATCTGGGAGTTCTCGGCGAGTCCGTCCAGTGTACCCAGTCTCCACTGAGCACCCGTATACCATCTCTGATGTCAAACACCAATGGATATGGGATCATCCATCGCCCATCACATGGGTCGAGAAGCGTATATGCTAGTCTACACTGGTATATCGATGCCCCGTCTCGATACACCCACGACTAGGGACCTTGAAGGATGTACTTATGGACTACCATGTCCCCACTAGTATGATCTGCATCATAGTCCAGGTAGTCAAGTACACATCCTAAGGGCTTTACCAACATGTAACTATAAGACAGTATAAAGAGACTAGTGTACATGTTAAGATAAAGAGCAACCAGATAGCATACTATCATATCGAGCAAGAAAGTCATCTCTATATATGTCCAAGTATCCAATATAATATACATCATCTGTACAATACTGGCCTCTAGGGCATACATACAACTAACAATGTGTTCCTGATGAAACACAAGTCTGAAGCTTTTGAGAAATTCAGAGAATATAAGCACGAAGTAGAGAATCAAACGGGCAAAAGTATTAAGATTCTTCGATCTGATCGAGGAGGTGAATACTTAAGCTGTGAGTTTTTAGATTATCTAAAAGAGAATGGGATTCTCTCTCAGCTTACTCCTCCTTATACACCACAGCACAACGGTGTTTCGGAGCGGAGGAATCGCACCCTATTAGATATGGTGCGCTCGATGATGAGTACAGCTGAGTTACCTATTTCCTTTTGGGGGTATGCGCTTGAGACAGCCATATACCTATTGAATAGAGTTCCAACTAAATCAGTGCCTACCACTCCATATGAGATATGGAATGGGAAGAGACCATCTCTTAAAAGAGTTAAGATATGGGGTTGTCCGGCCTATGTTAAAAAGCAAAATCCGGACAAACTCGAGGCACGATCAGTTCTTTGTAAGTTTGTAGGATATCCAAGCAATTCGTATGGATATCTATTTTACCACAGTGAACAACAAAAGGTGTTTGTTGCTCAACATGCCACCTTTTTAGAAAAGGAATTTCTTTAAAAAGAAATTAATGGTTCTGAGGTAGAACTGGAAGAAGTTCCAGCAGAACAAACTACAACAGATGATTTAGTGGAACCAGAGGATTCAGTAGTACCCGACGAACCCCAGCCTCTCCGCCGATCTAGTAGGGTTTCCCGTCCACCTGAGAGATACTACGGTTTTCTTATTGATGGTGGAAGCGAGGATTGCATCATAGATGATGATGACCCCACTAGTTTCGAGCAGGCCATCACGAGTGGTGACTCTGTGAAATGCCTGGATGCAATGCGATCTGAGATGGAATCCATGTACACCAATAAAGTATGGATTTTGGAAAATGCTCCTGAAGGGGTAAAACCCATTGGGAGCAAGTGGATTTTTAAAAAGAAATTTGGTGTAGATGGAAAAGTTGAGACTTTCAAAGCTAGACTTGTAGCAAAGGGTTTTCGTCAACGACCAGGTGTGGATTATGACGAAACCTTTTCTCCAGTGGCTATGCTTAAGTCCATCCGGATCTTACTTGCCATTGCTGCATACCATGACTACGAAATCTGGCAAATGGATGTTAAGACCGCCTTTCTAAACGGTGATTTAGAAGAGAGTGTGTACATGACTCAGCCAGAGGGCTTCGTAGATAGTGGGAGCAGCGGAAAGGTGTGCAAGCTGCTTAAATCCATTTATGGGTTAAACCAAGCATCGCGGAGTTGGAACATCTGTTTTGATATTGTAGTCAAAGAGTTTGACTTCATCAAAAATATAGATGAACCTTGTATCTATAAGAAGGTAGCAGAGGGTAAGGTTGTCTTCCTCGTATTGTACGTGGATAACATACTCTTGATAGGAAATGATATTCCTATGCTGCAATCAGTCAAGCTCTTCTTATCACAGAGATTCTCAATGAAAGATCTAGGTGATGCCTCCTGCATATTGGGAATCATGATCTATAGAGATAGATCTAAACGGATACTGGGATTGTCCCAATCCAGGTACATTGACACCATACTAAAGAGGTTTAGTATGGAAGAATCCAAGCATGGGAACCAACCCACAATCTCTGGACTCACTCTCTCCAAAGAGATGTCTCCCAAGACTGATTTGGAGAGAGCTCGCATGCAAGGGATACCCTATGCTTCAGCAGTAGGCTCTATCATGTATGCGATGCTATGTACCAGACCCGATGTAGCATACTCACTAAGTGTAGTGAGTCGGTATCAAGCAGATCCTGGAGAGAGTCACTGGACAGCTGTGAAGAACATTCTCAAGTACATGCGAAGGACTAAGGAGATGTTCTTGGTGTATGGTAACGGAGAACTCCAGGTGGAGTCCTTTACCGATTCCAGCTTCCAAAGTGATAAGGACGACTCTAAGTCGCATTCGGGTTTTGTCTTTACCCTCAATAGAGGGGCGGTATGTTGGAAGAGTTCCAAACAGGATACCGTTGCAGACTCGACGATGGAGGCTGAATACATCGCTGCCAACGATGCTGCCAAGGAGGCTGTCTGGATAAAGAAGTTCATTAGTGAACTTGGTGTGGTTCCATCCATTGAGCATCCAATACCTCTGTATTGTGATAACAATGGAGCTGTGGCTTTGGCAAAGGAACCCAGATCCCATCAAAAGTCCAGACATATTCTAAGGCGGTATCACCTGATCAGGGAGATAGTTGATCGCCGGGAGATCGAGGTCAGGAGAGTTGATACGAAGGACAACAATGCGGATCCATTCACAAAGGCTATTCCCCAGATACAGTTTGAGAGATTATTCGGGATGCTAGGTATGAGATACTACAGCAGCTGGCCTTAGTGCAAGTGGGAGATTGTTAGTTATGTATATGCCCTAGAGGCCATTGTTGTACATATGATGTATATTATAATGGATGCTTGGATATATATAGAGATGACTTTCTTGCTCGTCATGATAGTATGCTATTTGGTTTCACTTTATCTTAACATGTTGACTTGTATTGGTTTACTGTTTTACTCTCACATGTTGATAAAGCCCTTAGGATCTGTACTCGACTACTGGGACTATGATGAGATCATACTAGTGGGGCCGCGGTAGTCGATGAGTATATCCTATAACTGTTCCTAATCGAGGGTATATCGAGACAGGGCATCGATACACCAGAGTAGACTAGCGTATACGCATCTTGACCCATATGATGGGCGATGGATGATCCCATATCCATCGGTGTTAGACATCAGAGATGGTGTACGGGTGCTCAGTGGAGACTGGGTACACTGGACAGACTCGCCGAGAACTCCCAGATGGTGATATACCACACGTCAGATGGCAGTTCTCCGGTGACACTGGTACAGGGTAGTCTGTAGACCCGAGATCGTCATAGAGTCTTGTGTGATTCCCACTGTGCTTTGATTTCCACCTTACCACGTTCAAGAGGGCGTGCAAAACTGTGGCTTTTGGGTACAGTCCCGAATCACATGGAGGCAATGAGCGATAGGAGGGGATTCGTCTCTCCCGGTATAGGGAGTTGATGTTGTGCTGTGTTCGATTGGCTATAACTGGAAGTCCCTGGCCAGGGCTGATATAGAGATTTACTGGTAAGTGTTACTAGTAGTTTCTCGACCCGTTATGAGCCACACATCGACACGACTTATCGGTTACTGGGGTCTGACGTATACCACCCCTAGACTTGATATGCGACATATCAGACGAACAGACCAGACTGTACGGGAGTGTTACTGATTGGATTCACAGGAGAACGCACATGCTAGCTTGTTGATCTTCTGATCGCTCAATACCTGGGTGGCTGTTACGTTTAGCTGACCGCTTGCAGCTTGTGGGTGTTTGATATGATCATCACCTGCTACCGGCGTATTGACGATTCTTTAGAGTCCTACACAGAGGTTTCTTGGCTCAGGCGAAACGGAGTAGAGGCACATATGTGATATGTGCAGGACCGAGAATAATGCGATATGGGATACCGTATTATATTCTCGCGATATTTAGTTATGAACCGGGTCATCGGATCAAGTGTTGATTCGATGAATCGGTACATGATATATTAGTCGGTAATATTCGATATAGCCGGAACGTCGGATCAAGTGTTGATTCGATGATTTAATGTATAATAATATATATGATATATTATTACATTATCTAATATTGGCTCGCTTTATTATTTCATTTTCTCATTGGATGATACATTGATATATATGCGATATATGTTAATTGTATTATTTTCTTTTGTTGCAAATATATAATATATATGTGATATATATTATTGTGACATGATATGATTAATTGTTAAACATGTTTAAGGATGATTAATTGAGGTTAGGGTTTGATTAGGGTTAGTTGCTTCATGCACCTTCTAGAAGCAACTTCTTTTGTCATGGTTAAGATATTTGTTGATGACACATTTTAACCCAACCAAACCCTAACTCTAGTTTATTCTCTACACATTATTAGCCACTCATCCTTGACCATGGTTAATATATCAATCATATGCTTTTATTTCTGTTCATCACAAAAGGATTAATCTCATTATCTTTTTCCATTATCATCTTCTTCTCTCTTGAAGAAAGCTCACTTGATTTTCTTCATGTGATGAAATAATATGAGAAAATGATTTAAAAAGAAAGCAAAAATACTACTCTCTCATCCTCATCTCATCTAGCCCATGAGATTAGTGTGTTCATCTCTTTAGAGTGAGAAAGCTTGAGTCTTTGCAACTTCGAGGTAGATCATCGGAGATTTGGAATACTTCGAGCTAGCATGGATCGTTCGAGTCGTGGAGCCTCTGATGAGTCCGGGAGATCGTGGATCGCGGCAAAGGGACTTCTACTCGGAGCTTGTGAAGCGAAGGAGCGGACTACAAAGGTTGTAATCCCTCACACTTAGATAAAAGTTATCATCTTGCATGTTAAACCCTAATAATCTAGCAAAGATCCCGGCTTTGGGTTGTTCGGCACGTCTAAATTTTTATCCGGGCATGTTTGATGCCTTTTGGACCTTCACAAGAGTGCCTAGGAACCCTACATATAATATATTAATATACATTAACTAATATTAGCTCACTTAAGAAAATGTTTTTCTCATTATACATTTAATATATATGTGATATATGTTAATGTATTTATTTTGTGTCATGCTAGATGATACATTGGACTTGGGTGTATGAGACTTATACCATACTTAAGATAATGTGGGTTTTAAATATTAAGGGATAAATCAAAATTAGGTGGAAATTAGTCATGGCTTGAAGCTTGGAGAAGCTTGTGGAAACCATCGACTTAATCCACTAATTTTGTTTTACTTTAGATATTTATTAACCTAACCATTATGTTTAGCCATGGTTTAGTCTCTACATGAGTTATATATGATATTTTCTCACTCATGGTTCATGGGTTGATCACTAGATCATTTTCTTCACCTCCTCCATTTTTTTTTGCTTTCTTGCTTTGAGTGAGAAAAGAAAAGAGTGAGAGAAAAATAATTCTAAAGTGAGCAAAATTCCTACTTCATCAATCTACACTAGACTAGCCATTTAGTATAGGTTGTTTGCTTCACTAATTCTCAATTAGTGAAGAGATAGCTTGAGTTAGAAATTCTTCGATGTAGATCATCTTCGGCCTCGAAGATCCTTGACCAAGCTCGTTCCTTTCGACTAGTAGAGCCTAGCGAGGGTCCGGGACACCACTACTTGGAGCAAAGGGAATAGTACACGGAGCTTTTGATGTGAAGGACCTGTTTACAAAGGTTGTATTTCTTGTTCACTTAGTGTAAAGTTGTTTACATGTTTTATTAACTCTAATCCTCTAGTTAGATCCTTGGTTTGGGTTGCTTAACACTCTAGGTTTTTTAAAATTGCATGCTAGATGCCTTAAAAAACATAGTGAGGGTGCTAAGGGACCCAGCAGTGGTATCAGAGCCAAACTAGAGAATTAGACGATATTAGTAGAATTACAAAATTGAAACAACTCCGAAACCTCGAAACAAAATCTATAATTTCTGTTGAATTTTTTAAGTCCTCTAAAAATTATTTAAACAAGTGCAGAATGTTACATATGATGTAACATGAACACCAGAGAAAATTGAGCCAATTCCACCAGATTTGACCTGGCGAAATGTATGAAAAACCCAGCCTGGCCGGGTTTGTAGAGAGTTTTTGGCTTCAATTTTGTTTGGTGTTCCAGTCTCTGGGGTTTGGTGTTTCAGGTATTGTTTGTTTTTGCCAAGATTGCATGTGATGCTATCTTTTCTTTAGTGGCAATTCGGAGTGTTTCGTATTCATAATTTTAACATCGTTTCGGGTTTATATATGTGATACAATATTTAGAATCCACAATAATTAGTTTTGTAAAAACCAGTTTGAATTTTGTAAACCTAGCAATTTAGTCTAATTTGATCGGTTGCTACGGGGTTTTGATATGGATCAAAACTCTGTCGCAATCACGTAGTGTACGCGGATACTCACCGGATAACATTACTAGATAGCCATGCCCCATAGCCCCGATCAAGTGACTGTAAGAGAACCCCGTTGCCAAAAGCATCCTTCCGGGTGCTCGCGGCCGCGGTGTTCCGCCTAAGTGCACTTCGTCGACGATATTGGGGGGTGCGGCCGTCTACTAAAGTTTCCGACGAGCATTTGATCAGATTTTCGGGAATCTTGTTGAATTACCCGACTGGTTATTGAAAGTGTTTTCAATATTGAGACTAAAATGCGGGGTTTATGAGTTTAGGCATGAAATTCGGAATATGAGATATTCTGGGTTTATGATATCTATGGAATTCATTTGGTTAAGCATGAAATACGAAGTATGTGATATTTCGGGTTTATGATGTCTAAGGTGGTTGCGGATTCCAATTGTTGTAGTTTTCACTTTCTTTTCTGCGACTTTAAGTGTAATATGTGGTGTATCTCCGGTTTCGTTGCTATATGTCAACGACAATTGGGATACGCATATTTACTTACGTTGATGACATGCGATATTATCTGTTGCTGGGATATGTTATATTGGATCGTCGTGTTTGAATAGCCGGGGTTTTTTTTGCGTGAGATGAGAGTTTTTCATTTTCATTCATATAAAAACTTGTATGTAACATTCTTTTATTGGGACACTTCCGGGTTGAGGATGATGTCACCATTGATGTATATTATTTACTTTTCCGTATTAGGATAGACCCAAGGCGGGGAGCACAAGTAACCGGGTTCTAGAGTCCAGTGGGAGACCATCTCGAGGAGTCGAGATCGGGTCTCCTAACTCTAGAATTGGTAGGGTTGCTTGCCGCCCTCGTAGGGGTCTAGGGATATGGTTTTGGCTTTTCATCACAACCGTGGAATCCGTGTTTTTTATCGGCTTAATTTAAAACACGGACCTCCTAATATATCCAATATTTCATATGTTGACTTCTGCTGCAATGTTCTGTGATGTGATCATTTTATATGATGAGACGAATGCTTAATATTATATATATGATATATAATAAACGTTGCTTATGTTTTTCATCCGTGCTAGTCCCGGCCCTGCTCTGCCGTTAGTTATCTAACCTAACGGTGCATGACGGGACCCCATGGAGAATGCGGATGACAGAAGCGTACATTGTATAAGTATTTCATTTCTTTATCTGTGATGCTTAGGAGCATAAATGATGGGACTTTATTAATGAGATTAATGAAAAAGGAAAGAAACATAAAGATGCTGTACAATCCTATTTTAAAAACCGGTAGCTCTAGTTCTTACTTTGCATAGTGGTATTCCTTGATTAATATCCAACACCTCATTCGATGCGGAAAAAGTCGAGATCTCTTCACTGGGAGTGACCTCTTTAGCGAAACTAGCAGATGCTACAACCCACTCGTTTTTTTTATTGCTTCTCTTGTTCTTGCCTTGCATAGTGGTATTCCTGAATATCCAGCACCTCATTCGATGAGAAAAGAGCCGAGATCCCTTCACCGGGAGTGACCTCTTTAGCAAAACTAGTAAAATCCTAAAAAATACTCTTTTTCAAAATCACTCGATTCTATAACGATATCAAGTTCATTAGGCAAAAGGTTTTCTTAAAATCCTGTCGTAGTCCCCGGTCATTTCAGATAAGGACTATTTAGTATTCGTGCTGCGTTTGTTGAGCTTGTCAAGGCGTAGTGTGCGGTAGCTAATTAGTGATTATCTGCAACGCATATGATGCGATTAGATTAGGGTAGTCATACGGCCTTGTTGACCTTGTCAAGGGTCGTGCAGGTGGGTTTAATTCAATCACGAAATGAACGGGTTGAACTTGACTTGCGGTTTATGGTTTGTTGACCTTGTCAAGATCATAAATCGCTTGGGGCAAAATATTATTGGGAATTTCAAGTATTGAAATTTGCAATGAGATTGTATACCTTCTATGAGATAGTTGGATCCCGATACCCACTGTGAGTAAGAGTTACTCCAGGGAGAGTTTTGCACATTACAATTAGTCGATCAAGTAGGTGTCTAGAAAGGTGTTAATGAGGTTACACCCCTGGGAAAACGAGGTTTATTTTAATTAGGTCCGTGCGAAAGCACGGGGAACCTCCCTCAAAATACCGACACTGGCCTGGCTGAAATATTGGCGAACTTGTAGGGTGTAAGTAATTCCGGCTAGTCTTACCTTTTAAGCTTTGAAGGAAGATTTGATAAAAACAGTGGGAGCCATCCTGGTTAGATAAGATAATAACCAATCTAATCTTGCAAGAGCATACGCTAAGTGTTTTCTTCTCTCTCTCTCCAGGTAGAGACCATGTCACGCCTTAATCAAGATAATAATATGGATTTATTGACCGAACCCGTTTGTTATACTGAACTGGGGAACGTTGGTTCCGCTCTATCTTATAATTGTTATAAGTCTGAGCAGGAAATATGGGAATATCCGGATTCCCACGCCACCCAAACGAGGAATGTGCATGTTGATGCATCTTCTTCGGGTGTGTTAGTTACCGAGAACTGTTTCTCAGTACACTTTACGTCCTGGGTATTAGATACCGGATCAGGATCCCATATATGTAATATGTTACATGGGCTAAATAAAGGTAGACGACTGAGAAAGGGTGATCATTCTCTAAGAGTAGGGAATGATGCAAATGTTGCAGCGAAAGCAGTTGGCAAATATCACCTTGTATTACCAACTGGTAATACATTGATTCTGAACGAATGTTATTATATACCGAACCTGATATACAATATTATATCATTTTCTTTATTGAGTAAAGAAGGATATAATTTCGTATTGCAGGATAATGTTATGAACATTTTCCTGAATCAAAAGTTGATTGGATCAGGCACGTTATATAAAGGCATATACGTTCTAAATCAAATTACAGTTCTTAACGTACAGAACACACACAAGAGGAAAAGTTCAGAAATGAACGAATCCTTCTTGTGGCATTGTAGACTAGGTCATATCAATGCGACACGACTAGCTAAGTTACATAAGGATGGATATTTGAATCTGTTCGAACTTACATCTTATGAAACTTTCCAGTCACGTCTCAAAGGCAAAATGACCAAAACTCCGTTTACTAGACATGGAGAAAGAGTTACTGAACTCTTGGGAATGATACATAGTGATGTATGCAGTCCTTTGTCTACATATGCCAGGGTTGGTTCCTCGTACTTCATTATATTCACCGATGATCTCTCAAGATTCGGACATGTGTTCCTGTTGAAACACAAGTCTGAAGGTTTTGAGAAATTCAGGAAATATAAGTGCAAAGTAGAGAACCAAACGGGTTGAAGTATTAGAGTCCTTCGATTTGATCGGGGAGGAGAATACTTGAGCACGGAGTTCCTGGATTATTTAAAAAAGAATGGGATTCTCTCTCAGCTTACTCCTCCGTATATACCACCGCACAACGGTGTATCGGGATGGAGGAATCACACCCTATTAGATATGGTGCGCTTTATAATGAGTATTGCTGAGTTGCCTATTTCCTTTTGGGGTTATGCGCTTGAGAAGCTGCATACCTATTGAATAGAGTTCCATCCAAATCAGTGCCTACCACTCCATATGAGATGTGGAATGGGAAGAGACCATCTCTTAAACGAGTTAAGATATGGGGTTATCCGGCCTATGTTGAAAACAAAAATCCAGACAAGCTCGAGGCAAGGTCAGTACTATATAAGTTTGTTGGATATCCCGAACATTAGCGAGGGTATATCTTCTACCACACTGAGGAGCAAAATGTGTTTTGTTTCTCAGCATGCCACCATTTTAGAAAAGGAATTTCTTATGGAAGAAATTAGTAGTCATGAGGTATAACTGGAAGGAGTTCCAGCTAGACAAACTAACGGCTGATGATTTGGTAGCACCGGAGGATTCAATAGTTCCCGACGAATCTCAGCCTCTCCGCAGATCTAGTAGGGTTCCTCATCCGCCTGAGAGATACTACGGTTTTCTCAATGACAGTGGGAGCGATGATTGCATCATGGAAGATGATGACCCAACTAGTTTCGAGCAGGCCATCACGAGTGGGGACTCTCTGAAATGGCTGGATGCTATGCGATCTGAGATGGAATCCATATACACCAACAAAGTATAGACTTTGGTGGTTGCACCTGAAGGGGTAAAACCCATCGGGAGCAAGTGGATCTTGAGAAGATTCATGGTGTAGATGGAAAAGTTGAGACTTTCAAAGATAGACTTGTTGCAAAAAGTTTTCGTTAATAACCAGGTGTGGATTTTGGTGAAACCTTTTCTCCAGTGGCTATGCTTATGTCCATCCGGACCTTACTTGCTATTGCTGCATACCATAACTACGAAATCTGGCAGATCGACGCCAAGACCTCTTTTTTAAATGGTGATTTAGAAGAGAGTGTGTACATGACACTGCCAGAGGGCTTCGTAGACAGTGGGAGAAGCGGAAAGGTGTGCAAGTTGCTCAAATCAATATACGGATTAAAGTAGGTATCGCGGAGTTGGAACATCTGTTTTGATGTGGTAGTCAAAGAGTTTGATTTCATCAAAATGGTAGATGAACCTTGTATATACAAGAAGGTTGTAGAAAGTAAGATTGTCTTCCTCGTATCGTACGTGGATGACATACTCTTGATAGGAAATGGTGTTCCTATGCTTCACTCGGTCAAGCTTCTCTTATCACAAAGATTCTCTATGTAGGATCTGGGTGATGCCTCCTACATCCTGGGGATTAAGATCCATAGAGATAGATCTAAGCGGAGGTTGGGATTGTCCCAATCCAGGTATATTGACACCATACTAAAAGGGTTCAGTATGGAAGATTCCAGTTAGGGATTTACCCACGATCTCAGGAATCACTCTATCCAAAAAGATGTCCCCCAGACTGATTTGGAGATGGCTCGCATGCAAAGGATACCCTATGCTTCGGCAGTCAGGTCTATCATGTATGCGATGTTATGTACCTGACCGGATGTAGCGTACGCACTTAGTGTTGTAAGCAGGTATCAATCGGATCCTGGGGAGAATTACTGGACAACAGTGAAGAACATTCTTAAGTACTTGAGAAGGACTAAAGAAATGTTCTTGGTGTTTGGTAACGGTGAACTTCAGATGGAGTCCTTTACCGATTCGAGCTTCCAGAGTGATAAGGTCGACTGTAGGACAGTCACTGATTTTGTCTTTACCCTCAGTGAAGGGACGGTGTGTTGGAAGAGTTCCAAGCTAGATACCATAGCAGACTCGACGATAAAGGGTGAATACATCGCTGCCAACGATGCTACCAAAGAGGTTGTCTAGGTAAAGATGTTCATGAGATGAACTTGGTTCATGCCATTGTGGTGAAAATGGAGCTGTGGCTTCTAGGAACCTCGGTCCCATCAGTGATCCAGACATATTCTTAGGCAGTATCACCTGATCAGGGAGATGGTTGATCTCCGGGCGATCGAGGTCAGGAGAGTTGATAGGAAGAATGACACGGCGATCCACTCACCTAGGCCAAAACCCCAGATACAGTTTGAAAGTTTTTGGGATGTTGGGTATGAGATACTACAACAACTGGTCTTAGTGCAAGTGGGAGATTGTTAGTTGTATGTATGCCCTAGAGGCCATTGTTGTACATGATTGTATATTATAATGGATTCTTGGACATATATAGGGAGGAATTTCTTCCTCAATATGATAGTATACTATCTGGTTGCTCTTTATCTTACCATGTAGACTTGTATTGTGATACTGTCTTGCTCTCAAATGTTGATAAATGTAACATTCAGAAAATTTAGAAATAAATAAAATTAATTAATTAAATAATAAAATGTTAAATTAAAAAGTTATTAAAACCAAATAAGACAATTTCATAAGATGTATGTAAAACAAATTAAATTAAAATTTTAGTATGCAACATAAATAAATTATAAGGGTTTTAATGTGAATTTTAGCTTCATTTTAATAAAAAGGGTGTTTTATAATAACATAGTTGTGAAGGGTTTCTATGTAAAGTTTAGGAATTTGTGCAAATGAGAATTGATTAAGAGTGTAAGTGAAAAAGAGGTAAATTAGGTTTTGATTCAGAATTTCATCTTAAGATAAATCAAAATGCAAAGATAATTCATTTCCACCTCCTACTCTCATGCATAACCCACACCCCACACCTCCTCCTTGCATGAGGATGGCACATCTAGGTCTTTGACACCTCCTCCTACCACCTCACTCTTCCCATCACCACATATATCATGTGTTCAGATCATTTAGCTAAGTTTAAAATCTGAAATTTTAAAAGAAAGAAAAAAGAAAACACGAACAAACATAGGAGAACAAGAGAAGAAAGGAGAAGTAAAGAGCTAAGTTTAGGAATTCCCTCACCATTGAGCTAGAACTAGGAGCTTGTGCATCTTGGAGGGTGTTCTTCCAGCAAGTTGCTTGAAGGTAAAATCCTTAATCACAGCAGGAATTTAGATTCTGTAACTAGTTCAAATTGAAATGAGAATTTTCTATAATATCGTATTTTAGTCAAAACTAGGCTCTATTTGAATCTGTTTTAGTTTAAAGAAAAATTAACTTAACTAAACAGGGTCTTAATGATGTATGTTGAACCTAGAGCAAACCATAGGAGCACGAACCAGAGGGCTCGGTTTTGGGCCAGCGACCAATAGGGAAATTCCGGCGTCGCCGGATTTGTAGGGGGCTTAGGTGTTTTGGGTTGTTGGGTAGGTCTCTTTATCATTGTTAGTGTCACGACCCGAAAGTACGGAACGTGACCGGCACTTAGATTACGAAGCGTCTAGAGGCGCCACGTAACCTAAGTAAGCCGAAGCCCAGAAATCTAAACCATAGAAGAAGAAGAAGAAGAAAAAGAAAACAAGTTTAAAAGCATCAGCAATTTTCCCAAAAATTTCGGCAGAGTCTCCTCTGTAAAAACTGGCCCCCAAACGGGTACAACAAGTATAATATACATAAACAATAAAAAGCATCCCCAAACGGGAGCTAGCATCAACGCCAACAGGCGGAAACAACCACAGCAAGCACAATAATATACAACGCCAATAGGCGAGGCTCAAAACTCAAAAGAAAACAAAACCACCAGATCTGAATAACACATGCGCGACTCTAAGGTCGAAATAAACAACTGGTCCAATAAACTTATCAAGTAATACAAATATGGTTGATGGAGCTTACTAGATACAAATGAATGAATAAAAGTACAATGGTGGTTCGGATACAAGTGAACCAACCTACCGTGCAAATCACCCTGAAGAAAAGATGTGCCAACAAGCTGCCACGGAAACCTGTACATCGAACCTGTAAAGAATTTGGCACAACGGGGGTGAGTTGCCAACTCGTGAGTAGAAGACATCTACGAAAAGAAATCGAATGCACGACGCTATCCTAGGTCATAATAATAATACACTATAATATCCCAATCATCTAGTAATAGCAGGGTAATACTACGTGTAAGTGCAAATACTCCGTGTCGTGTCAGTGCCTCATATAATACTATGTCATATGAATGAAATGCATGCACCATGAAGGTAAAGTAACAAATCCTGAAATCCAGATATATATGTATAAGAAATCTTTAGTTATTATCATAGTAGAATGTGTATAAGAATCTGAAATCTGAATAATGAAACCCATGGAAATCCGTGTCAAACATCGACACAACACATGTAATCTCAAGTCTCAATATCTCGGGCTCCGTCAGTCCGGATCGGCCCATATCATCAAATCTCACGACAACAGTCGGTATCCTCCGGATATCCGCCGCTCCAGACATCACCGGTAGGTAGCCTTCCCCTGACAGGCTCATCGTCTACAACTCGATCTTCTTGCCCCGGGGTACCATACCGGGCCCACCATGTACCCGAGACGGTTCATCCACTCCTCGAATCGGGTCTTGAAATCCAACATAAAACATGAAATACTCATGGTGGACGACTCATACATCACGAGAAAACCGCATCTTATTTAAAAAGAGAAGAGGAGAGAGAGAGAAGTTTTTATATATTTTTGCGGTTTTCCCCAAAAATCCAGAAATCTCATAGAAATCCAAATCTCAAAATCATGAGTAAGTATATGATAAGTGTCAGCATATGCCCATACTACTGTGCGATAACATGAAATATGAATGCATCAATGTCTAAGTAATAAATATCATGTCTTATACTAATGTCAGAAAATAATCACAATATTATATCTGTCTAGTTGCTAACTGATTCTATCCATAAAAGACAATATGATCTAAAGTGTACGTGACATAGCAATTACCGATGATGATGTGTGTGAGCCGGCAAATAAGTGTGCGTGGAACATGCGCATCATCGGTAATAGTGCTGGTGTCCTAACAGGTAAAGTTTATACTGATTATAGCAACATATAAAGGAACATGCACCATGATGATTACAGTATGAATGTAAATACAGATGTGCATTATCCACTCCTCTGCGAGATACGAGTACAACTACCACTATGTGAGTCGAACCTAAACCAGTGTCCATCTAACATCCTAAGGAATTAAACCTAATAGACTAGTCAGTAAGAAACTAGAGTCTACCTAAGGTCTTAATCAATATCTCTAATAGTCGGCGATCCCGCCTCAATAGCGTCACGTACGTAGTACGGCTTCCTCGAATCAAGAGTGCGGATCAATCATCAAATCTAAGCCTCGTACGGTAAAATCCATCGTACGGCATCCCAATATCGGGGTACGGTCAAGTATCTCCTAGGTGTCTCCTCATTCGTATAATGTCATCATCAGCACATCTCATGATCAAGGTGTTAAACTGTGATCGTATACATCAATCATATATCATTGCCATCATGATAAGCATCATTAGTTTATCCTCAGAAATATCATGTTGTAATCAAGTTATACATATATCATATCGTGATCAGTCACCAGTTACAGTCCGGGTACTATTCTAGCGTCCCATGTACATCAATATTACCACCACTCTTTATAATTTATATATGCATGTTCATTATCTCATTCTCTAATGATCCGCTAACACTTTATTACGACTGTATAGTCAAGAATCACGGCATCAAGCCCAGTTATACTGTTTCATCATACCTCGGATATCATATCACATCAATGAATCCCATATACGTGTGGTGTATATATATACACCTATACCTAGTTTTATATATATACACACATATACGTATACGCCAAGTCAAGTTTTAGTGTGTGCGTGTATGTTTCTATCAGAAACCTACGAACCTTTCCCAAAGTATTCATCCTCAGGTATGGTTTTCCTAAATCAGTCTAGTCACGCCTAGGGTCATTACTAGGGTCCTGCTCGGTAAGAATCTAGGGTCACATCGGGTTTCCTAATGTCACTAAGTACTATTCCTATTCTACGTTGCGGGGGTGCTAAACGCCATCCACCCGACTTCCCCCCGTAGATATACATCTACTCACCTGGTCCATGTCTGCCGAAGACAGTGTCGCCATCCTCCTCTTCATCGCCCGCAGTCCACGTGAGGGGTACCTAGACGCAAATATTTAAATAGCATCGTAAACTGAATCACATACAAAAGTCAAACGATACAAAGAACAAGCATAAGTTAAAACCTATCTCCCGTCCACGCAAAAGAACCAAATACCGCTCGATATCGGCGTACAAACTCCGATGGATCGAGATAACATCATCAAACAACTTGTAGTTTAAAAACACATTACTTATACCATAAAACACGATTAAATCCATCGAAACCCTAAAATCTATCAAACTGTCCAATTTCGCAAAAACCCGAAAATGCCAATATACCGTTTTTCATCAAAACTTGACATTTAAATGAAACTAATGGTCATAAAACTCATTAAATAGCATTACTAGACTATACAAACCATTACTATATTTTTATTACACAAATTTATATAAATTTGAAATTTCTAGTTTACAACATTTAACAATTTTCAACATTTTCCAAGCAAAATACCACAATTCCACCTCAAAACATGATTTTTCATAAATTAATGACTTAAACCACAATTTATGATGATAATGATATAATGAAACCAATATTATATTTTAAATCCCTTTTATTTAGAATTTTCCAAAATCTAGTTAACAAAATAATAGCATTTTATTACTATTTTCCAATTATCAATTGAATCTAGTGATCAAACTAAGTTTTTCTTTCCATTAACATGTTAATATGCTCACTAAAACTACAATCTAATGATAGAAATCTTAATTGGAATTTTATATTACCCATAAACATATTTTATAAAAAAACTAGTTAGCTAAAAAGTATAATTAAATCAATTTTAGGTTAACAATTTACAACATATCATCCCTATAAGAATTTCCAGTTCTAAATATGTTAAACTAGTGATTATAACCCTCATTAATTAATAAAAATCACAACTTGATTTTTCAAACCCTAACTTGAATTTTAAAAGTAGTAAATAGAATTAATAGATTAAATCTAATTAAACTTTAAAAGAAATATCTAATAGAAATAAAATAAAAGAGAAGGATTTATACCTCCACAACCTCATGTCCAAACTTGAAAATGAGCCTCAAAAATACATACTTTCCCACTCCAAATTCCATGTAAAGAAGAGTAGAGAATAAAGGGTATGAAAATATATATGATTTTGTGGGATTTTAATTGAATTTTTGATGTATTTTTGATGATTTTTGAATAAAAATGAGGTGGAAAATGGGGGGGGCTGCCATGGATGAGTTGTGGCTGGCCATGGGGAGGGAGAAAGAGAAAAGAGTGAAGAAAAGTGTGGAAGTTTCAAGAAAGAATCATCATTTAAAGTCTTTTCATGGTTTAATTAATTATTTATTTATTTATTTACTATAGCAACTCAAGAAAGCTCTAGAAATTAGGAAAAATTTGCAAATAATTTTTGCATGATACACACTAAATTCTAATATGCCATGGTTCATTTTTACAAATTAAAACCATTTAAATTTGTAATTTACACTAATTTAGTGTAAAAATAAAGCTTATGTTAATATTTAAAATAATTAATTTAGGAAATTTTTTTAATTAAACTAAAAATTTATAAGTGGCTAAATAAACACTATTTACTAGTAATTACATAATTAAATAGGTATTTTTGAATTTATAATGAAAAACAATCACGGTTTGGTTTTACGAAAAATACGTTTTACTTTACCGAAAATCCTAAAATTCACTTAAACACTTTTATTCATTTAATTATTTATTTAATTATTTTTAAAACGTTACAGTTAGGATAATTTGGTATTGTTTAATTAAGTTAGTTTAACTGTATACAAGATCTGGGAGCTAATATCGGAAAAAGGTATCTAAAATCTAAAATACGACACTGTTAAAAAGTAACGCATTCTGTTTTCTGTCGCGAAACAGCGTTTGGGTAAAATCCAGTTAATTTGAGTGTTAGATAGTTTGCTATAATCGTACGTAGTGTAATTAGTACGTACAATGTGTGTTTTCATGTTTTCACCATATCGGAATGTAGCCGTTTCTTATGTAAGTTAAATGTAATATTAGATTTGAGTGCGAGAACTTCAGAGGCCGCGAGAAAAGGAAAATGATTGGCGATTCCTGAATAGTTACGACGTATTCCGGTGAGTAACCTAAACATCTACCGGGGATTTTGTAAAGATGGCATGATACGCCCGTAGTTAGGTTTAAATACAAGTTTTGCTTTTGTATGTTCAATTCATCATATGCATTCTTAAATTTATCTATACCACCATGATTAAAATTGGTTAGAACACTGCACCATTATCGACGAGTTATGCCTCACATGCACATATTTATATGTTATACTACACCTCATCGATATTAACATGTCACTTCACACTTGGAAATTATTATGTTAAAATGATTCTTATCATACCTTAAATATTAATAGTCGTAGTAATTAGCATATATGACATCATGTTTCGTATTCGAGTATTAGTAGTGGATATAAGAGGCATTTGTATTATTGAGGATTTATGGTTTTAAGTTTTCATATACTATTACGAAAAAGGCAGTGATTTCATGATTATGTGTCACGTCCACCATGATATGTCGTTTTTTGATTTGGTTTTATTCCGAACCGAGTTGGGGGTCATACGGTTACGGATTTACAATTCTATCCAGACTGAGTCGGGGGGCATACAGTTGGATACATGGTGGACCCGGTCGAGCCCGAGGGGCAGGATAGCCGCACTTTAGACGGGGAGCCTAACGAGGGTACTCGATTCCGGAGATAGTTGTAAACACGACGGATATCTAGATGATACCGACCAGTGTTATTGAGAAACAGGATCGTTCGAGGAACGCTGCCTGATGAAACACCGAAGATTTGTGTCGATGTTAGACATGGAAAAACGAACCTGATTGGAAAATAATTGATGGGATTTCAGTTTTTGGGTTCATATGATTAGTAGTAATATTTCATGTTTTCCACATGTTATCATGCATCATACTTATCCATATTGCAGTTAGTTATAGTTCATCATATTTATATTATCAGCCGTTATATGTTAATTATATTCACTGAGTTGGTAACTCACCTTCGTTGTGCCACAGTGCCTTGCAGGAGTAGAGTGGACGGTTAGCCGCAGTGCAGCTCCACTTATCATATTTTATCGCATCTTTTGCTAGGTGGGTTACATATGTAGTAACCTTCTCTTTTGGTATTGTATATTGAATCTAGAGTATCTCCATCAAACCCTGTATTATGACTTAGAACGAGAGGTGGTTGTATGTATATTAGTTGGCAGATGAGATAGTTTGGTTATATTAAATGGTATTTCTTTTACTTATGTATGAAATTCTTATTGATATCTTTTAAAGTTGTACTTTTATTTTTGTTGTTGACATTGTTGATCCCAACTAGGGATGCAACCTATTTGAACACTTAATAACTGTTTTATTATTATTTCAATTGGATGTTACGGTTAAAAACTTAATTACCTAAAGCTGCGATTTTTACTTAAAAACTAAATTCTTCCTAAAAAGTTCCACAAAAAGGGTTTTGATCTTGGTTTTTGGCTTACTCAGGTTGTGTAGATATCTTTAGATATTATATAATCTAAGTGCCGGTCACATCCAAACTTTGGGTCGTGACAAAGTTGGTATCAGAGCTTTGGATTAACCCACGGAATCGAGTAGTGAGTTAAGCTAAGTTGATTTGAGTTCATTATGTAGGATGACCTTTGGTTTGATGGAGTAGGTGAATTAGGATGAGTGCAGTACCGTACGTATGTTCCGCGATATATTTACATTACAATACTCAGCCTAAATAACCTTGGGAGATGTTTGTTCTTACTTCTTTCCTTAATTCCGTGTATCTTGTGATTCGATTGAAATGTCCTTATCAATCCTGTTTCTTACTCCAGCCGCTATGTCATCAACGACTACGGGGACTCAGAGTACCGCTGTTCGAGATGAGATTGGAGCGGGCTCGTCTGAAACGGGGACAGACCTGGGCAGTACGCCTATCTTTCATGAACCGATTGATCCACCCTATATTAATCGTATAGCTAGGATGGAGACAAATGTTCAAGAGATGCGCCGAATGATCGAGTCCTTGCTGGAGATTAGTCGAGCACAGAGATCGACCACTACTACACGTACGGGTGTTCAGAGACCAAGGCAAATTCGTAATAATACATCAGCACCAAGACGTGTTCGTAGAGGCCGTGGCAGATTCTGTATAGATCAGTTCTATCACTTATACCCATATGTTCAGTAGCCCGTGCAAAGATGTTTCGGGTGTGGGTGTCTGTATCACTTTATTAGGAATTATCCCCTGAGGCGACAGGATGAGGCATCGGTCTCGCATGTGACTTCACCACCTTCACCACCTCCTCCGAGCACATTACCTCCTACACCTATTGTTGTTCCACGCCAGATCAACGCCTATAGAGGCCGTGGTCATGACGGTCAAAATTCAAGAGGACGAGGAGGTCGAGGCGGATTCATTCCAAGCCGCAATTTTGGTCGAGATAGGGCTCAGGGCCAGATGTTCAGTTCATACCCCGTTGAGAAGAAGCCCCCATCTACCTATTTTAGTTATGGACGTCCAGGGCATTTCGCTAGGAATTGTAGATTTTAAGGAAGGACGTCAGGATGCCCAGACCATCAATGCAGTCGTAACAGGTATTCTTTCAGTATGTTCCTTAAACGCGCATATTCTAATTGATTCTGTTTCTACGCATTCATAAGTATCTTCACGCCTTGCACTTTCTCTGGGGAGAGAGTCGTCGCTGTTAGAGTTACCGCTAGTTGTGATTACTCCTGTAGGAGATTCTTTTATAGCTCGACATGTATTCAGGTCACGATCATTTTGTATTAGTGATAGGGATTCTTTAGTTGATCTGATTCTCCTGGATATGTTAGACTTTGACATACTTCTTAGTATGGATTGGTTGGCCGTTTATCACGCTTATGTAGATTGTCGGGGAAAGACGGTCAGATTCTGTTTTCCGGGTAAACTGATCCTTGTTGTGCAGGGAGACTGTAATGTAACTCCTACCAACATAATTTCTGCTCCTTGTGCGGGACGACTCTTGAAGAAGGGTTGCCATGGGTTCTTAGCTTTTGTTCAGGACTTAGGAGTCGCTGAAGTCCCGTTGGACCAAGTTTCGATCGCATGAGAATTTCCGGATGTGTTTCCTGCTGAATTACCAGGATTGCCATTCGATCGTGATGTCGAATTTTGCATTGACTTAATTCCGGGTGCGGGACCTATTTCTATACCACCTTAACGGATGGCCCCGACGGAGTTGAAGGAACTCAAAAGCCAGTTGCAAGAGTTTTTAGATAGAGAACTTGTTCGTCCAAGTGTATCGCCGTGGGGAGCTCGTGTCTTATTTGTAAAGAAGAAGGACGGTAGTATGAGACTGTGCATTGACTACCGACAGCTGAATCGCGTCACTGTGCGAAATAGGTATCCACTACCTCGTATCGATGACTTGTTCGATCAGTTGCAGCGAGCTGGCTGTTGGTGTATATGCCCTAGAGGCCATTACTGTATCATACTAGTATGTATATTACTTGATGGAAGCTTGGGATATTCACAGTTGTACAGACAATCTTGCTCAATATAGTAGTATGCTACTTGGTTTGTCTCTGCTTTAATGTGTACATGTGTGTTTATTTATTATATCACCTATACGCATTAGTAGAGCCCTTAGGATCTTTGCTTGATTACCGGCGTTGTGATGGCGATCACACTCGTGGGGGCTGGGTAATCTACAAGCACATCCTTATACACGTCCCTGGTCGTGGGAGTATCGAGATAGGGCATCGATACTCCAGAGTAGACTAGCGTATGCGCTTCTCATCCCAGCTCGGGAGACGGTCTGTCCCACAGCCGTCAGTACGTCGTACTTGAGATACTATGCGGGTGCTCGTTAGGTTACGAGTATACTGGACAGGACTCGTCGGGAACTGATGGTTGGTATTATACCTATCGTCAGTTATCAGTTCCCAGGTGACATGAGTACAGCTTAGTCCGCTGACTTGACACTGTCACTTCGCCTCGAGTGTGTTCCCACTGTTCTTTGATTGCTACCCTACCACGGCTCTACTGAGTCGTGCAAACAGGTAGTAGTTGGGAGCAGTCCCGAAGCACTTGGAGGCAGTGACGGCTAGATAGGATTCGTCTCTCCCGGTATTGGGGGTTGACATCGCGCTGTGTCTAGGAGAGCCATTACACGAGTAGTCCCTGGCCAGGGCAAGCGAGATATACTGGTAGGTTTCCAGTGTTATCTCAGGGTGTATTGGGCTTCACTCCGACACGACTTGTACCGCTATTAGGGGACTGATGTTTACCGCCCCCCTAGGCCCGCCATGCGATGTATCAGACGAACAGACCAGACTGTACGGAGATTGTCACATACAGGCTCAGTAGGAGTTCGGATGGGTTTACCTCATCGGCCTTCTTATCGACATCTACCTGGGGACCGTTACGTACAGCTAGTGCCGCTTGCGGTCTGTGGTTAAACCCACTGCCAGCGTAGTGTCGAGTCTTTAGAGTCCCACACAGAGAGTTTCCCTGCACTGAGCGAAACGTGTAGAGGCCGTATGGTTTTACGGCAGGGCTGCGATCACTTACGTACACTTGTGTGCGTATGGTGTTCGGGCAGGCAGTACTAGTAGGCTTTGGTTTAAGCCGGATCCTAGTATTGCACGGATGGATTTGTTTTGTCTTCTGCGCATCCGCATTCTACGGAATACGGATGCAGGTGTGTATGCACAGTTTTCCGGAGCGATGAAGGAGGAGGTGCCTCATTAGGGTTTTGGCAGTTGGTTCGGCCAAAACCGCTATGTGGCAGGCTCATTAGGGTTTTGACAGTTGATTCGGTCAAAACCATTTTGAGGCGGACTCATTAGGGTTTTGACAGTTCGTATTGGTCAAAACCATTATGAGCCGCGAACATCATTTACTAATCCTATTAGTGATAATCTTATGATGGCTAATTGCATTGACCATTTGACCCCGTTGACCCCTCTTGACTTTGTTGACCGGTTGACCGAGTTGACCATTGACTTTCAAGAGGATTCCACACTCTTCTTTTCTTTTCCATTTTCTTTTGGATTATGATAATGGTCATTTCAATTGTAGCCATCAACTTTATCTTGATGGAATTAGTAATGATGTGGTTTTTGCATTATTGCAACCATGGTTAGCTTTTCTCTTGGTTAAGCTTATCATAATTTTATTCTCTTTCTCTCTCTTGAAAAGAGAAGCTCCATGGTTGCTAAAAACCTCCTTCTTCTTCCTCCTCTTGATTTCTCCTTTGATCTCATGTGTTGAGAGAAAAAGGTTTTCACTTGACAAACACATCCATACATCCTCTCTACACAACCTAGGGCTTCTAGATTAGCAATCTCCTTGCCCTTGTTACCTCGGCTTGAGGTGGAGCTCGGCGTACATCTCTCGGGTGGATCGTCTTCGACTCAAGGAGGCCGCGGAGGTGACCGAAGTCCGGATCAACCTTTGAGCAAGCAATGAAAAGAACAACAAGAAGAGAAGAACATCATAGAAGAACAACAACTAGAAGTGAAGGAGTTCAAGTTGAGGTATAACCCCTAACCGAGTAGATACATCTCTTGTTAGGTTGCTAGTTTATTGTTTAGCAAAGATCCGGCTTTTACGGTCCATGCTACAAAGCTTAGAAAAATTTTTGTTTTACCGTTTCCGCAACCCCGAAAGTACCGGGAGAGATAACGTGGATCTAACAGTGGTATCAGAGCCTAACTAAACATAAACTAGCTTGGTAGTAAAGTGTATCGAAGTTCGAAACGGAAAAATCGAAAAAACCAAGTTATAAAAACCTGAGTTTCTGTTAAAAAGTTTTCTGGTCAAAACAAAATTTGTTATATCCCAAAAATTATCTCAGGCTTTTTAGAAGAAAACCACCAAAAACGATGCAGTAACTCGAACAAAGCGCCGCCCTTCCGCGGCAAAAGCAAGCTCTTGCCGCGGAACCGCGGCCAACTTTGAGTGTTACTGCATCGATTTTGGTGCAGTTTGTTTATGACATGGTTTTAGGATTTTTCTGATATATTATATGTGCCCAGATTTTCCAGAATAGAAATTTGTTTTTGGGGGGCTATAATTCCGTATTTTTTCCGAACTTCAATATACTTTGACTATAAAGGTTATATCTGTGATGTTCTTATGTATTGAATGTCGGCTAATCGCTATATGTCGATTAGTCGGGGTTATACATATCTGTGATCTGTGATTGTTGTTGATGGTTTGTGTATATGAACTCGTTGGATTGTCGCGGATGAATAGCCGGGGTGGATGTGAGATGAGAGTTTCTTTTTCTTTCATTCATGTAATAAATTTGTAAATTGATGTAATATTATTTGTTTGGCCGCACAACCGGGTCGGGGTTGTAGCCGTCATTGTATAATTCTTTTTACTGTTTTTGCTCCTAGGATAGACCCATGGAGGGGTGCACAAACTACCGGGTAGCTCGAAGTGCCGAGTGGCCTACTCATGGCATTGAGGGAGGTTGCTTCGCTTCGGGTACTTGGCGGGTAGTTTGCCGCACCCGTAGGGGTCTTGGGTGGGGTATTGGCTATTCATCGCGACCGTGTAATCCGTTTTTCGTTGCAGGCTCGAACGAATTGCGGATTCCTAGTATATCCAAAGTGTTCATCTGTGATCTGGATTGGCTATCATTGCTATATTGCTATATATAATAACTATTTAGGCGTTGCTTATGTTTTACAGCCGCGCTAGCCCAGCCCCCGCTCTGTCGTTAGTTAAGTAACCTAACGGGTGATGACGGGGCCCCGTGGCGAATGCGAATGGCATAAGCGTACGTCATATTTTGGTTGTTTTCTGCAATGGTAGGATTTAAATGATGGGACGCATTAAAAGAACTAATGCAAGAAAATAAACCTAAAATACGTTGTTGGAACAAGTTTTTCAAAAAAGCTGTTATTACAAGGACGCTCATCTTTTTGTTTTGCATCGAGGTATTCGGTTATGAATGCCCAGCACCTCAATCGACGAGGCAAGGGCCGAGATCCCCTCATCGGGAGTGACCCCTTGGAAAAAAAGTTTGCGTCAAGGTAATAACTTCACCATAGTCGATTATTCTTGCTTTGCATCGAGGTATTCATCTTATGAATGCCCAGCACCTCACTCGACGAGGAAAGAGCCGAGATCCCTTCGCAGGGAGTGACCTCTTTAGCAAAAGTTTTCGCCACTATGATTTTCAAAAGGGTGCAATCAGGTTCCTTCAACGATATCAAGTTCATTACGTTAACGGGTTTTTCGCCAAAAACCCAGCCGTAGCCCTCCGTCGTTTCGGATTAATATTATTCAGTATTCGTGCTGCGTTTGTTGACCTAGTCAAGGCGTAGTGAACGGTAGCTAAATAATATTTTTCTGTGGATTGCAAATGTGATTGGTTAGGACAGTCGTGCGGCCTTGTTGACCTAGTCAAGGGCACGTACGGGTGGGTCTAATGCAATCAGTATTATGATGGGTAGAACTTGTCTAACAGTTTGTGGCTTGTTGACCTAGTCAAGGTCATGAACAGTTAGGGGCAAAAACCACATCGGGAGTTTCAAAAGAACTGAAACTTGCAGATTTAGCATACCTTCTGGAGTGTGGTGACTAGAGTGGATTCCATCTAGGTTATCACACAATGACAGTTGGATCCCGATCCCACTGATGAGTTGGTTTACTCTCGGGAGATTATTTCACTTAACGATCAATGCTATAAACCTAGTAGGTGTCTAGAAAGGTGTTAGCGGGGTTACGCCCCCAGGGAAAAGAGGTTCTTTAATTAAGGAACTTCGCGAAAGCGTTGGAAAACCTCCCTCGAAGTACCGACACTAGCCTGGCTGAAAGGTTAAGCAAGTATTGTGACGTGAATTAAAACCCGGCTAGTTCTTCTTTTAAAAAGGTTTTAAGAAGAATTTGAGGAAACAGTGGGAGACATCCTGGTTAGATAAATTAATAAACCAATCTAATCTTGCAAGAGCATACGCTGAGTGTTTCTTTTCTCTCTCTCCAGGCAGCAACCTTTTCACGCCCTAATCAAGATAATAAAATGTATCGCTTGACCGATCCGAATTCTTATTCGGGACTGGGGAAAGATGGTTCAGCTCTAACTTGTGACAACAGTCATGAGTATGAGAATGGGAAAGAGGAAAGTATGGATTTCCAGGATACCCAGTTGAAGAAGAAGCATGGTTTTGCATCTACTTCAGGTGTTCTTGTAATTGAGAACTGTTTTACGGTCAGCCCTACCTCCTGGGTACTTGATACCGAATCAGGATCTCATATCTGTAATTTATTGCAGGGACTGAGAAAAAGTAGGAAAGTTGCACCGGGTGATATGTCGCTCAGAGTAGCGAACGGAGCACAAGTTAATGCGGCAGCCGTCGGTGAATATCACCTAGTATTGCCAAATGGCAAGACTATGATTTTGAACGATTGCTACTATGTACCCTCCATGGTTTGCAACATCATATCAGTTTCTTTACTCGATAAAGATGGATATAACTTTGTTCTTGAAAAGAATATCATGAACATTTACCTTGATAAGGTACTGGTTGCAGAGGGTACACTGTTTAATGGTATCTACGTTCTAAATCAGAATACAGTTCTCAACATACAAAGCACACGCAAGAGGAAGAATTCAGATACGAATGAATCCTACTTGTGGCATTGTAGACTCGGTCATATCGGAGAGAAAAGACTGAGTAAGTTGCATAAAGATGGACTCTTGAATGCGTTCGAGTTTTCATCTTATGGAACTTGTCAGTCTTGTCTCAAAGGAAAGATGACCAAATCTCCGTTCACCGGACATGGAGAAAGAGCAGCAGAGCTCTTGGGACTCGTACATAGTGATGTATGTGGTCCGATGTCTATACATGCAAGGGGTGGGTTCTCGTACTTCATCACATTCACTGACGATCTCTCTAGGTTCGGATATGTGTATCTGATGAAACACAAATCTGAAGCTTTTGAGAAATTCAAGGAATTCAGAAACGAAGTAGAGAACCAGACAGGCAAAAGTATCAAGATCCTCCGGTCTGACAGGGGAGGGGAGTACTTAAGCACGGAATTCCTAGATTACTTAAAAGAGAATGGTATTCTCTCTCAGCTTACTCCTCCTTATACACCACAGCACAACGGTGTTTCGGAGCGGAGGAATCGTACCCTACTGGATATGGTTCGCTCCATGATGAGTAATGCCGAGTTGCCTCTTTCATTTTGGGGACATGCGCTATTGACAGCCGCATACCTATTGAATGATGTTCCGTCTAAATCTGTGCCTAAGACTCCGTTCGAGATATGGAATGGAAAGAGGCCATATCTTAAAAGATCTAAGATATGGGGTTGTCCGGCTTATGTTAAAAAGCATAAACCGGATAAACTAGAGGCACGGTCAGTTTTATGTAAGTTTGTGGGATATCCAAAGAATGGTTATGGATTTCTATTCTACCACACCGAGGAACAGAAGGTGTTTGTTGCTCAGCATGCCGTTTTCTTGGAAACGGAGTTTCTTGCAAAAGAAATTAGTGGGAGCACGGTAGAATTGGAAGAAATTCAGCGACCACAAACTGAAACTGAAAGTTTGACAGAACCTCAGGATTCAATAACCCCAGACGAACCTCAGCCACTCCGCAGATCTGGTAGGATTTCTCATCCGCCCGAGAGATACTACGGTTTTCTCATTGACGGGGATCGAGAGGATTGCATCTTGGAAGAAGATGACCCTACCAGTTTCAGGCAGGCCATTATCAGTAGGGACTCTGATAAGTGGCAGGAAGCAATGCAATCTGAAATGGAGTCCATGTACGCCAATAAAGTGTGGACCATGGATATTGCTCCACCTGGGGTAAAACCCGTTGGATGCAAATGGATCTACAAAAGGAAACTTGGTGTAGATGGGCAGGTGGAAACCTATAAAGCTAGACTCGTTGCAAAAGGTTTCCGTCAAAGACCTGGTTTGGACTATGACGAAACTTTTTCTCCGGTGGCTATGCTCAAATCCATTCGGATCCTACTTGCCATTGCTGCCTTCCATGACTATGAAATCTGGCAGATGGATGTTAAAACGGCTTTCCTAAACGGTTGTTTGGAAGAGTGCGTTTACATGGATCAACCAGAAGGTTTCGTAGACAGTGGGAGCAGCGGAAAGGTGTGCAAGTTGCTTAAATCCATTTATGGATTAAAGCAGGCATCGCGGAGCTGGAACATCTATTTTGATGAGGCAATCAAGGAATTTGATTTCATCAAGAACGAAGATGAACCCTGTGTTTATAAGAAGATTGTAGGACGAACTGTCGTATTCCTAGTCTTGTACGTGGACGACATTCTTCTGATAGGAAATGACATTCCTATGCTACAATCGGTCAAGCTGTTTTTGTCACAAAGGTTCTCCATGAAGGACCTGGGTGATGCCTCGTACATTCTGGGGATCAAGATCTATAGAGATAGATCCAAGAAACTATTGGGACTTTCGCAGTCCAGGTACATAGAGACCGTACTAAAGAGATTTAGTATGGAGGATTCCAAGCGCGGTAACATACCCGCATTGCACGGAATTACCCTCTCCAAGAAGATGTCTCCTAAGACTGACGAGGAGAGGGTTCGCATGAGCACTATACCCTACGCTTCGGCGGTAGGATCTATAATGTATGCGATGCTATGTACAAGACCAGATGTAGCTTACGCGTTGAGCACGGTAAGCCGGTATCAGTCGGACCTAGGGGAGGACCACTGGACAGCAGTGAAGAACATTCTCAAGTACCTGAGAAGGACTAAGGAGATGTTCCTGGTTTACGGTAATGGAGACCTTAGGGTCGAGTCCTTTACCGATTCAAGCTTCCAGAGTGACAAAGATGACAGCAAGTCCGTCTCGGGTTTTGTGTTTACCCTCAACGGAGGGGCGGTATGTTGGAGGAGTTCCAAGCAGGATACCGTCGCAGACTCGACGATGGAGGCTGAATACATTGCTGCAAGCGATGCCGCAAAAGAGGCGGTCTGGATTAAGAAGTTCATTAGTGAACTTCAGGTGGTTCCGTCCATTGTTGACCCAATACCTTTGTATTGCGATAACAATGGGGCTATAGCTTTAGCGAAGGAACCAAGGTCCCATCAGAAATCCAGGCACATCTTAAGGCGGTATCACCTGATCAGGGAGATCATTGATCGACAGGAGATCGAGGTGCGGAGAGTGGACACAAAGGACAACACTGCGGACCCATTCACGAAGGCTTTACCCCAGACTCAGTTCGAGCGGCTGATCGAGATGATAGGTCTTCGATACGCCAGTACATGGCCTTAGTGCAAGTGGGAGATTGTTGGTGTATATGCCCTAGAGGCCATTACTGTATCATACTAGTATGTATATTACTTGATGGAAGCTTGGGATATTCACAGTTGTACAGACAATCTTGCTCAATATAGTAGTATGCTACTTGGTTTGTCTCTGCTTTAATGTGTACATGTGTGTTTATTTATTATATCACCTATACGCATTAGTAGAGCCCTTAGGATCTTTGCTTGATTACCGGCGTTGTGATGGCGATCACACTCGTGGGGGCTGGGTAATCTACAAGCACATCCTTATACACGTCCCTGGTCGTGGGAGTATCGAGATAGGGCATCGATACTCCAGAGTAGACTAGCGTATGCGCTTCTCATCCCAGCTCGGGAGACGGTCTGTCCCACAGCCGTCAGTACGTCGTACTTGAGATAGTATGTGGGTGCTCGTTAGGTTACGAGTACACTGGACAGGACTCGTCGGGAACTGATGGTTGGTATTATACCTATCGTCAGTTATCAGTTCCCAGGTGACATGAGTACAGCTTAGTCCGCTGACTTGACACTGTCACTTCGCCTCGAGTGTGTTCCCACTGTTCTTTGATTGCTACCCTACCACGGCTCTACTGAGTCGTGCAAACAGGTAGTAGTTGGGAGCAGTCCCGAAGCACTTGGAGGCAGTGACGGCTAGACAGGATTCGTCTCTCTCGGTATTGGGGGTTGACATCGCGCTGTGTCTAGGAGAGCCATTACACGAGTAGTCCCTGGCCAGGGCAAGCGAGATATACTGGTAGGTTTCCAGTGTTATCTCAGGGTGTATTGGGCTTCACTCCGACACGACTTGTACCGCTATTAGGGGACTGACGTTTACCGCCCCCCTAGGCCCGCCATGCGATGTATCAGACGAACAGACCGGACTGTACGGAGATTGTCACATACAGGCTCAGTAGGAGTTCGGATGGGTTTACCTCATCGGCCTTCTTATCGACATCTACATGGGGACCGTTACGTACAGCTAGTGCCGCTTGCGGTCTGTGGTTAAACCCACTGCCAGCGTAGTGTCGAGTCTTTAGAGTCCCACACAGAGAGTTTCCCTGCACTGAGCGAAACGTGTAGAGGCCGTATGGTTTTACGGCAGGGCTGCGATCACTTACGTACACTTGTGTGCGTATGGTGTTCGGGCAGGCAGTACTAGTAGGCTTTGGTTTAAGCCGGATCCTAGTATTGCACGGATGGATTTGTTTTGTCTTCTGTGCATCCGCATTCTACGGAATACGGATGCAGGTGTGTATGCACAGTTTTCCGGAGCGATGAAGGAGGAGGTGCCTCATTAGGGTTTTGGCAGTTGGTTCGGCCAAAACCGCTATGTGGCAGGCTCATTAGGGTTTTGACAGTTGATTCGGTCAAAACCATTTTGAGGCGGACTCATTAGGGTTTTGACAGTTCGTATTGGTCAAAACCATTATGAGCCGCGAACATCATTTACTAATCCTATTAGTGATAATCTTATGATGGCTAATTGCATTGACCATTTGACCCCGTTGACCCCTCTTGACTTTGTTGACCGGTTGACCGAGTTGACCATTGACTTTCAAGAGGATTCCACACTCTTCTTTTCTTTTCCATTTTCTTTTGGATTATGATAATGGTCATTTCAATTGTAGCCATCAACTTTATCTTGATGGAATTAGTAATGATGTGGTTTTTGCATTATTGCAACCATGGTTAGCTTTTCTCTTGGTTAAGCTTATCATAATTTTATTCTCTTTCTCTCTCTTGAAAAGAGAAGCTCCATGGTTGCTAAAAACCTCCTTCTTCTTCCTCCTCTTGATTTCTCCTTTGATCTCATGTGTTGAGAGAAAAAGGTTTTCACTTGACAAACACATCCATACATCCTCTCTACACAACCTAGGGCTTCTAGATTAGCAATCTCCTTGCCCTTGTTACCTCGGCTTGAGGTGGAGCTCGGCGTACATCTCTCGGGTGGATCGTCTTCGACTCAAGGAGGCCGCGGAGGTGACCGAAGTCCGGATCAACCTTTGAGCAAGCAATGAAAAGAACAACAAGAAGAGAAGAACATCATAGAAGAACAACAACTAGAAGTGAAGGAGTTCAAGTTGAGGTATAACCCCTAACCGAGTAGATACATCTCTTGTTAGGTTGCTAGTTTATTGTTTAGCAAAGATCCGGCTTTTACGGTCCATGCTACAAAGCTTAGAAAAATTTTTGTTTTACCGTTTCCGCAACCCCGAAAGTACCGGGAGAGGTAACATGGACCTAACACTGGCTACATCTCGAAAATTGATTTGCGGTCAGGGTATCACCAGTTGAGAGTCCGGAAGGAGGACATTCCGAAGACTGTTTTTCATACCCGATATGGGCACTATGATTTTCCGGTGATGTCGTTCGGACTCACCAATGCCCCAGCAACGTTTATGGATATGATGAACCGCATTTTCAGGCCTTTCCTTGATCAGTTTATCATTGTATTCATAGATGATATCCTTGTTTATTCCCGAAGTCAGGAGGAGCACGAGCAGCATTTGCGTATCACGTTGCAGACCTTGAAGGAGTATCAGCTGTTCGTTAAATTCTCCAAGTGTGCTTTCTGGCTAGATAGTGTGGATTTCTTGGGCCACGTGGTTACGAGAGATAGTATACGTGTGGACCCAAAGAAGATCGAAGCAGTGCAGCACTGGCCCAGACCTGTGTCAGTTACAGAGATTCGCAGTTTCTTAGGTCTGGTAGGTTATTACCGACGCTTTGTGCAGGATTTCTCTCGGATCGCTGCACCGCTGACCGGGCTGACTAGGAAGGAGGTTCTATTTCTTTGGACGAAGGCGTGTGAGCAAAGTTTCCAGTAGTTAAAGACTCGCTTGACGACTGCACCTGTATTATCGTTACCTTCCGGGTCAGGCGCCTTTATTGTGTTTTGTGATGCCTCTAGAGTGGGTTTAGGCTGTGTGTTGATGCAGCACGGCAGGGTTGTAGCTTATGCTTCTCGACAGTTGAAGAGGCACGAGCAGAACTACCCCACTCATGATTTGGAGATGGCTGCTGTAGTTTTCGCACTGAAGATTTGGAGACATTACTTGTACGGAGAGTCGTGCCAAATTTTTACAGATCATAAGAGCTTGAAGTATATTTTTCAGTAGAGGGATCTGAACCTAAGACAGCGTAGATGGATGGAACTGGTGAAAGATTACGATTGTGAGATCTTGTATCATCCCGGCAAAGTGAATGTTGTAGCAGATGCTTTGAGTCGGAGGCCTGGAGGTAGCTTATCTCATTTACGCGTCTTGCAGAGACAGTCTTCTACAGACTGGAAGATTTTATATGATAGTCGTATACAGTTTGAGTTCACCTCAACAGGAGGACAGTTAGCACATGTTCGCACCCGACCTCAGTTATTGGATCATATTCGAGAGATACAGCTCGCAGATGCTCGTATGACAGAGATTATGGATCAGGTTAGGCAGGGTAGAGAGTCGGAGTGCGTGATTGATGACCGTGGAGTATTACGTTTTGGGACTCGTCTTTGTGTACTAGATTCAGATGGGTTGAGGCGTGAGATCTTAGAGGAAGCCCACCGATCAGCATATAGTGTTCATCCTGGTTCCACCAAGATGTATCATGACTTAAATGAGGTTTATTGGTGGGAAGGAATGAAGAGGGATGTTGCGGAGTTTGTATCGAGATGCCTGACTTGTCAGTAAGTCAAAGCTGAGCACCAGAGGCCAGCAGGAGAGTTGCAGCCCTTGCCCATTCCGGAGTGAAAATAGGAACAGATTTCTATAGATTTCGTTGTGGGTCTATCCAGGACTAGCAGAGGGTATAATTCCATTTGGGTGATTGTAGATAAATTAACAAAAGCAGCTCACTTTCTTCCGGTGAAGACGACGTATGGGTTTGCACAGTATGCTCATATTTATATCGACGAGATTGTATGATTGCATAGAGTTCCGACGTGCATAGTATCCGATAGGGGTACCCAGTTTAACGGCAGGCTATGGCAGAAACTTCAAGAAGCTCTTGGCACACGATTGAGCTTTAGCACGGCTTTTCACCCACAGACAGATGGTCAGTCGGAGCGGACCATTCAGACACTAGGGGATATGCTTCGGGCTTGTAGCCTTGATTTCGGTGGTAGTTGGGATCGTCACTTACCTTTGATAGAATTCTCGTACAACAACAGTTTTCAGGAGACGATCCAGATGGCACCCTTTGAAGCTTTGTATGGGAGGAAATGTCGATCACCCGTTTGCTGGACGGAACTGAGCGAGAGTAGCATCTTGGGACCGTAGATAGTACAGGAGACTACAGAGAAGATTCAATTGATACGGGATAGAATGAGGGTGGCCCAGTGCAGACAGAAATCATATCCAGATCGACGGCTTCGTAGACTCGAGTTTCAGGTGGGAGATCATGTGTTCCTTCGAGTGTCTCTGATGAAAGGTGTGATGCGTTTCGGGAAAAAAGGGAAGCTCAGCCCCAGATATGTTGGACCTTATGAGATTCTGGAGAGAGTGGGTGCAGTAGCTTATCGATTAGCACTTCCACCGAGTTTTCCCGATGTGCATCCGGTGTTTCACGTGTTTATGCTTCGCAAGTATCTTCGCGATCTTTCTCACGCTATCCAGCATCAGACCTTACAGCTTGAGCCGGATTTATCCTACACAGTGTAGCCAGTCGCTATTCTAGACAGTCACGCAACGAAACTAAGATCGAGGGTACTTCCATCTGTAAAGGTTCTTTGGCAAGGAAAGAATCACGAGGAGATTACTTGGGAGACCGAGGATGCGATGCGGAAGAAATTTCCACATCTTTTCGAAGGTATGTCTTGTTAATTTTTAAATTCGGGGACCGAATTTTCTTAAGGGGGGAATATTGTAACATTCAAAAAATTTATAAATAAATAAAATTAATTATTTAAATAATAAAATATTAAATTAAAAAGTTATTAAAACCAAATAAGACAATTTCATAAGATGTATGTAAAGCAAATTAAATTAAAATTTTAGTATGCAACATAAATAAATTATAAGGGTTTTAATGTGATTTTTAGCTTTATTTTAATAAAAAGGGTGTTTTATAATAACATAAGTTGTGAAGGGTTTCTATGTAAAGTTTAGGAATTTGTGCAAATGGGAATTGATTAAGGGTGTAAGTGAAAAAGAGATAAATTAGGTTTTGATTCAGAATTTCATCTTAAGATAAATCAAAATGGAAAGATAATTCATTTCCACCTCTTACTCTCATGCACAACCCACACTCCATACCTCCTCCTTGTATGAGGATGGCACATCTAGATCTTTAACACCTCCTCCTACCACCTCACTCTTCCCATCACCACATATATTATGTGTTCAGATCATTTAGCTAAGTTTAAAATATGAAATTTTAAAAGAAAGAAAAAAGAAAACAAGAACAAACAGAGGAGAACAAGAGAAGAAAGGAGAAGTAAAGAGCTAAGTCTAGGATTTCCCTCACCATTGAGCTAGGACTAGAAGCTTGTGCATCTTGGAGGGTGTTCTTCCAGCAAATTACTTAAAGGTAAAATCTTTAATCACAGTAGGAATTTAGATTCTGTAACTATTTCAAATTGAAATGAAAATTTTCTATAATATCGTATTTTAGTCAAAACTAGGCTCTGTTTGAATCTGCTTTAGTTTAGAGAAAAATTAACTTAACTAAATAGGGTCTTAATGATGTATGTTGAACCTAGAGCAAACCATAGGAGCACGAACCGGAGGGCTCGGTTTTGGGCCGGCGACCAATAGGGAAATTCCGGCGTTGCTGGATTTGTAGGGGGTTGGGTGTTTTGGGTTGTTGGGTAGGTCTCTTTATCATTGTTAGGATAATTTGGTATTATTTAATTAAGTTAGTTTAACTATATACAAGATCTGGGAGCTAATATCGGAAAAAGGTATCTAAAATCTAAAATACGACATGGTTAAAACGTAACGCGTTCTGTTTTCTGTCGCGAAACAGCATTTGGGTAAAATCCAGTTAATTTGAGTGTTAGATAGTTTGCTATAATCGTACGTAGTGTAATTAGTACGTACAAAGTGTGTTTTCATGTTTTCACCATATCGGAATGTAGCCGTTTCTTATGTAAGTTAAATGTAATATTAGATTTGAGTGCGAGAACTTCAGAGGCCGCAAGCAAAGGAAAAGGATTGGCGATTCCTGAGTAGTTACGACGTATTCCGGTGAGTAGACTAAATATCTACCGGGGGATTTTGTAAAGATGGCGTGATACGCCCGTAGTTAGGTTTAAATACAAGTTTTGCTTTTGTATGTTCAATTCATCATATGCATTCTTAAATTTATCTATACCTCCATGATTAAAACTGGTTGGAACACTGCACCATTATCGACGAGTTATGCCGCACATGCACATATTTACATATTACACTACACCTCGTCGATATTAACATGTCACTTCACACTTAGAAATTATTCTGTTAAAATGATTCTTATCATACCTTAAATATTAATAGTCGTAGTAATTAGCATATATGACATCATGTTTCGTATTCGAGTATTAGTAGTGGATATAAGAGGCATTTATATTATTGAGGATTTATGGTTTTAAGTTTTCATATATTATTACGAAAAAGGTAGTGATTTCATGATTATGTGTCACGTCCACCATGATATGCCGTTTTTTTGATTAGGTTTTATTCCGAACCGAGTTCGGGGTCATACGGTTACGGATTTACAATTCTATCCAGACTGAATCAGGGGGCATACAGTTGGATACATGGTGGACCCGGTCGAGCCCGAGGGGCAGGATAGCCGCACTTTAGGCGGGGAGCCTAACGAGGGTGCTCGATTCCGAAGACAGTTGTAAATACGGCGGATATCTAGATGATACCGACTAGTGTTATTGAGAAACAGGATCGTTTGAGGAACGATGCCTGATGAAACACCGAAGATTTATGTCGATGTTAGACACGGAAAAACGAACCTGGTTGGAAAATAATTGATGAGATATTAGTTTTTGGGTTCATATGATTAGTAGTAATATTTCATGTTTTCCAAATGTTATCATGCATCATACTTATCCATATTGCAGTTAGTTATAGTTCGTCATATTTACATTATCAGCCGTTATATGTTAATTATATTCACTGAGTTGGCAACTCACCCTCGTTGTGCCACAGTGCCTTGCAGGAGTAGAGTGGACGGTTAGCCGCAGTGCAGCTCCACTTATCATATTTTATCGCATCTTTTGCTAGGTGGGTTACATATGTAGTAACCTTCTCTTTTGGTATTGTATATTGAATCTAGAATATCTCCATCAAACCCTGTATTATGACTTAGAACGAGAGGAGGTTGTATGTATATTAGTTGGCAGATGAGATAGTTTGGTTATATTAAATGGTATTTCTTTTACTTATGTCTGAAATTCTTATTGATGTCTTTTAAAGTTGTACTTTTATTTCCGCTGTTGACATTGTTGATCCCAACTAGGGATGCAACCTATTTGAACACTTAATAACTGTTTTATTATTATTTCAATAGGATGTTACGGTTAAAAACTTAATTACCTAAAGCTGCGATTTTTACTTAAAAACTAAATTCTTCCTAAAAAGTTCCGCAAAAAAGGTTTTGATCTTGGTTTTTGGCTTACTCAGGTTGTGTAGATATCTTTAGATATTATATAATCTAAGTGCCGGTCACATCCAAACTTTGGGTCATGACAATAAAGCCCTTAGGATGTGTACTTGACTACCAGGACTATGATGGAGATCATACTAGTGGGGCCATTGCAGTCCATAAGTTCATCCTTTAATTGTTCCTAGTCGAGGGTGTATCGAGACGGGGCATCGATATTCCAGAGTAGACTAACGTATACGCTTCTTGACCCATTTGATAAGCGATGGATGATCCAATATCCATTGGTGTTTGACATCAAAGATGGTATACGGGTGGTTAGTGGAGACTGGGTACACTGAACATGATTCGCCGAGAACTCCTAGATGGTATTATACCTAACGTCAGATAGCAGTTCTCTAGTGACACTGGTACAGGTTAGTCTGTAGACCCGAGATCGTCATAGAGTCTTATGTGATTCCCACTGTGCTTTGATTTCCACCTTACCACGTTCAAGAGAGCGTGCAAAATGGTGGTTTTTAGGTACAGTCCCGAGTCACATGAAGGCAATGAGCGATAGGAGGGGTTTCGTCTCTCCCGGTATTGGGGGTTGATTTTGCTCTGTGCTCGATTGGCCATAACAGGAAGTCTCTGGCCAGGGCTGATATGGAAATTTACTGGTAAGTGTTATCAGTAGTTTCTCGACCCGTTATGAGCTTCACATCGGCATGACTTATCAACTTATTGGGGTATGACGTTTACCACCCCTAGACGCGATATGCGACATATCAGATGAAGATACCGGACTGTACGGTAGTGTTACTTGTTGGATTCACAGGAGTATGTACAAGCTTGTTTGTTGATCTTCTGATCGCTCAATACCCAGGTAGCCGTTACGTCCAGCTAGTACCGCTGACGGCTTGTGGGTGGCTGATATGATCATCACCTGCTGCCGGCATATTGACGAGTCATTATAGTCCTACACAGAGCTTTCCTAGCTCATGCGAAACGAAGTAGGGCACATATGTGATATGTGCGGGACCGAGATTAATACGAGTATGTGATACCGTATTCCAATCTCGCGATACAGGTTATATGTGATATAACTGGATTTCTGAATCAAGTGTTGATTCAATGATATGTTATATGTATATGTGATATGCATATAAATGTTATTAGTCAGTTGTATGCGATACGGCCGGGTTATTAAATCAAGTTTTGATTTAATAATTTAATGTATAATTATATATATGATATATTAATATACATTAACTAATATTAGCTCACTTAAGAAAATGTTTTTCTCATTATACATTTAATATATATGTAATATATGTTAATGTGTTTATTTTGTGTCATGTTAGATAATACATTGGACTTAGGTGTATGAGACTTATACCATACTTAAGATAATGTGGGGTTTTAAATATTAAGGGATAAATCAAAATTAGGTGGAAATTAGTATGGTTTGAAGCTTGGAGAAGCATGTGGAAACCATTGACTTAGTCCACTAATTTTGTTTTACTTTAGATATTTATTAACCTAACCATTATCTTTAGCCATGGTTTAGTCTCTACATGAGTTATATATGATATTTTCTCACCCATGGTTCATGGGTTGATCACTAGATCATTTTCTTCATCTCCTCCATTTTTTTGCTCTCTTGCTTTGAATGAGAAAAGAAAAGAGTGAGAAAAATAATTCTAAAATGAAAAAAATTCCTACTTCATCAATCTACACTAGACTAGTCATTTAGTATAGGTTGTTTGCTTCACTAATTCTCAATTAGTGAAGAGGTAGCTTGAGTTAGAGATTCTTTGACGTAGATCATCTTCGGTCTCGAAGATCCTTGAGCAAGCTTCGTTCCTTTCGACTAGTGGAGCGTAGCGAGAGTCCGGGACACCACTACTTGGAGCAAAGGGACTACTACACGGAGCTTTTGAAGTGAAGGACCGGTCTACAAACGTTGTATTCCTTGTTCACTTAGTGTAAAGTTATTTACATGTTTTATTAACCCTAATCTTCTAGTTAGATCCTTAGTTTGGGTTGTTTAGCACTCTAGGTTTTTTAAAATTGCATGCTAGATGCCTTAGAAAATATAGTGAGGGTGCTAAGGAACCCAGCATGCTTGACCACAAAAAAGAAAATCTTGTTGTAGTCAACCCCCTCCTTTTGAGCAAAACCTTTCGCAACTAATCTTGCTTTGTATTGATTATTAACCTTTTTCCTGAATACACACTTGCAGCCAATAGCTCTTTTTCCATTTGGTAGCTTAATCAACTTCCATGTTCCGTTCTTTCGAAGTGACTTCATCTTCTCTGTCATCGCAACAATCCATAGATCCCTATTCTCTTGCCCAATGGCTTCCTGATAAGAGCCGTGATCTCCGCTTTCAGTGACTAGAGCAAATGCGACCATATCTTCTAAACTGTTCCAAACTGGTTCCTTATGTGTACATGCTAATCTCCTTAACGCCATTTTTTGTGGGTCCTATTAGTGTTGGTTCTTACCATATGTCTCCGTATTCCGCCTGTCCACCTCCGCATCAATAGGCTGAAATTGTGTTTTAGTGTCCGTATCCTTATGAGTGCCAGAAAACTCTTTCTCCACCGGATCATTATCACCTTATGCTCCACCTGCCGTCTTATTGTCTTTAGCCATGTCTTTCAACATGGATTACTCATCAAAGATCACATCTCGGCTAGTGAACGCCCTTCTGTTTTTCGGATCCCATAACTTGTAAGCTTTTACTCCAAGTTTGAATCCTAAGAAAACACACCTTTTTGACTTTGAATCCAGCTTGGTCCTATCCTTATGATTCACGAGTGAGTAAGCAGAGCATCCAAATACTCGTAACGAATCATAACTGACTGGCTCTCCTCACCATACTTCTTCTGGAATCTAAAGATTTATGGCTGCAGATATAGACCTGTTAATCAAATAGCACGCATGATTTACCGCTTCTACCTAGAAGTCATCCGAAAGACCGGATTGCAACCGCATACTTTTGGCTCGCTCTAATAGTGTCTTATTCATGATCTCTGCTATCCCATTTTGCTCTAGACGTCCTGAAACAGTCCAATACCTTTATTTGTCTTGTTCTTTATAGTAATCTGTGAACACCTTTGAGGTGTATTCACCTCTATTATCTGTCCGCAAATACATCATCGATCGTCCCTTTTGCTTCTCCATGGCCTCTTTCCATTCCTTAAAATTGGAAAACACATCTAACTTGTATTTGAGAAAATAGACCCATAACTTCCGTACGAAGTCGTCTATGAAAGTGACATAGTATATGGCACCTTTCTTTGATGGAACCGGTGATGGCCCCAATACATCTGAGTGAATATAATCGAGAAGTCCTCCGGTCTTGTGCACGGCTTGTTTGAAGCCGACCTTATGTTGCTTTCCCATCGTGCAATATTTGCAGAAGTCCAGCTTGTACATGGTAATACCTTTCAGCAACTTTCTTCTGTGCAACTTATGAAACCCTTCTCACTCATGTGGCCAAGACGCCTATGCTATAATTTTGTGGTATCCTCCACCTATTTCTTTGTATCCACGATTGCACCACTAGTCACTATGTTGCCATCCAAACGATACAAATTCTTCAGTCATTGTCCCATCATGACCAATAGGCTATCCAGGACAACCTTTAGCACTACATCTTGACCAATGAACTTGCATCCTGCCGCATCCAACACTCCTAGAGAAATTAGATTTTTCTTTAATTCCGGAACGTATCGTATGTTCACAAGCGTTCTCACCACACCATCAAACATAATGACTTTGATTTTCCCTATGCCAATAGCCTTGCACGATATATTGTTCCCCATGAGAACACTGCTGCCATTGAACTCCTTATAGGTGTCGAACAACTCCCTTTTGGGACACATATGATATGAACATCCGGAGTCAAGTAACCAAGTATCAGAATTTTCTTCCTTTCCGGTATGTACTACGAGTATATCACATGGATCTTCTTCTTCTATTTCGGTCGCAATACTGGATTGATCCGAACTATTTGTACTGGCACCTTTACCTCTCTTCTCTAACCACTTTCTGTATTTTTGGCATTGCTTATTCATATGTCCTGACATTTGCAAAAGAAGCATGGTTCACCCTCTCGCCCAGATGATCTGGATTTCCCCTTTATGCTCTTGCCTCCATCTTTAGTCTTTGACCTTCCCCTTTCACCGACAAACAACCAGATGACACCACTGATGGATTTGATTTCTTCATGATCTCATTGTTGAAAAGCGTAGCTGTAACTCCTCCATCTCGAGAGTCTCCTTCCTATAGAGAATTGTTGTCACCAAGTGTTCATACGAATTTGAAAGCAAAGAAAAGAGCAAAAGCGCTTGGTCCTCCTCCTATAACTTTACTTCAAGACATAGAATACCGCTAACTATCTTGTTGAAATTATTTAAGAGATTGTGAATTAGAGTATCTTCCTTCACGCGTAAACTGTAAAGTTGTTTCTTTAAATACAGCTTGTTAGACAAAGACATTGTCATATACTAGCCCTCTAGCTTCAACCACAAAGTTTCCGCAGAAGTTTCTTTCATGACGTTGTACATCACGTTATCCGCCAGACAAAGCTCCATCGTGCACTGTGCCCTCTGATCCATGTCTTGCCATGCATCATCTGTCATGTCGGTAGGTTTCTTAATGCTAAGAGTTTTAAACAGCCCTTCTTTTACAAGAAGTGCCTTAACCCATCTTTACCATATCGAGAAGTTCTATTTCCCATTAAATTTCTCCATCTTGAACTTGATGCTATTGATCTTTTTATCCATCATCCTTAATTTCGAAGTAAAAAAACCTTTCTCTCGGATCCTTATGAACCAATTCAATAGAATTACAATCTAAGAAGATGGGGAGCGAATACAAGCACCGTCACCCACCATAAACTTAGATCGAAAAACTAAAGAAATGGCTCTGATACTAGTTATTAGTGGAGCGCGCAGCGAAAGGCGAAAACCATCCTTGATGGATCTAAACTAAGATCCCCTTTAACTGATAACAACTAGAACAGTACAAAATCAAATGACACACAAGAGATTTGGAAAAAAAGGGAGAACTCTTTATTAGAACTTTAGAGAAAAATGAAAACCTTACAGAAGATTACAATAACTCTTTCCCTATAGATCTCCAACGAGATCTTCTTTTTCTCTCTCAAAGTTTTTCTTAATGGCTCCTTGATCCTTTATGCAGCCACTGTTTCGTCTCCCTTAAACTTTATGATCAAGCCACAACTAAACTTTAACCCTACCATACTATTTATAGCCTATTTCAAATATGATATAAAATATGATCCGTAATTGTTGGATATAGGTGCCCTCAAAGCAGTTATTGTAATTGAAGGAGGACCTATATGAGAGAACAATTTTACTCGAGATAATAGTATGCTATCCGGTTTTTATTTATCTTTTATGTGATGTGTTTTATTTACTATCACGTATCGTTTAGACATGAGACAAAGCCCTAGGATTTCGCTTGACTGCCAGGACGATGATGGAGATTACACTAGTAGGGCCTGAGTAGTCGATAAGCACATCCTTAAATGTCCTTAGTCGTAGGAGTATCGAGACTGGGTATCAGTACTCCAGTTTAGACTAGTGTGTATGTTTCCTGACCCAGTTGGAGGGCGATAGCTGATCCTCCAGCTATTGGTGTTTGACATCGAGAATTGTATATAGGTGCTCATTGGATGAGTTACATTGAACGGACTCACCGCGAACTTCTAGTTGGAAATATACCAATGTCAGGTAACAGTTCTCTTGTGACATATGTACATGGTAGTCTCTAGGACCCGAGATCGCCACAGTGTCTCATGTGTGTTCCCACTATATTTTGACTTCTACCCTACCACGGCTCAAAGGAGTCATGCAAAAAGATTTTTGTTAGGTATAGTCCTGAAGCACATGAAGGCAGTGAGCGGTCGAGGGGATTCATCTCTTCCGGTATAGGGAGTTGATGTCGTGCTGTGCATGACATGACTACAACCATAAGTCGATAGCCATCACAGTGGGGATAAACTGATAAGTGTTATCAGTTGTATCTCCGGTTGGTTATGAGTTCTCTGTCGCACGACTTATCGAGTTATTAGGGTCTTACAGTTTTCAAACCCTAGACCCGTTATGCGATACTCTTAGACAAAGAGACCGGACTGCACGATAATGTCACCGATAGACTTTGCAGGGTTGAGATGAGCTTGCTCGTTGACCTTCTTTCGATCAATACTTGGGTACCCGTCACATACAGCTAGTACCGCTGACGTGCTTGTGCGCTATGGATATGATCTTAACCTACTGCCAGTGTATTGTCGAGTCTTTAGAGTCCCACACAGAGGTTTCCCAGCATATGCAAAATGATGTTGGGCATGTATAGCGTTACGTGCAGGAGTTCGATTAAACACATGTATTTGATACACGTATTTTAATCTGGTGTTTATTGATATTAGCCGGTATATATATGATATAGATGAATTATTAAACCAAGTGTTTGAATCGACTAAATCAAAGTGTTTGATTTAGTCAGCTCAAACACGAATACAATAAGGATATGTGTTGGTAAACGTCGCCTAATTTTGCTATGTGATCAATTAGACGAGGCTGCACATTTGTTATTGTGATTGTTGTTGATATATGTTGATATATAGCATTGTTGGAATGTGTTGGATTGTTGCGAAATGAATAGTCCCCATGTGGAAGTATGATGTTGCGATAATGTTATTTTCTTTCATGCTTGTAGCCATCTTGTATATTCATTTGTTCGGGACGAGTTCCAACTTATGGCTGCCGTTTCTACTATATGTATATTCTTTTTCGGAGCGAGTGACTGATTTGCAGTCGTCGTCACCATGATGTATTATTATTTTTCGGGACACGATCATGTTGCGATTGTTGTCGCCGTTGTATAATACAGGTATAGGATAGACCCACGGAGTAGTGCTCAAGTCACCGGATTCGAGAAAGTGTCGGGTGGCCCCCTTCATGATGATGATGTTGGGTTGCCTCGTTTCTTCGGTTGTCTTGTTTCTTGGGTTGTCTGGTAACTTGCCGCACTCATAGGGGTCTGTTTTTGGCTGCGCACGGGCTGTTCACGCGACCGGGGAATCTCGCATTTTGTTTGTGGGTCAAACGAAAAGCGGGATTCTTAGGTTATCCGACCATTCCTATTATGTGATGTTCATTACTTGCTTATGATGTGATTACCTGCCTGTGATGATGTTTATTATTTGCCTGTAATGTTGATTATCTGCCTGCGATGATATGTATAGTTATATATATAATATGTGTGTATGATATATAAATAAATGCTATATACGTTTTGCACCCGCGCTAGCCCTTCCCCCGCCTTGCTGTAAGTTAAGTAACCTTATAATGAATGCCCAAGGCTCCATGGAGAATGCGAATGGCATATATGTCCATTCTATTTTCTTTTCATGTTTTTCTGTGATTGTATGAGAAGATGCTAGGTAATGTGATTATTGTTTTGATGTGATTGCATTGATTCAGATTAATGCAAAGATAATAAACCTAAAATATGTTGTAGAAACCAAATATCAGATATTGTGGTGTTATAATCAAATCTTTTGATTTACATAGAGGTGTTCGGTTAAGAATATCCTGCACTTCATTCGATGAGGGAAGAGCTTTGATCCCTTCACCGGGAGTTCGCTTTTAAGCAAAAGTCTATGTTACTATAAATTTGCAAATTGTATAGCCGTAGTCTTTTGCTTTGCATCGAGATATTCGGTTAGGAATATCCTGCACCTCATTCAATAAGGTAAGAGCCCTGATTCTTTCATGGGGAATCTGCACTTAAGCAATAGTTTACGTAACTATAAATATGAAAAACCACTCGGTTTCTACGATGAGATCAAGTTTATTACGTAAAAGGTTTTCTTCTAAACCAGCCGCAACCTTCTGTCATTTCAGGAAGTAGGGTACTTAGTATTCGTGCTACGTTTGTTGACTTCGTTGAGGCGTAGTGCACGGTAGATAAGTAATGTTTTCCCACTTGTATGTGATGCGATTAGTTAGAACGGTCATACGACTTTGTTGACTTCGTTAAGATTCGTGCGGGTAGGTCTAAATTAATCATGAAATGATGGGTTGAACTTGACTAGCGACTTATGATTTGTTGACTTTTTTAAGGTCATAAGCCGTTAGGAGTAAAAACCTATATCAGGAGTTTCAAGTATTGAAACTTGCAATGAGATCGCATACCTTCTATAGTGTGGGGTGACTTGTTGACCCCGTCAAGGTTACCACTCCATGATAGTTTGGATCTTGATTCCCACTGTGAGTAATAGTTACTCTCGGGATATGATCCCGGCTAATTCTCCTTTTAGGGTTTGTAAGAGGATTTGACAGAATGGTAGGAGCCATCCTGATTAGATAAATATACCAATGCAATCTAGACTAAAGTGCATGATGAGTGTTTCTTTTCTCTTTCTGGTAGCGACCTAAGACTGACCCCAAACTAAAAACTCGTAAACCAAGTTAAACGAATATTTTTACAATCAATGGTTTTGAAAGTCATGATTGCCCTATTTTACGACATAGTCGCATATGTCCTTACCCCTCCCACTTCCCCTTTTGCTTCCTCCAGAACACTCTGTATCTGATACAGAGATCCATAATACTTGGAAGACCATCGTATAATTAGATACATACTCGAAGAAATTGTTTCAGTCGAGAATGGCCGCAGGTTCTGGAGAAAGTGAATTGTATATGATACAATTCATTTGTCTCTCCTCTCTACCTTATCTCAAATTTGAGAGCTCCTTAAATAAGGAGAATATAACAATTACGCTTGTTAGATAGTCTTCTTCCAATACCGATACTGGAGCTGAAAGGAAGGGTAAGAAGAAAATCGGCTAGCATAAGTTCGATATAAATAAGATAAGAAAGAGACAACAATAGGGGACGAAGTGAGCGGAAAGAAAAATACAACTACCGTTATGACCCGGGGCAATGAAAGAGGCATTACTTGGAATACCCGGCCACCCCTTGAAACATTTTGATGTTTAATGTATTTTATGTGATTGTAATCGAAAACTGTTTTTCAATTAATTCTGAATCCTAGGTATATAGATACCGGATTAATATCCTACCTCTGTAAGTTGTTACAGATGCTGAGAAGGATTAAATTATTGGAAAATATGATTTGATCCTCAATGTCAGATATCGGAGCAATTGTTGCTATTGGGGAAATCATCTGGTTTTGCCTTTTGGAAAACTTTTGGTTTTGAATATCCGCTATCATGCGCCTACTTTTAAAAACTAATATATCCATCTCTTTATTTGATAAAGTGGGATATAAATTTTCAAAAAAAAATTATGTTAAAAACATTTTCCTTTATCATTTGGTGATTGGGTATGGTGCATTGAATAACGAGATATACATTCTTAACTAAAATACAGTTTTCAAATTATAACACACAGAGTATGAGTTAGTGAACTCATTGGACTTATAAATAATGATGTATGTTGTCCAATGTACGCATGGATAAGGGGTTGGTACTCATATTTCGTTATGTTTTACTATGAGTTCTCTGATTTTAGACAAGCATTCTTATTGAAATGCAAAGTCCAAAGATTTTGAGAAGTTCATTAAATATACGAATAAAGTAGAGAACCAAATGTTGAAAGTATTAAGATTCTTAGAAGTGTTCGAAAATGTGGATACTTATGCTAGATATTCCGTTGTAATAAAATCGAGAATTTGATTCTCTCTCTGATTACTCATCCATGGGTGCGCTCTATGATAAGTAATGCTGAATCACTTTTTCCGATTAAGAGATGCACTAGAAATAGATGCATATCAATTGATACTGGTTCCACCTAAATCAGTGCCTCATATTCTATATCTGATATAGATTGGGTTATCATCTTAAAATTATTAAGATGCTGAGTTTTCCGGCATATGCTTAAAACCAGAATCCGGATTAACTCAAGGCACATTTCAGTAATGGCAGTTTGTGGGTTATTCCGGGCATTGATGAGGGTATAACTTTCTACCATTTTCGGGATCAAAAGTTGTTTTTTTCTCGACACGCCACCTTTTTAGAAAAGGAAGTTCTTGCAAAAGAAATTAGTGGGAGTATGGTAGAACTAGAAGTAATTCCAGAAACATAAATGGATATTGAATATTTAGTAGAACCTGAAAATTCAATTGACTATGACAAACCTTAGCCTGCTCCGTAGATTCAGTAGGTGACATCAGCCACTTATGAGGTACTACGGTTTCCTCGTTAAAGGTGACAAAAAGGCTTTCATCATGTGATGATGACCTTACTAGTTATCAGTAGGCCATGGGAAGTGGTGACTTCCAATTGATGGTTGAATGTCAAGTTATCCTAGTTGGACTCCATGCACTGAAATAAAGTGTTGAATTTATTAGGTGCTCCTGAAGGGGTAAAACTCATTGGGAGCAAGTAGATCTTTCGAGATCGGTGCAAATGGAAAGATAGTGACCTAATAAGGCTAGACTTGTAGTAAAAATCTTTATCAAATACCCGTTGTGGATTGTGATGAAACTATTACTTCAGTGTCTGTGCTGAAGTCTATATGAATATAACTTGCCATTGTTGTTTTTCATGACTGTGATATCTGGAAGATGGATGACTATAACGTCTTTCTAAATTGGATTTAGAGGTGTACGTATATATGACTCTACCAGAGTGTTATCTTAGTCAGTGGGAGCAGCGGTAAGTGTGCAAGTTGCTTAATTCTATCTTTAGACTAAAGCATGCATAGCGGAAATGGAACACCTGTCTTGATGTCACGGTCAAAATGTTTAACTTCATCAAAATGAGATATGAACCTGGTATTTTAACAAAAAATAGTAGGGAGTGTTGTCAGATTCCTCGTATGTATGTGGATGACATACTCATGATAGGAAGTGATGTTCCTGTACTGCAATCGGTAAAACAATGGTGGTCACAAGTGTTTCTCTATACAAGATATTGATGTATGTCCACTCCTAGAGAAACATAGGGTAGCAATGAAGTGCGTTTGATGTTCTTGGAATATGGTAATGGCAGCCTCCTGATGAAGGTGGTTACCGATTCTTTCTTCCAAGGTAACAAGGAAGACATAGTGTCTATCACGAGTTATAAGTATACCATCTTTTGAGGAGCAGTATATTGGAAAGAGTTCCAGGTGGGATACTGAGGTAGTCGTGGCGCTAGATGTTGATTGTGAATCAGCAAAAGTATACCACCTGAGAATTAGCTGGATAAAATTGTTCATTTATAAACATGATTCCATTGTCAGTCCAGGAAAATACTAAGGCAGGTATCACTCAGTACGGGAGATATTTAATCTTCGCAAAGTTGAGATTCAGGAAGAAATATAGAGATGCACTATGCTGGGTCCACTCAATGAGGCTAGTTCTCGAAGAGAGTTTGCAAAACTGTTAATACAGAAGTTTGGTATGAGATACCGCAATAATTGGCCTTAAGTGTAAGCGGGAGATTGTTAGATATAACTGTTCTCAAGACAATTATTGTAATTGAAGGAGAACCTATATGAGAGAATAATCTTACTCGAGATGATAATATACTATCTGATTTGTCTTTATTTTTCATGTGATGCGTTTTATTTACTATCACGTATTATTAAGACATGAGATAAAACCCTAGGATTTTTTTAACTGCCAGGACGATGATGGAGATCGCACTAGTAGGGTCTGAGTAGTCGATAAGCATATCCTTAAATGTCCCTAGTCATAGGAGTATCGAGACTTGGTATCGGTACTCCAGTTTAGACTAGTGTGTATGTTTCCTGACCCGGTTGGAGGGCGATAGCTGATCCTACAGCTATTGGTGTTTGACATCAAGCATTGTATGTAGGTTCTCATTGGATGAGTTATACTGGACGGACTCACCGAGAACTCTTAGTTGGTAATATACCAATGCTAGATAGAAATTCTCTTGTGACATATGTACAGGGTAGTTCCTAGGACCTGAGATCGCCACAGCGTCTCATGTGTGTTCCCACTATACTTTGACTTCTACCCTACCACGGCTCAAAAGAGTCGTGTAAACAGGTTTTTGTTGGGTATAGTCCCGAAGCATGTGGAGGCAGTGAGCGGTCCAAGGGATGTGTCTCTCTTGGTATATGGAGTTGATGTCGCGTTGTGCATGACATGAATACAACTACAAGTCGATGGCCATCGCAGTGGAGATAAACTGATAAGTATTATCAGTTGTATCTCCGGTTGGTTATGAAGTCTTTGTCGCATGACTTATCGAGTTATTGGCGTCTGACAGTTTCCAAATCCTAGACCCGATATGTGATACTATTAGACGAAGAGACCAGACTGTACGGTAATGTCACTGATTGATTTTGCAGGGTTCAGCCGAGCTTGATCGTTGACCTTCTTTCGATCAATATCTGGATAGCCCTTACGTGCAAGTAGTACCGCTGACATGCTTGTGGGCTATGAATATGATCCTAAGCTACTGTCAGCGTTTTTTCGAGTCTTTAGAGTTCCACACAGAGATTTTCCAGCACATGCGAAACGATGTAAGGCACGTATAGGAATACGTGCAGGAGTTCGATTAAACACGTGTATTTGATACACGTATTTTAATTGGGTGTTTATTGATATTAGCCGGTATATATATGATATAGCTAGATTATTAAATCAAGTGTTGATTTAATAATTAAATATATATTTATATATTGATATATTTATATATTAACTAATATCATGCTCACTTAATTATTTTATTCTCTTTAATTAATATTTATATTTGATATAAATATTGAGACATGTATGATAATACATGTATGATGAGAATATAAGAATTACATGAAAGAAATAGGAATGAGTCATGGTTGTAGAATTCATGAGATGATTCTTTTTAATGACTCATTTGTGTGAGTCATTATTTACTTTATGACACATTCTTGTTTCTACTTAAAAAAGGTTTATTCATGCTTATCTTCAACACACTCTCATCACCTCCATGCTTCTTCCTCCTTTTGATTTTTCTTCAAGTGAGGAATGGAAAAGAAAAAAAGAAAAATTAAATGAGCTTATTATTATGCATCTCCTACCAATCATTCTTAGCAAGTTTAATTAGTGAGTTGCTTCATTTTGATGAGATCAATTTGAAGCTATAGCATGTGTTGGAGTTATCTCAAGGTGGATCATTTTCAGCGAGGAGATCATCGAGCAAGTTTGTTTCAGGCTTCGTGAAGACTAGCAAGAGTCCAAGGAGAGGTGGCTAACACGCTACAAAGGTTACAGCCCTCTAAAATTTAGTTTTTAGCTTACTAGTTTATACGCAAGTTTAGTTTTTTGGTTTGATTCTTAGTTTGGGTTTGCTATAGATCTCTAGATTTTTAAAATTACCGCTTCCGTCGCGCTTTAAACCCTACTAGTTGTGCCTAGAAACCCAACAGTAATTACAAAATTGCCCTCCAAAAACTTTTTTTCGAAATAAACTCGAACTTTAGATCTGCGCAACGAATTCGACGACAGACGTCTGATGGTTTGGGCTCAGACGCCTGTGCTTCCTCCGCATGTCGATCCAGAGTGCACCCAGACATTTGAGCCTTATTTTACGGATGCTAGTGACCTCTAATAGCACAGCAGAAGCAAAGGAAATAGATAACAATAATTTTCTAGTAGGTAAACACAAGCATCCACAACCTTAAAATCATTCCATACACTAAACTAGTAATCTCAAGAGAGCACAAGACATAGAGTTTAGAAAATACAACTTTTGTAGTATTTTCATTTGCTCCCAATTTGTGTTAGACTCCATGCAAGGCTTTTAGGAGGAGGGAACAAGCTTAGTTGAAGGTCTTCTTGGTCATAGATATATCCACCTTGAGTGCTTCTGACTTTGGCTCCAACTTCACTTGAAGTAAAAAAAGAACAAACCTTTGCTAGTGGTTTGATCTTTGGATGTAGTCTATGTTTCACTATATATTTTTATCTCTTGATTTTCTTTTTCTTTTTCTCTTTTTAAATATTAAGAGGAGGAAGGAGATGAGAGCTAGAGCTAAGAGATGAGAGAGAATGCAAATGGAATAATGAACCATTTCTAAATGGTTGGAATCCTTTATCATAACAAAAGAATTTCAACCATTAGATTTTCATCTCAATTCCGTATGTCTACCCTTTTCTCTCCCATCCACTTGTCACCCTAATGAGAGTGGGTGAGCATGTGCCCATCCAATGGTACAAGATAACTAAAAGAGAACCAAAGAAAAATATAATTACAATATATATATACATATATGTAACATAACATATTATACACACACACACACACACTTGTAATTATTTTCCTATGTATTTTAAATACATAAAAGAGACAAATATTATTAGTGACAAATTACTAGTAAATACATCTATCTAATACATGTATTAATATATTAAATCTACACTTGATTTAATATCAGTCTTTCCAAAAGTCCGGCTAGTATTTCCAAACGTCTGATTACCGTCAGTGTATCCAATACACTAGTTTTAATCGGACTCTTATACGTACTGTAAGTGCACGGCGGCGCCCCGGCCGTCAATCCGACGCCGGAATGCGGAAACGGTGATAAACTTAAATTTTGCGGACTTTGCAAACCGGCACCACCGCGCACTAAACTCCGGATCGTAACCATTAACAAGTCTACGCTACAAAAAGAAAGGGAAGAGATGTATACCGACTGATCCGAGTCCTCCGGTCTTCATCTCCACTCCGATCTCCTCGCGGGATCTCCGTCCATCTCCTCCTCGTCGGAAAGGGCACCACGAAGCCGGATACTTTTACGGGCTCCCACCTCAATACCGTGGCAACTCGCGCATGAAGCCGGCAACTCGACATGCTCAAGATATGCTGTAGGAAGTGTAGTGTAGAAATATAGTCTCTCTTTGGGGTATTGGTTGCCTTTTAAAGATGGAGGAATCAAGGTAAGAAAAATGGTGCTTGCATTTTTCTAAGCATGAAAAGAGATCAAGAATGCTACTCTATCAAAGATCAAGATGAAGCTCTCTCCTTCTTCTCTCTTTTTCTTCTCTCTTTTTCTTCTCTCTTTCTTTCTTCCATTTTTTTTTTCATCAAATGATAAGAATAAGGTGGAGGAATGAATATGAAGCATAACCATAGAAGGAAGGTGAGTGTAGGAAAAGTAGAAAGGTGACTATATCCTAAACATCATCATAACAATCTTTCTAATCAACCCTCTTTTCATATCTAATCTCATAAAGCAAAGAAAAGAAAGAAAAAGGATCTCATCATGAAAAGCCATCATGATGCCACCAATATGCAAGAAACCCCCTCCACAAATGTTATTTGCACAATTGCAAATAACACCCTCCATCAGAAAAGTCCGGCCGGGAAAGAACAAAGAAAAACCGGCCGGAACGGAATGCAAACTGGCAACTCCAGAAAACTGGTCCCGTAATAAATTACAGGAAAACCCCCATACTGTGCATACACACCCGCATCTGTATTCCGTCCGGATACAAATGCAAAGAGACAGAATCTACACTGTACTATACTAGGATCCGGCTTAAACCAAAACCGGCTAGTAAAATCCGTCCGATCCTGATCCGTGCAATACCGCACGTATCTGATCGAACGCTGCCATATAACCATACGGCCACTAGTACAAACCGTCCGATCCTGATCCGTGCCATACCGCACGTATCTGATCGGACCCTGCCATATCTCCATACGGCCTCTACAGCGTTTCGCCCGAAAGCTTGAGTAACAGAAAGTGTGGTGGACTCTAAAGACTCGTCAATACTATGGTTGTGGATTTAACCACTAGCACGTCAGAGGTATAAGCCAATACGTGACGGGCCACCAGCTATTGACTAAAAAGGGACGTCGATGAGTGAACTCATCCTGACACCCTACTGAGCCTGTCAGTGACAATATCCGTGCAGTCCGGTCCGTTCGTCTATGAGTATCGCATGGCGGGCCTAGGGAGTTGGTAAAAGTCAGACCCCCAAAAGCGGTACAAGTCGTGTCGGAGTGTAGCCCAGAACACCCTGAGATACTACTGGAATACCTACCAGTAAATCTCCTTGCCTTGGCCAAGGACTTTGTGTAATGGCTCTCCTAGACACAGCACGACCTCACCCCCAATACCGGGAGAGACGAACCCCCGAAGATACGCTCACTGCCTCCATGTGGCTCGGGACTGTACCCAACTAAAACCTGTTTGCACGACTCCTTTGAGCCGTGGTAGGGTAGTAATCAAAGTACAGTGGGAACGCACACGAGACAAATGACGATCCCCAGGTCGATGAACTAACCTGCACACATGTCACCAGGGAACTGCCATCTGACGTCTGGTATATGACCAACTAGCATGTTCCCGGCGAGTCCTGTCCGGTGTACTCATAACCCAATGAGCACCTGTATACATCTTAGGTGATCCAACTGACACCAGTGGCTTGTGAGACCGGCCACCGCCCCTCGTCGGGGTCTCGACTGTATACACTAGTCTACTAATGGAGTATCGATGCCCGGTCTCGAAACTCCCACGACTAGGGACCTTTTAAGGATATGCTTGTAGACCCCCAGCTCCCACTTATATGATCGCCCTCATACTGCTGGTGGTCAAGCAAGAATCCTAGGGGCTCTATCAACGTGTAATAGCGACGTGTCAGGTCACCTAAAACAGTACACGATGATAAAGGTAAACCAGATAGCATACTATCATCTCGAGTAAGACTGTCCTACCGGGATAGGTCCTCCCTCAATCATTACAATCACGTACCTGTGACCTAATAATTGACTCTGAGGGCACTATCTCCAACAATCTCCCACTTGCACTCAAGGCTAATTATTGCGATGTCGCATACTCACAGCCCGTGTGATACCGAACACCCAACTCCTCTACTAGTCAGTCTCACAAAGCTCATTTGCGAAACTATTGCGTTCGAGGAATAGCCTCAGTGAGTGGATCCGCTTTGTTGTTTCTTTCCATGTCTCTCTATATCTCATGTTCGCGGAGAAAACCATCTCCCGAAAAGAGCAATACCTGTCTCAGAATATGTTTGGATGTCTGATGGGACATAGCTCATAAATGAACTCCAAATCCAAACTTCTTAGACTGTATCGTCAACTGAACTTAATCAGTATCCTGCGCGCCATGCCTCCCTCAGTATTGCCTTGGACCACCTGTCCAAAATACTGCCCCTCATCAGAAGGAAAACTATAACTCTGACAACCTCCTTGTCGTCCATGTCACCTTGGAAGCCTGGAATGATAACTGTCTCCTGAATGAGGCTGTCGTTATCATATCCCTAGAACATCCACTTATGTTCTAAAACTGCTTCCGATTGTTTCTCCAGGATTGGATTAATGTCAACTTATTGCATCTAGTGCAAGAACAACATCTGGTGTGGTACTTGACATCTCATGATTGACTCAATTGCCTTAGCAAGTGATCTGCCAATCATGCCCGTCCCTCTCCTCTTAAGTCTATAAGACACCTTTAGAGAGTGTGACTCCATTATCTGCAGGTACACTACCGTGCCAGGAGTCGTCCATCCTAAATACTCTTAGAATGCCGTCAAGTACCCTGATTTGGAAACCACCCAAATCTAGATCTAAGACCATAGATCTAGTAACCAGTATGCCTGATATAAAATCCATGTCCTTTGTGGAGAAACCACTGTGTGACGACCAAAGTATAACCAATCGTAGTATAGGAATATCACTTCCTACTACCTTCTCAACAGATCCATCCCGTATTCAGATGACGTCAAACCTATGACTGTCACATCAGAAATAGATGATCTATCTCCGCTACATCTGCTCTAGTCTATAAATAGACATAAGCAACCTGTCCACCAATGCTTCCGCTGCTCCCACTGACTACGACAACCCTCTGGCAGAGTCATATAGACGTACACTTCTAAAACTGGTTTAGAACGACGCTATACTCATCCTCCTGCTGGGTCTCGCAGCCTGGAACAACAACAATGGCAAGTGTGGGTAAACAAGAACTTCCCTGTCACCGTCCTTGAGGCTACCTGAGTACCTCTCGGGTGCCTGAAGTTACCCACCTTATCTGCGGAGTGGCCAATGGAATATCAAATCAGATTGAATCTTTAGGTTCCTTATCAAATCTTCAGCAATCGTTTGCGGTTCTGGAATCACTTCCAGTTCTACCATACTCCCACTACTGTTTTTGAAAAATAACCATTTCTTTTAAAATGTGGCGAGTTAAGAACAATATCACTATTGATCTTCCAGATGGTAGAAAGTCAACCCTCGTCATAGCCTGGGTCAACCCACAAACAGCCATTACAGAAACGCGCCTTGAGCTGTCCAGAGTCTGGTTTTAATCATAAGCCGGACAACTCCCCGTACCTTAACAACGTTAAGATATGAACTGATCTATATCCAATATAGAACCAGAGGCACTGATTTAATTGAACCAGATTCAAATCATGCAGCTGTCTCCAGTGCATGTCAACTAAATGGAGAGAGGCCGATCAGCGTTACTCAACTTAGGAATGCTTCCAATTATGAGTAACCTGAAAGAGAAGCAATTTCTCTTTATCATTACTATCAACTGAATACCATACACAAGTATCTACATCTTCGATCACCTTGAAGAATCCCGATACTTGCTACACCTGGTTCTCTACTCTAATCAAATACCTATAACTCCTCAAAACTTAGACCCTGTGTTTCTACGAAACACATGTCTAAGAACTAGAGAAGTTAAAAGTAAACAGAATATAGTATGAGGACCAACCCCTCTGTCTTAATGGACACTGGACAACATACAATACTCTGTATAAGTCCGCTGAGTCTAACAACTCTTTCACTGTATGTCGTAGGTTGAAAACTGTACTTATGGTTAAGAAGAATTACACCGCTGTTTAACGCTCCTTACCTAACCATCCACTGATATAGGTAAATGTCATCGACATAATATCAAAAGGTATATCTCACTCTATGAAAATAGACGTACAGATATATCAATTTGAAATTGGTGCATAAAAACGGATATTCAAAACCAAATATTTGCCGACCGGCAAACAGCCCAGGTGATTTCCTCAAATATCACCGATTACAACGAATCCCGATATAATGAGGATGATCACCCAATTCCCAATAACTTACTCCCACTCATCATCTGTAAAACCATAAAGATGTGAGAATCGTACCTGGTAAATACATACCCTGGAGTAAGTATCTAATCGGGAAATCAGTTTTTCTTTAACATTACACAGTGAAACTGAAACATTGAAATGTTCCGATGGGGTATTTTGGTATTCCTAGTAATGCCTCTTCTAGATTCACGACTGTAACCGTATAGTTCTTTGCCACCTCTCCAAATCCCTTCATATGTCTTTAGTCTTTGCCTTCTGCATACCCCTTAGGCCAAATGGTTTTCTTCCTTCCCTACCGTTCGGCACCAGCCTATGGTTTGGAAGAAGACTATCCAATAAGCATAATGGGTGTACTGTCCCAATCCTAGGAACACTCGCAATGCGAGAGAAGGTGAAGATAAAAGACACCTGAATGTACTTTATTCCTATTTCTCCTGAACCAGGATCCATCCCCGAACTGGAACAAGTTCCTTTCGAGTTCGTATATAACCATACGATGGATTATCCAAATAAACTGTGGATCTTCGTAGTGATACGGAGTGTCCTGGAGAAATACAAAGGTGATGTGGGAGTGGTAACGAAATATTTGGTTTGGTCGTGAATATCTGTTGCAATTTACTTTGCCCTCTTACTAATCCCTTGCTTTGTCTAAACTTAATACCTTCTGCACACCATCGTTATGCTAATTGGTTTTCTTCATTCCCTACCGGTCGGCACCAGCCTAAGGTTTGGAAGAAGACAATCCAATTTGCGTAATAGGTGTACTACCCCTAAACCAAGGAGTACTCGTAACCTGAGAGAGGGTAAAAGGAAAAGACAACTGAATAATCCTATCCGTTTTCTCCAGAACCGGAAACCATCCTCGAATTCCTTCGAGTTCGTATCTAACCATACGATGGTTTTGTCCAATGGAAGTGGACGTTCGTAGCAATACGGGGTGTCCCGGAGAAAAGGGTAAAAGTACGAGTGGCAATGAGGTCCGCAACTCTGACAATCCAAAAGTCGGTGTTTAAGAAGGTTCGGTCAACTTGGTCACTGAGTCAAAGTCTTAGGGTCGGGTCAATGGTCGCTGCCAAAGAGAGAGAGAAAAGAAACACTCAGCGTGCACTCTAACCTAGATCAGAATGGTTACCAATTTATCTAATCTGGAAACCTCCCACTGTACCTCAAATTCTCCTCCAAACCTGAAAGAAGAATTAGTCGGGGTCACCCGAGGAGTAAACCAACTCATCAGTGGGAATCGGGATCCAACTCTCATCGCATGACAACGTGACGGAATCCGCTCACGGTATCACACTCCAGAAGGTATGCGCATATCTGGCAAGTTTCAGTACTTTTGAAACTCCCGATGAGATTTCTGCCCCATGCTCTTATGACCTTGACTAAGGCCAACAAATCATAAGTCACATGTCAAGTTCTACCCGTCATTGTCCAGGTTGATTTGAACCCACCCGTACAAGCCCTTGACTAAGGCCAACAAGGCTATACGACTGTCCCAAACCAACGCATCTATCTATGCAGCATATGAATACCCAATAGCTACCAAACACTGTGCCTTGACTAAGGCCAACAAACACAGCTTGAATACTATTGACTACCCATATGAAACGACGGAGGGCTACGAATGGTTTCTGGCGAAAACCTTTAACGTAGTGAACTTGATATCGTTGAAGGAACGGATAGCTTTTTAGAAAATATAGTGACGAAAACCTTTACTAAAGAGGTCACTCCCGGTGAAGGGATCTCGGCTCTTTCCCCGTAGAATGGGGTGCAGGATATTCCAACTGAATACCACGGTGCAAAGCAAAAGTGATCGGCTATAGTGAAGTTAATGCCCTGACGCAAACTTCTGTCCAAGGGGTCACTCCCGGTGAAGGGATCTCGGCCCTTGCCTCGTCGACGGAGGAGCAGGATATTCCAAATGAATACCACGATGCAAAACAAAAGTGAACGTCCTTGCAATAACAGCTTTTTGAAAAGTGTTCCAACAACATCAGATTAGGTTTGTTTAACTTGCATTGATCCGAATCAACGCAGTCCCATCAATTAATCACACCACAAAGAACGAAAATATACTGACGTACGTATATGCCATCCGCATTCGCCACTGGGTCCCGTCATCACCCGTTAGGTTAGCTAACTAACGGCAGAGCGGGGACTGGACTAGCGCGGATGAAAAACATATACAACATCTACTAATATATATACCAATATATTATATTTCGCTCAAGGCGTGAAAGAAATGCAATATCACAGAGAATGAACAGCATCACAGAAACAATACAGATATCTGGGATCCCCGGGTTTCACAGAGCCACTACTGAAACCCGACGTTCCCCTGGTCGTGTGGATAGCCTGTGCAATGAAATCCTAGACCCCTACGGGCGCGGCAAGTCACCCGCCAAAACCTGAAGCGAGGCAGCCCCCTTCAGCACCGTGAATGGACCACCCAGCACTTCATGGAATCCGGTAACTTGGGCACCCCTCCTGGGTCAAGCTGTACCCCCTACGAGTGCGGCGAGTAGCCCGCCAATCCTAGAGTGAAGCCCCCTCCGTCTCAATGCCATGAGATGCGGGCTTGTTGCCCTCCAGAACCCGGCTATCCGTGCACCCCTCCACGGGGCAATCCTAGTACAGAAAGTAAAATATACATACACCGGGTACATCGACCGCAACCAGGTCGTGCCCCAAAATAATAATACAATCAGGCAGTGACGGCAGTCCACATGTCGGACGCTCGCCCCGCAATAACAAATGTACATAATACAACAACACAGTACTAGCATTGCATCCAGGCTATCCCCCACGACCGATCCGCAACATCACAGCAAATACATAGAACATCAACGTGAAAGTCACGTTCGCAAATCCGTCTAACCGGGCTATAGCAGGTAGACCGGATTTACCGATCGAGTGACATTCACGGTCGCAGATATAATGTAAATACTGTGAAAAATGTGTTTAAAAAATTTCCGATTGATCAAACAATTAACAAGTGGGCCCCAAAGAAAACTGTAGCACTCACAGAAACAATTGGCCCAACTTTAATATTCCAAAGCCCATATTTTAAGCCCAGAAGGCCTCTGTAAAAAAATGGTGAAGTGATGTGAATAGTGCGCGGCGGAAGGGCCGCACAAAAGGGGTTTTCGCGGCGGTTCCGCGCTCCAACTGTGGAGTTACTTCGTCAAATTTTTACAGAACTCTTAGTTTTTCTAGTACATCAATATTGTATAACCTGAAAAATTTTTCGAGACCAAAAATTTTCAACAGAAACTGATGCGAAGGCAATACGGGTTTTTGGAACTTTTTGATCGATCGGAAATGCAAACACATTACACAAAGCTAGACTAAGTTAATGGCGAGGCTCTGATACCACTGTAAGTGCACGGCGGCGCCCCGGCCGTCAATCCGACGCCGGAATGCGGAAACGGTGATAAACTTAAATTTTGCGGACTTTGCAAACCGGCACCACCGCGCACTAAACTCCGGATCGTAACCATTAACAAGTCTACGCTACAAAAAGAAAGGGAAGAGATGTATACCGACTGATCCGAGTCCTCCGGTCTTCATCTCCACTCCGATCTCCTCGCGGGATCTCCGTCCATCTCCTCCTCGTCGGAAAGGGCACCACGAAGCCGGATACTTTTACGGGCTCCCACCTCAATACCGTGGCAACTCGCGCATGAAGCCGGCAACTCGACATGCTCAAGATATGCTGTAGGAAGTGTAGTGTAGAAATATAGTCTCTCTTTGGGGTATTGGTTGCCTTTTAAAGATGGAGGAATCAAGGTAAGAAAAATGGTGCTTGCATTTTTCTAAGCATGAAAAGAGATCAAGAATGCTACTCTATCAAAGATCAAGGTGAAGCTCTCTCCTTCTTCTCTCTTTTTCTTCTCTCTTTTTCTTCTCTCTTTCTTTCTTCCATTTTTTTTTTCATCAAATGATAAGAATAAGGTGGAGGAATGAATATGAAGCATAACCATAGAAGGAAGGTGAGTGTAGGAAAAGTAGAAAGGTGACTATATCCTAAACATCATCATAACAATCTTTCTAATCAACCCTCTTTTCATATCTAATCTCATAAAGCAAAGAAAAGAAAGAAAAAGGATCTCATCATGAAAAGCCATCATGATGCCACCAATATGCAAGAAACCCCCTCCACAAATGTTATTTGCACAATTGCAAATAACACCCTCCATCAGAAAAGTCCGGCCGGGAAAGAACAAAGAAAAACCGGCCGGAACGGAATGCAAACTGGCAACTCCAGAAAACTGGTCCCGTAATAAATTACAGGAAAACCCCCATACTGTGCATACACACCCGCATCTGTATTCCGTCCGGATACAAATGCAAAGAGACAGAATCTACACTGTACTATACTAGGATCCGGCTTAAACCAAAACCGGCTAGTAAAATCCGTCCGATCCTGATCCGTGCAATACCGCACGTATCTGATCGAACGCTGCCATATAACCATACGGCCACTAGTACAAACCGTCCGATCCTGATCCGTGCAATACCGCACGTATCTGATCGGACCCTGCCATATCTCCATACGGCCTCTACAGCGTTTCGCCCGAAAGCTTGAGTAACAGAAAGTGTGGTGGACTCTAAAGACTCGTCAATACTATGGTTGTGGATTTAACCACTAGCACGTCAGAGGTATAAGCCAATACGTGACGGGCCACCAGCTATTGACTAAAAAGGGACGTCGATGAGTGAACTCATCCTGACACCCTACTGAGCCTGTCAGTGACAATATCCGTGCAGTCCGGTCCGTTCGTCTATGAGTATCGCATGGCGGGCCTAGGGAGTTGGTAAAAGTCAGACCCCCAAAAGCGGTACAAGTCGTGTCGGAGTGTAGCCCAGAACACCCTGAGATACTACTGGAATACCTACCAGTAAATCTCCTTGCCTTGGCCAAGGACTTTGTGTAATGGCTCTCCTAGACACAGCACGACCTCACCCCCAATACCGGGAGAGACGAACCCCCGAAGATACGCTCACTGCCTCCATGTGGCTCGGGACTGTACCCAACTAAAACCTGTTTGCACGACTCCTTTGAGCCGTGGTAGGGTAGTAATCAAAGTACAGTGGGAACGCACACGAGACAAATGACGATCCCCAGGTCGATGAACTAACCTGCACACATGTCACCAGGGAACTGCCATCTGACGTCTGGTATATGACCAACTAGCATGTTCCCGGCGAGTCCTGTCCGGTGTACTCATAACCTAATAAGCACCTGTATACATCTTAGGTGATCCAACTGACACCAGTGGCTTGTGAGACCGGCCACCGCCCCTCGTCGGGGTCTCGACTGTATACACTAGTCTACTAATGGAGTATCGATGCCCGGTCTCGAAACTCCCACGACTAGGGACCTTTTAAGGATATGCTTGTAGACCCCCAGCTCCCACTTATATGATCGCCCTCATACTGCTGGTGGTCAAGCAAGAATCCTAGGGGCTCTATCAACGTGTAATAGCGACGTGTCAGGTCACCTAAAACAGTACACGATGATAAAGGTAAACCAGATAGCATACTATCATCTCGAGTAAGACTGTCCTACCGGGATAGGTCCTCCCTCAATCATTACAATCACGTACCTGTGACCTAATAATTGACTCTGAGGGCACTATCTCCAACACGTACCCAGTACGGCAACTACATCATTTCACTAAAGATGGGAAAACCTCGTTGTAGGATGCTAAAAACTCGATAATATACTGGCAGTAAGTAACTGGATAACATCCAAAACTCAAAAGCACGCCAGTGGCATTAGCTGTACGTAACGACTACCCAGGTATCCATCAAAAAGAAGATCGACAAGCAAACTCATCTGAACTCCTACTGAGCCTATAAGTGATATTTACAATACATTCTGGTCTGTTTGTCTGAGAGTATCACATACCGGGTCTAGGGGTGGACGACGTTAGACCCCTAATAATCCGACAAGCCATGACGATATTAAGCTCAATACCAATCAAGAAACTACTGAACAACACCATCAGTAAATCTCATATGTCCTGGTCAGGGACTCATGGTATTAACCAGCCGTACACTGTGCGATATTGACTCCCTATACCGGGAGAGATGAATCCTCTCGATCCGCTCACTGCCTCCATGTGGCTCAGGACTATACCCAACTAAAACCTATTTGCAAGATTCAGTAGAGCCATAGTAGGGTAGTAATTAAAGCACAGTGGGAACCGACACAAGGCAAATGACGATCTTAGGTCAACAGACTACCCTATACTCATGTCACCAGAGAACAGCCATCTGACGATAGGTATAGTACCAACTAGCTGTTCCCGGCGAGTCCATCCAGTGTAACTCATACCCTAATGAGCACCTGTATACAATCTTTGGTGCCAGATACCAATGGCTTCGAGACCGGACACCTTCTCTCTCGGGAATAAGAAACGTATACACTAGTCTACTCCGGTGTATCGATACACAATCTCGATAATCCATCGACCAAGGACTTTTTAAGGATGTGCTTATGGACCACCCATTCCTCACTAGTATGATTGCCATCATAACCCTGGTAGTCAAGAAAAGATCCTATGAGCTTTATCATTATTTATTAGCGATACGTAATAGCTAGTAAAACATATACACATAATGATAAAGGCAAACCATATTGCATACCATCATTTGGAGTAAGACTGTTCTACCTGTATAGATATTCCTTCAATTATCATAATCGCCTACCTGCAATTACAATAATTGCCTTGAGGGGACTATAGCCAACAATCTCCCACTTGCATTTAAGGCTAATTTTTACGGTAGCGCATACTCGCAGCTCGTGTGCTACCGAATACCAACTTATCTACTAATCAGTTTCGCAAATCGTGTTTGAGAAACATCCATGTTCGAGAAATAGTCTCAGTGAGTGGATCCGCTCAAATGTCTCTACTATATCTCTCTATATCTCTACTTTTTGAAGACTAATTGTCTTCCGAAATGAGTGATACCTGCCTTAGAGTTTGTCTGGATATCTGCTGGGACCAAGTTCATAGATGAACTGCTTTATCTAACAAATATCTTAGACTATATTTTCCACTGAATTTAATTAGTATCCTGCGCCATGCCTACCTCAATATCCGCTTGGATCCCTGTCCAACATACTGCCCCTCAGAAGAGGGCAAACTTATTACTCTGACAGACACTTTGTCATCTAGGTCACTTCGGAAGCCTGAGTCGGTAACCGCCTCTAGTAGGAGGATTCCATTATAATACACTAAGAACATCCTCTTTTGTTCTTCACTGATTCCCTTTGTTTTTCCAGGATTGGATTAATATCCGCTTACTATATCCAATGAAAAAGCATCATTATCCATATCTCGACTGGAAAAACTCCTGTGACGTCCAAAATTTGACCGATTGTAGTATAGTAACATCGCTTTCTATCCAGAACATGTCATCCAAATGCCAGAACATTACTCCCTACTACCTTCTTACCAAGAGCATCTATTATTTTGATGAAGTAAAATACTATGACATTCGCATCAAAACAGATGATCCATCTACGATATGCCTTTTTTAATCTAAAAATAGACATAATCATGTTGCCCACCATGCTTCTGTTGCTCTCACTGACTACAAAAACCCTCTGGCAGAGTTATATACACATTTAATTCTAAATCCAATTTAGAATGACGTTATATTCATCCACCTGCCAGATCTCATAGTTAAGGAAAGCAGCAGTGGCAAGCTAGGGTCATCATTGTCATGATACAAGCTTCCCTGTCACCGTCTATGAGGAAACCGAAGTACCTCTCAGGTAGCTGAGGTTACCCACTAAATCTACGGAGTGGCTAATTGATCGTCGAATCCAATTGAATTCTTAAGTTCTACTAAATTTCAGTAACCATTTTTGGTTCTGGAATTACTTCCAGTTCTGCCATACTCCTACCAATTTCTTTTGAAAAGAAACCATTTTACTAGAAATGTGGCGAGCCAAGAATAACATAACTTTTAATCTTGAAAATGGTAGAAAGTTAAACCCTTATGAATGTTTAGGATAACCCACAAACTGCCATTACTGAAACGTGCCTTGATTACATCCGGATTCTGTTATCAACACGAACCAGATTACTCCATGTACCTTAATAATCTTAAGATATAAAACCATTCTATATCCAATATAGAAAAAGAGGCACTAATTCAGTTGGAACCAAATTCAAAGGTTACGCAGCTGCTTCCAGTGCATATCCCATATGGAAAAGTCCATACAGTATTACTCATCAGGGAGCGCACCCATGGATGAGTAACCTGAGAGAGAATACCATTATGGAATACCTAACATAATTATCTCTTATTCGATTACTTCGAAGAGTCTTGATACATCCAACGAATTATTCTCTACTTTATTCTTGTACCTATGAACTTCTCAAAATTTTGTACTTATATTTTAACAAAATATGTGTCTAAAATAAAAGAAGTTATAAGTAAAGGAAATATGGTATGAGTACCAACCCCTGGTCCGTAAGGACACCGGACAATATACATTACCTTGTATAACTCCCTTGAGTTTACTAACTCAAACTCCGTATGTCGTAAGTTGAAAACTATATTCTGGTTAAGAAGAATCACGCTATTATTCAATGCACCTTACGTAATCATCAACTGATAAAGGTAAATGTTCTAAACACAATTTAAAAAATTCATATCTCACTTTATGAAATAAAGGTATAAATATATCAATTTAAAATTGGTACATAATAACGGATATTCAAAACCAAATATTTGCCAATAGGCAAAAACCAGGTGATTTCCCCAATGTCACTAATTACTACGAATTCCGACACTAAGGATTAAATCACCCAATTCCCAACACTCTATTCCTTCTTAGCATCTGAAATGCCTTACAGATGTGAGATTCTAAACCGGTATATATATATCCTAGAGTCTGAATAAATTGAGAAACAGTTTTCAATTACAACCGCACAGGAAAACTGAAACATGGGAATGTTTCGAGGGGGTGGTCGGGTATTCCTAATAATGCATCTTCCAATACCAGACTTATGACAGTCGTCGCAATTTCTTTTTCCCTCACTTCAACCCCTTTATATATCTCCACAACTTAAATTCTGTACACCATACTTTGGTTAATTGGTTTTCTTCCTTCCCTAACTTTCAACACCTGCTTAATGTTTGGAAGAAGACTACCCGACAAGCGTAATTGATGTGCTATCCTAATAAAAGGAGATCTCAATTTGAGAGAAGGTAATGGGGAGAGACAACAGAATTATCCAATTCAATTTCTCCAGAACCGGCGGCCATCCTCGAACTGAAACAACTTTCTTCAAGTTCGTATGTAACCATACGCGATGGTTTTATCCAAATAAAATGGATCTTCATAATGAAATGGTATATTCTGGGGAAATGCAAAGGGGAAGTAGGAGCGGTAGAGATATGTATATGACTTTGTAGTGATTCGTGACAATCCAAAGCCGGAGGTAAAAAGTTCGATTTAACTTGTTTATGAGTTTTAGTTTAAGGCGGGACATGGTCGCTTCCAGAGAGAGAAGAAATACTCAACGTGCACTATATCAAGATTAGATTGGTTTATTAATTTATCTAATCAGGATGGCTCACACTGTATCCTCGAATTCTTCTTCAAACCCTAAAAGGAGAACTGGTCGGGATCATTTGAAAATCACCCGCGAATAATACCTACTCATCAATGGGAATTGGGACCCAACTCTCATCGCGTGACAACTTGATGGAAGCCACTCAAGTCACTACACTCCAGAAAGTATGTGCATGCCTGAAAGTTTCCCTTATATTTGAAACTCTCGATATGATTTTAGCCCCTAACGGCCTATGGCCTTAACAAGGTCAACAAGTCATAAGCTGCTAGTCAAGTTCAACCCGTCATTATCTTGATTACCCTAAACCCACATGTACGACCCTTAACAATGTCAACAAGTCGTACGACTGTCCTAATTAATCATATCGCATGCTACAAACAAGCACTACTTAGCTACCGTACACTACGCCTTAACAAGGTCAACAAGCGTAGCACGAATACTAAGCAATACTCGTAAGAAATGATGGAGGGCTATGACTGGTTTTTGGAGAAAAACCTTTAACATAATGAACTTAATATTATTGAAGAAACCGAGTAGTTTTGAAAAGGAGCGATTTAGGTTCCGCTTTTAAAATGAATGGTTTTGAAGAAAACTGAGTAGTTTATAGTCACGTAAACTTTTTCTTAAAATCGAATTCTCCATGAAAGGAATAAGGCTCCTCCCTCATCGAATGAGGTGCAGGATATTCCTAACCGAATATTGCTATGCAAAGAAAACGAATACGCCTATAGTTTCTTTCGAAAAGTTGGTTCCGGCAACATCATTTTAGGCTTATTTTCTTTACATCAATCCAATTAATGTGGTCCCATCATATAAATCCTATCACACCAGAAGAAACGAAAATAGAACACGCATATATGATTCCGCATTCACCACAGGGTCCCGGGTGTTCACCGTAAGGTTACTTAACTTACGGCAGGGTAGAAACATGATTAGCACAGATGCAAAACATATATAGTGTATATATAGGGTCCCGGATGTTCACCGTAAGGTTACTTAATTTACGGCATGGTAGAGACATGATTAGCACAGATGCAAAACATATATAGTGTTTATATATATATATATATATATATATATATATATATATAGAGAGAGAGAGAGAGAGAAAGAGAGAGAGAGAGAGACTCGTCTTAGGCATGATAAAAGCAACATCATAAGCAAGTAGTATGCAATATGGAATAAAGGATAAACTAGGAGCCCTGCATTTCCGTGTGAGCAGCAGACGAAAACGCGACGTTCTCCGGTCGTGTGGATAGCCTAAGTGTCACCAAACCAAGATCCCTACGAGTGCGGCAATCCATCTGTCAATTCTAGAAGCGAGGCAACCCTCCTCAGTGACATGAGTGGATCACCCAACGCTTACTAAAATCCGATAACTTAGGCATCCCTCCACGGGTCAGAGCTACACCCCTTAAAAGTGCGGCGAGCAGCCTACCAATCCAAGAAGGAGGTGGTCTGATCTTGACTTCACGAAATGGTCACCCTCTGAATTCTCGAATCCGGCTACTCAAACACTCCGTCGCAGGGTATCCTAGTACAGAAATGAAATATAATACAAAGACGATAACGACCGCAACCAAGCCGTGTCCCAATAAAAGAATATACATCAATCGAAAACGACGACCACAATCCGGCCGTTCGTACCGAATAAATGAATACATACATAGACTATAAACTGTACAAACAAAACACACGAGCGGCTATCCATTACGACAATCTGGCTAAACCAACAAAGATATCCTCACAAGAAACAAGTGTGCAACCCCATCTAATCGAGCATATAGCAATTAGACGATGTTTAACAACACACATCACAAATACGAAAACCATGACCATAGAATTCTTCACCCACGAACCTCACACTCGAAATTCCAAATGACGAAAATCAAACGCACTCCGACATCCGAAAATCCATCATTGTGCCCACCCTAAGCCATCCGGGAACACCTCGGAGTACCCTCGATTCCTACCGTAGGTCTTGGTTAGAACCTAAACCACACATGGATCTGAAAAACGCAAAACACGTTGATTTTGGACAGATTTTAAAACCGAAAACAGCGGCAGTTTTTAAAGTCCAAAAATGACTTTTGTCAAAAAAAACTTCGAAAGAATGGTTTCCTGAGAGTCCCCGGATCGCCCCCAATCCATGAAGGAGTCCCCGTTCCAAAACGAGAGCTCCGGGGATCGAGTACAAGCATTAAAAATTAGTTTAAAGGCCGACATGTTGCTGTTTTGGACAGAACACCGATGGCTGAAATCAGCCGGTTTTGAAACGTGTTTTGCGATGAATTCCGAAGTCATGCGAGCTAATTTATGTGTATGGTTGGCTCTGATACCATTGTAGCAATGCTAGCGACCTCTAGTACCGCATCGGAAGCGAAGGAAATAGATAACAATAATTTTCTAGTAGGTAAACACAAGCATGCAAAACCTTAGAATCATTCCATACACTAAACTAGTAATCTCAAGGGAGCACAAGACTTAGACTTTAGAAAATACAACCTTTGCATCATATTTATTTGCTCCCAATTTGTACTGGACTCCATGCTAGGCTCCTAAGATGAGGGAACAAGCTTGGTTGAAGATCTTCTTGGTCATAGATAGATCCACCTTGAGTGCTCTTGACTTTGGCTCCAACTTCACTTTAAGTAATAAAGAACAAACCTTTGCTAGTGGTTTGAACTTTAGATGTGGTCTATATTTCACTAAATATTTTTATCTCTTGATTTCTTTTTATTTTTCTCTTTTTAAATATCAAGAGGAGGAAGGAGATAAGAGCTAGAGCAAGGAGATGAGAGAGAATGCAAATGGAATAACGAATCATTTCTAAAAGGTTGGAATCCTTTATCATAATTTCAACCATTAGATTTTCAACTAAATTCTATGTGTCCACCATCTTCTCTTCCCTCCACTTGTCACCCTAATGAGAATGGATAAGCATGTGCTCATCCAATGGCACAAGATAACTAAAAGAGAACCAAAGAAAAATATGCACACACACACTTGTAATTATTTTTCTACGTATTTAAAATACATAAAAGAGACAAATATTATTAGTGACAAAATACTAGTAAATATATCTATCCAATACATGTATTAATATATTAAATTTACACTTGATTTAATATCCGTCTTTCCAAAAGACCGGCTGGTATTTCCAAACGTCCGATTACCGTCAGTGTATCCAATACACTAGTTTTAATCGGACTCCTGCACGTGCCCGGTACGGCAACTACATCGTTTCGTCAAAGACGGAAAAATCTTGTTGTAGGACGCTAAAAACTCGACAATACGCTGACAGTGAGTAACTGGATAACTTCCAAAACTCACAAGCACGCCAGTGGCATTAGCTGTACTTAACGACTACCCAGGTATTTGTCAAAAAGAAGATCGACAAGCAAACTCATCTGAACCCCTACCGAGCGTATAAGTGATATTCACCATACATTCCGGTCTGTTCGTCTGAGAATATCGCATACCGGGTTTAGGGGTGGACGGCGTTAGATTCCTAATAACCCAACAAGTCGTGCCGATATCAAGCTCAATACCAATCGAGAAACTACTGAACAACACAATCAGTAAATCTTATCTGTCCTGACCAGAGACTTATGGTATTAACCAGCCGTACATTGCGCGATATTGACTCCCTATACCGGGAGAGACGAATCCTCTCGATCCGCTCACTGTCTCCATGTGGCTCGAGACTGTACCAAATTAAAACCTGTTTGCACGACTCAGTATAGCCGTAGTAGGGTAGTAATCAAAGCACAGTGGGAACTCACACAAGACAAATAACGATCTTAGGTCAACAGACTACCCTATACTCATGTCACCAGAGAATAACCATCTGACGATAGGTATAGTACCAACCAGCTGTTCCCGGCAAGTCCGTTCAGTGTAACTCATACCCTAATGAGCACCTGTATACAATCTTTGGTGCCGGACACCAATGGCTGGGAGACCGGCCACCTCCCCTCTCGAGAATAAGAAACGTATACACTAATCTACTCTGGAGTATCGATACACAATCTCAATAATCCATCGACCAGGGACATTTTAAGGATGTGCTTATGGACCACCCATGTCTCACTAGTATGATTACCATCATAACCCTGGTAGTCAAGTAAAGATCCTATGATTTTATCATTATTTATTAACGACACGTAATAGTTAGTAAAACGTATACACATAATGATAAAGGCAAATTAGATTGCATACCATCATCTGGAGTAAGACTGTTCTAGCTGTATAGGTCTTCCTTCAATTATCATAATCGCCTACCTGCAATTACAACAATTGCCTTGAGGGAACTATAACCAACACTTATGGGTCAGACATCTGCGTTAACCCAAGCATTTGGCCAGAGATTTGCCAGACGTCTGAAGCTCACAGCTCAGATGTTTGCGCCTCCTCTGGATTTCTGGAACTTGATCCTCAGACGTCTGAAGCACATTATCTCAGACGTCTGCCTCTCTTCTGAAATCACGAACAGTCTCTATATATAAGACACCTTCACAACAAAAGTGTCCTTAAGCAATTACTATGTGAAGCGGCCCGCAAGTATCTACAACCGATAGATAGTCCAAGCATTGAGTTGGTGGCGACAAATGCAGATGAGCTACTACTGTTAGGAATTTTAAATAATATATAGTTTTAATTTTATATTATATATTTTTATTAGTATATATATATATATATTTTCCTATATATTTTATTGGTTCATAAAACTAATTACGGTTATGCTGGTAGTTGCTAACCACTTTGAGAAGTCTCGATTTTGAGAAGCCGCGTACTTTTTTTCGGTGTTTGAACAGTTTTCTTATTTTTGAAATTCAAATTTATACAATTATTTTAATATTAGTATTGTATCCCTATATAATAGGGATTTGGGAGAAGAGAACATATCTAATCTTTTAAGTTTCTGTTTAAGAGTTTTCTCTCTATAAAGCTCTTATACAGAGACCTTCTTCACTCAAACTATTTTCTGTTTTCCTTAAAATATAATAAGACATTGGCGATTAAAAGGCTACAAAGATTCGAAGGTTCTATCTTGACTCGTACAATAAGATCGAAGAAGTGGGTCAAGTTGTATCTCAAAAGTAAGAGAGTGCAATCCCGTTATATGGTAACAGGCTCAATCTACTTTACGGAAAGCGTCTTCGACGTGTTTCCCAATTCACTATCGGTCCAATCATTGCTTTTCCTAATTTAATTATTTGCTTTCATATATGATTAAATCTTGCATTTGTTAATAATATTTCTTACATTCTTAAAGTAAATTGAATTGCTTGATTTAATCATAATTTGGTATTTTCAAAAAATGGTACCTTCACATGATTATGTTAAGTCCGATAAATTTGGAGAATCTAATTTTCATAGGTGGCAACGTAAAACACGATATTGGTTAACTTGTTTAGGACTTATATCGGCAATTACTAATTCTAAAATTGACATTTCTAAAAAAACAGTGATTACACTTTATCAAATGATAAAATTCATAAATCAAGTGATTCCACTCTAGAAAAGGATCCTAAATCAATAAGTGATGAAACTCCTATTTTCATTCTTGAACCCATAATTAAGCATGATAAATTACGCGCTAAAACATCTCAAGAAATTGATTTGCTTTGACATGGTAACATTCTTAGTGTTCTTTCTGATCATTTATATTACATTTATTGCTTTGCATCAACTTTTTTTTGAATTATGGCATGCTCTTGAAACTAAATATGGAAATGATGATGTGGGTTTGGAAAAATATACGGTTGATTCCTTTAATAATTTCAAATTGGTTGATTCTCGATCCGTTATGGATCAAATTTATGAGATTCAAGACATATTGCATGGCTTGGATGAACATGGTATTGACATGACCGAATCCTATATTATTGCATCAATTATTAGAAAATTGGCATATTCGTGGAGTCAATTTGCATTGCATTTTAGGCTTGAAAGGAAAACGATTTCCTTGGATGATTTGATTGTCTCAGTTAGAATTCAAAAAAAATAAAGAGATAAAAACAAATCAAATTGTAAGTTTGAAAGTCAATCGAAGGTGCATTTGGTAGAAAATAAAATTATGATGAAAAAGAAAAGCCTCGTCCACTTATCGACTTGTTGACCGCTAATACATCCTCTCATACTTATGAACAATATGTTAGTATGATTTCTGAAATTTATTCTTGTCTTTCCATTGGTTGGTAGATTGATACGGGGGCTAATGTGCATGTTTGTTATGACCGTTCATATTTTTCTTTATATCAAGCCACTGCCGGAGGGAGCATGAATATGGGCAATAACTCTGCAGTCATTATACTTGGAGAAGGACGTGTAAATTTGAAACAAATATCCGGAAACGTCCTAACATTATCTAATGTGCTGCATGTACTCGATGTGAGGAGGAATTTAATTAGTGGATTGCTACTAGTGCAATGTGGTTATCGTGTTGTATTTGAATCAAATAATGTTGTATTAAGTAAAAATGGTTGATTTGTTTGAAAAAGATATCTATGTGATTGTTTATTTAAATTAAATGTACTTCCATCATGCACTAATAAAATAAATTCTTTTTTTCGAACTACTATTTTATTGGAATCATCATCTATGTGGCTTGGCCGAATGAGACATGCAAATTTTCAAATAATTAAAAGTATGTCGAGTATGGATTTATTACCAAAATTAGATTTCAAATGTGATGTTAAATACGAAATTTGTTCGCAAGCAAAACAAACTAGAAAACCATTTAATTCTATACTTCGCAAAGAATCAAGCATTTTATAATTAATTCATAGTGATGTATGTGATATGAATAGAATTTTGACACGTGGGAGAAAACGTTACTTTATTATCTTCATCGACGATTGTTCTAGATTTTGTTATGTTTATTTACTTTGTACTAAAGACGAATCTTTTGACATGTTTAAAGCATATACGTTAGAAGTAGAAAATCAATTAGATAAAAGAATTAAAATTTTGTGATCCGATCGTGCGGATGAGTATACTTCATTTGAATTTAATCAATATTGTGAAGATAATGGTATTATTATGAAATCACACCACCTTATTCACCGTAATCTAATGGAGTAGGGGAGCGTAAAAATAGAACGTTTATGGATATGATAAAATCTATGTTGATTAATTCTGTATTATCTGATAATATGTCGGAGAAGCTTTAATGGCCTCTTGCTACATATTAAATAGAATTCCTTATAAAGACTTGGATAAAAGTCCATAGAAAATTTGGAAAAATAGAAAGACAAATTTAAAATATTTCAGAGTGCAGAGGTGTTTAGCTAAAGTTTTCATACCATTGAACAAAAAGGGACAATTAAAACCTAAAACTATAGATACACTATTTATTGGTTATGCTTAGGGGTGTAACCGAGCTGAACTTGAACGAGCCGACCCTTATCCAAGCTCGGCTCGGCTTAGTTTATGCTAGCTCAAGTTTGGCTCGAGTTCGTCATGAGCTGAGCAGGTCTGGCTCATATTCAGCTCGTTAGCTTAATGAGCCTTAAACGAGTTAAAATTGAGCTCGAATGCATCTTCTATTAGGAGATCTCTGAAAGAAAATCGACAAAGAGGCATTTGGTGGAGGCTAAGGATAGGTCAATGGCCATTGTAGGTGTTTCAGAAGAAAACATTATCATAGAGCCTAAGAGGCTAGGGCTTTGAGATATGGAAAAATTAAAATAAATTAACATCTAGAGCATGAAATGGGTCTAAATGCTGGGTTTTATATTCACTTCAGTTGCACTTTATATACCGTTTCTTAATTGAATTAAGTGTCCTGAGAGTTGTATAGAATCTGCTCTATATTATATATTACTGTTTTTTTTCAAACTGTGTAACCGAGATGAACTCAAGTCAACACCAAACGAGCCTGGCTGAGCTCGAGTTCGGCTCGTTTAATAAACAAGCCAGGCTTTCTGGCCCATATCCGGCTTATTAATAAATAAACCGAGCTTGAACGAGCTGATACCCAGCTGAACCCTAATCGAATCCGAGCTGGCTCGTTCAATTACCATCCCTAGTTATGCTATTAATAGTCCTGCCTATTGTTTCTTAGTTATAAATTCTGATAGTAGGGAAATATCTTCTAATAAAATAATAGAATCCAAAGTGCTACATTTTTTGAAAATATATTTCCTATGAAACATAAATTGTCCAAATCTATTTCCATTAATATTTGTAGTAATATTGTATCTTCTAGCAATTCTACTATTCATGAGCATGAAAATAATTTTGAATCAAGAAGAGGAAAAAGAATTAGAAAACATAAAAAACTATGTGATGACTTTTATTCTCATCTGGCCGAAATTTTTCTCATTGAAAATGATCCTCAAACATATTCGAATGCTATGGAATCAATTGATGCCAATTTTTTTTGAAAGAAGCAATTGATAGCAAAATGGATTCTATTATTTCAAATAATATATGGGTTTTATGCAATTTGCCATCCGGTTGTAAAACCATAGGTTGTAAATGGATTTTTAGGGAAAAGGTTAAACCCGATGGTACAATTGATAAATTCAAAGCACGGTCAGTCGCTAAAGGTTACACGCAGCGATAAGGCATCGATTATTTCGATGTATATTCGCCGGTTGCTAGAATTTCTACAATGCGTGTACTTATTGCATTATTTACCATTTTCAAAATTGTGGTTCATCAAATGAATGTAAAGACAGTATTTTTAAATGGCGATTTAGAGAAAAAAAATTCTAAATAGACCAACCCGAAAGGTTTGTCACTCATGATCAAGAAAATAAAGTATGTAGATTAGTGAAATCATTGTATGGTCTAAAACAAATCTCAAAGCAATAACATGAAAAATTTGATAAAGTAATTTTATCGTATGGTTTTTCAATAAACGATTTTGATAAATGTGTATATATAAAATTTGATGGTAATGATTGTGTCATTCTATATTTTTATGTAGAAGATATTTCAATTTTTGGTACAACTTTAAAGGTTGCACTTGAAACTAAAAAATTTCTTTCGAATAATTTTGACTTGAAGGACTTAGGAGAAACTAATATCATCTTGGACGTAAAATTAATTAAAACTCCAGATGGTATGATTCCAACTCACTCTCAATATGTTAAAAGTTTCTTAAGAAATTTAATTATTATATTAGTCATCTCGTGAGTAAACCTTTTGATTCTAATTTTCATTTGTGAACCTATTAAAATACTCACAACTTATTGGTTGTTTTATGCATCTATCAAATTATACTAGACCGGATATATCTTATGCAGAGGGTGTAGGGTTCCTAGGCACTCTAATGAGGTCTCACAAGGCATCGAACATGCCATTTTCAAAAATTCTAGGTGCCGAGAGACCCGACTACGGATCGTTTGCTAGAAAACTAGGCGAAAAAGCTAACTAGTTAACACTTAACTATGAGAATACGGATATACAACCTTTGTAGATCCGGTGCTCCACCTCCACGGCTCCGAGATGAGGTCTTCTCCGCTGTCCAAATCAAATCCGGGCTCTAGCATCGGCTTCGTCGGAGAATAGGAGAGCTAGGTCGTCGATGTCCATGCCGAAGATGATCTACGTCGAGGCATCGCTAGATCAAGCTCCACCTTCACCAAGTCTTGAAAACTTGTGAAGGAAACACACTCTACTACTTGGCAAGAGGTAGAGGATGAGGAAATAGGAAGTGGGTAGACTTTAGTTTTGGATTTCTCACTCAAAATCATCACTTCACCATTGATCAAGAGAAGGTTTCTTCATTGAAGAAGAAGAAGAAGAAGATGATAAAGCATGATAAGTTAATTATAAAAAGAATAATAATATCATTCTTATCATAACTTTAACCTAAGTTAAGTGTAGAGAATTGACCAAGGTTAAAGGAATGGTTAGGGTTTAGGAGATGAGACAAAAATGGTTGCATCATAAAAGCTTCATGAAGCTTCAAGTGCAAACAAAATAAGCCACCATTTTTCTCTCACTTCTTTTCCTTTTTCCAAAAATAAAAAGACTAATTAATGAATAAGTAAAACCCTTAACCATTTAAATAACTTTGGTTAAATTCTTTACACATAACCTAGCAATCATGCATCATCAAACATGATACAATAAAGTGCACAAAATCATATCGCATATGCAATGCGCACACCCGAGTGAGAAAATCCATTTTAAGTGAACCGATACTAGTTAATGCAAAGTAATATATCAAATATATAATTATGCATTAAATCACTAAATCAACACTTGATTCAATGATCCGGTCATGTCGCACATAACCGACTGGTATCATTAGTAACAACTTATCGAATCAACACTTGATCCGATAACCCGGCTATATCGCATATAACCGATCAATGTCACATCGCGAGAATGAAATACGGTATCACATACTGGTATTATTCTCGGTCCCGCACATATCTCATATGCGCTCCTATTTCGTTTTGCTTGAGTCAGGAAACCTCTGTGTAGGACTCTAAAGACTCGTCAATACACCGGCAGCAGATGATGATCATATCAAGCATCCACAAGCCGCAAGCGGTCTGCTAAACGTAACGGCCACCCCGGTATTGAACGATCTGAAGATCGACGAGCAAGCCCGCTCACACTCCAGTGAATCCAACCAGTAACACTACCGTACAGTCCGGTCTGATCGTCTGATATGTCGCATATCTCGCCTAGGGGTGGCAAACGTCAGACCCCAATAGCTCGATAAGTCGTGTCGATATGAGGTCTATAACAATTCGAGAAACTACTGGTAACACTTACCAGTAAATCTCAGCAACCCTGGCTAGGGATTTCCGGTTATAGCCAATCGAACACAGCACAACATCAACCCCCTATACCGGGAGAGTCGAATCCCCTCCTATCGCTCATTGCCTCCATGTGACTTGGGACTGTACCCAAAAACCACCGTTTTGCACGCCCTCTTGGACGTGGTAAGATGGAAATCAAAGCACAGTGGGAACCACACAAGACTCTATGACGATCTCGGGTCAACAGACTACTCTGTACCAGTGTCACCAGAGAACTGCCATCTGACGTGAGGTATAATACCATCTGGGAGTTCTCGGCGAGTCCGTCCAGTGTACCCAGTCTCTGCTGAGCACCCGTATATCTCCTATGATGTCAAACACCGATGGATATGGGATCATCCATTGCCCATCTGTATGGGTCGAGAAGGTACACGCTAGTCTACTCTGGTATATCGATGCCCCGTCTCGATACACCCACGACTAGGGACTTTGAAGGATGTACTTATAGACTACCATGTCCCCACTAGTATGATCCGCATCATAGTCCAGGTAGTCAAGCACACATCCTAAGGGCTTTATCAACATGTAACAGAGAGACAATCAGTGTACACATTAAGGTAAAGAGCAACCAGATAGCATACTATCATGTCGAGCAAGAAAGTCCTCCCTATATATGTCCCAGCATCCACTACAATATACATCCAATGTACAGTAATGGCCTCTAGGGCATACATATAACTTGTTGGAGATAGTGCCCTCAGAGTCAATTATTGGATCACAGGCACGTGATTGCAATGATTGAGGGAGGACCTATCCCGGGACGACAGTCTTACTCGAGATGATAGTATGCTATCTGGTTTACCTTTATCAGCGTGTACTGCTTTAGGTGACCTGACAGGTCGCTATTACACGTTGATAGAGCCCCTAGGATTCTTGCTTGACTGCCAGCAGTATGAGGGCGATCATATAAGTGAGAGCTGGAGTCTATAAGCACATCCTTAAAAGGTCCCTAGTCGTGGGAGTTTCGAGACAGGGCATCGATTCTCCAGAGTAGACTAGTGTATACAGTCGAGACCCCGACGAGGGGCGGTGGCCGGTCTCACAAGCCACTGGTGTCAGTTGGTTCACCTAAGATGTATACAGGTGCTCATTGGGTTATACAGGACTCGCCGGGAACATGCTAGTTGGTCTTATACCTGACGTCAGATAGCAGTTCCCAGGTGACATGTGTACAGGTTAGTTCATCGACCTGGGGATCGTCATTTGTCTCGTGTGAGTTCCCACTGTGCTTTGATTACTACCCTACCACGGCTCAAAGGAGTCGTGCAAACAGGTTTTAGTTGGGTACAGTTCCGAGCCACATGGAGGCATTGAGCGGATCTTCAGGGGTTCGTCTCTCCCGGTATTAGGAGTGAGGTCGCGCTGTGTCTAGGAGAGCCATTACACGAAGTCCTTGGCCAAGGCAGGAGATTTACTGGTAGGTATTCCAGTAGTATCTCAGGGTGTTCTGGGCTACACTCCGACACGACTTGTACCGCTTTTGGGGGTCTGACTTTTACCCACCCCCTAGGCCCAACATGCGATGCTTATAGACGAACGGACCGGACTGTACGGATATTGTCACTGACAGGCTCAGTAGGGTGTCAAGATGAGTTCGCTCATCCACGTCCCTTTTGGTCAATAGCTGGTGGCCCGTTACGTATTGGCTTATACCTCTGACGTGCTAGTGGTTAAATCCACAGCCATATTATTGACGAGTCTTTAGAGTCCACCACACTTTCAGTTACTCAGCTTTCGGGCGAAACGCTGTAGAGGCCGTATGGAGATATGGCAGGGTCCGATCAGATACGTGCGGTATTGCACGGATCAGGATTGGGCGGTTTGTACTAGCGGCCGTATAGATATATGGCAGGGTTCGATCAGATACATGCGGTATTGCACGGATCAGGATCGGACGGATATTACTAGCCGGCTTTGGTTTAAGCCGGATCCTAGTATAGTACAGTGTAGATTTTGTCTCTTTGCATTTGTATCCGGACGGAATACAGATGCGGGTGTGTATGCACAGTATCGGGGTTTTCCTGTAATTTATTACGGGACCAGTTTTCTGGAGTTGCCAGTTTACATTCCGTTCCGGCCGGTTTTCCTTTGTTCTTTCCCGGCCGGACTTTTCTGATGGAGGGGGTTATTTGCAATTGTGCAAATAACATTTGTGGAGGGGTTTATTGCATAAGTTTTGATATGATAGCATCTTTTCTTTTGTTGCACCATTCTTGCATTAAATGAGATTAGAAAGGGTATGGTTTGGATGTTCATTTGTTATGATGATGTTTTTGGATGTGGTCACCTCCTTTCTTTATCCTACCATCACCTCCCTCTTTTGGTTTTGGTTCACCCTCCACCATTCTCCATATAGATATGGCCGGCCACTTCATGGAGGGTGTGGTTTTTGATTTCATTTTTGGTGTGGCAAAATTAAACATCTATCTCATTTTAGCTTGCCACCAAAAATTCCTAAGTTCATATTTCCTCCATCCAAAGGCAACCAATAATCCAAAGTGAGACACAACTCTACACTACATTCTACAGCTAATCTTGGGCGCGTCGGCTAGCCAACTTCGCGCCCGAGTTGCCTCGGTATTGAGGTGGGAGCCCGTAAAAGTACCCGGCTTCGTGGTGCCCTTTTCGACGAGGAGTAGACGGACGGAGATCCCGCGAGGAGATCGGAGTGGAGATGAAGACCGGAGGACTCGGATCAGTCGGTACATCTCTTCCCTATCTTGTTACTTTGCTAGATCTAGTTTAATGGCCCGATCTGGGTGTTTAGTGCGCGGTGGTGCCGGTTTGCAAAGTTCGCAAAATTAAAGTTTATCACCGTTTCCGCATTTGGCCGTCGGATTGACGACCGGGACGCCGCCGTGCACTTACAGTGGTATCAGAGCCTCGCCATTAACTTCATCTAGCTTCGTTTAATGTGTTTTGCATTTCCGATCGACCAAAATTTCAAAATCTACATTTTAGTTCACATCAGTTTTCTGTTAAAATTTTTTGGTGTCCAAAAATTTTTCAGGTTGTAAAATAGTGATTTACTGGAAGTTATAAGCATACTGTAGAAATTCGACACTGCAACTCGACCACCCAAGCGCGGAACCGCGGCAAAACCCCCCTTGTGCCGCGGTTCCGCCGCCTAACAGTGTCCTTGCTGTGTCAAATTTCTTCAGTAGCTTTCTGGGGTGAAAATAGGGGTTTTGGAATATTAAAATTGGGCCCAGAATTTTTGTGAGTGCTACAGTATTGCTTTGGGGCCCACTTGTTAATTATTTGATCGATCGGATATTTTAAACACATTTTTCACAGTATTTACATTATATCTGCGACCGTGAATGTCACTTGATCGGTAAATCCAGTCTAACTGCTATAGCCCGGTTAGACGGATTTGCGAACGTGACTTTCACGTTGATGTTTTGTGTTTTTGCTGTGATGTTGCGGATCGGTCGTGGGGATAGCCAGGATGCAATGCTAGTAAAGTTTTGTTGTATTATGTACATTTGATATTGCGAGGCGAGCGTCCGACATGTGGACTGCCGTCACTGCCTGATTGTATTATTCTTTTGGGGCACGACCTGGTTGCGGTCGATATACCCGTTGTATGTATATTTTACTTTCTGTACTAGGTTTACCCCGCGGTGGGGTGCACGGATAGCCGGGTTCTGGAGGGCAACAAGCCCGCATCTCATGGCATTGAGACGGAGGGGGCTTTACTCCAGGATTGGCTGGCTATTCGCCGCACTCGTAGGGGGTATAGGATTTCATTGCACAGGCTATCCACACGACCAGAGGAACGTCGGGTTTCAGTAGTGGCTCTGTGAAACCCGGGGATCCCAGATATCTGTATTGTTCTGTGATGCTGTACATTTCTGTGATGTTGCATTTTATTCACGCCTTGAGCGAAATACTATATATTGGTATATATATTAGTAGATGTTGTATATGTTTTTCATCCGTGCTAGTCCAGTCCCCGCTCTGCCGTTAGTTAGCTAACCTAACGGGTGATGACGGGACCCAGTGGCGAATGCAGATGGCATATACGTAAGTCAGTATATTTTCGTTCTTTGTGGTGTGATCAATTGATGGGACTGCATTGATTCGGATCAATGCAAGTTAAAAACAAACTTAATCTGATGTTGTTGGAACACTTTTCAAAAAGCTGTTATTGCAAAGACGTTCACTTTTGTTTTGCATCGTGGTATTCATTTGGAATATCCTGCTCCTCAGTCGACGAGGCAAGGGCCGAGATCCTTTCACCGGGAGTGACCCCTTGGACAGAAATTTGCGTCAGGGCATTAACTTCACTATAGCCGATTACTTTTGCTTTGCACAGTGATATTCGGTTATGAATATCCAGCACCCCATTCTACGGGGAAAGAGCCGAGATCCCTTCACCGGGAGTGACCTCTTTAGTAAAGGTTTTCGTCACTATATTTTCTAAAAAGCTATCCGTTCCTTCAACGATATCAAGTTCATTACGTTAAAGGTTTTCGCCAGAAACCATTCGTAGCCCTCTGTCGTTTCAGACGGGTAGCACGTAGTATTCATGCTATGTTTGTTGGACTTCGTCAAGGCATAGTGTATGGTAGCTGCTTGTTGCCTTTCTGCTGCATAGATAGATGTGTTGGTTTGGGACAGTCGTATAGCCTTGTTGACCTTCATCAAGGGCTTGTACGGGTGGGTTCAAATTAACCTGGACAATGACGGGTGGAACTTGACATGTGACTTATGATTTGTTGACCTTCATCAAGGTCATAAGAGCATGGGGCAGAAATCACATCGGGAGTTTCAAAAGAACTGAAACTTGCCAGATATGCGCATACCTTCTGGAGTGTGATACCGTGAGCGGATTCCGTCACGTTATCATGCGATGATAGTTGGATCCCGATTCCTACTGATGAGTTGGTTTACTCCTCGGGTGATCCCGACTAATTCTTCTTTCAGGTTTGGAGGAGAATTTGACGGTACAGTGGGAGGTTTCCAGATTAGATAAATTGGTAACCATTCTGATCTAGGTTAGAGTGCACGCTGAGTGTTTCTTTTCTCTCTCTCTGGCAGCGACCATTGACCCGATCCTAAGACTATAACTCAGTGACCAAGTTGACCAACCTTCTTAACACTGGCTTTTGGATTGTCAGAGTTGCAGACCTCATTGCCACTCCTACTTTTACCCTTTTCTCCAGGACACCCCGTATTACTGCGAACGTCCACTTTCATTGGACAAAACCATCGTATGGTTAGATACGAACTCGAAGGAATTCGAGGATGGTTTCCGGTTCTGGAGAAAAACGGATAAGGTTTATTCAGTTGTCTTTTCCTTTTTGCCTTCTCTCAAGTTGTGAGTACTCCTTAGTTTAGGAGATAGTACACCTATTACGCAAATTGGATAGTCTTCTTCCAAACTTTAGGCTGGTGCCGAACAGTGGGGAATGAAGAAAAACCAATTAGCATAACGATGGTGTGCAGAAGGTATTAAGATTAAGACAAAGCAAGGGATTAGTAAGAGGGCAAAGTAAATTGCGACTGATATTCACGACCAAACCAAGTATTTCTACGCCAATCCTAAATCACCTTTGTATTTCTCCAGGACACTCCGTATCACTACGAAGATCCACAATTTATTGGATACTCCATCGTATGGTTATATACGAACTCGAAAGGAACTTGTTCCAGTTCGGGGATGGATTCTGGTCCAGGAGAAATAGGAATAAGGTTTATTCGGTTGTCTTTTATCTTCACCTTCTCTCGCATTGCGAGTGTTCCTAGGGTTAGGACAGTACACCCATTATGCTTATTAGATAGTCTTCTTCCAAACCATAGGCTGGTGCCGAACGGTAGGGAAGGAAGAAAACCAATTGGCCTAAAGGTGTGTGCAGAAGGTAATGACTAAAGACATATAAAGGGATTTGGAGAGGTGGCAAAGAATTATACGGTTATAGTTGTGAATCTGGATAATGGTAGAGGCATTACTAGGAATACCAGGATACCCCATCGAAACATTTCAATGTTTCAGTTCAACTGTGTACTGTTAAAAGAAAACTGATTTCCTGATTAGACACTTGCTCCAGGGTATGTATTTACCAGGTTTGATTCTCACATCTGTATGGCTTTACAGATGATGAGTGGGAGTAAGTTATTGGGAATTGGGTGATCATCCTCATTATATCGGGATTCGTTGTAATCGGTGATATTTGAGGAGATCACCTGGGCTGTTTGCCGGTCGGCAAATGTTTGGTTTTGAATATCCGCTGTTGTGCACCAATTTCAAATTGATATATCTGTACGTCTATTTTCATAGAGTGAGATATACCTTTTGATATTATGTCGATGACATTTACCTATATCAGTGGATGGTTAGGTAAGGAGCATTAAACAGCGGTGTAATTCTTCTTAACCATAAGTACAGTTTTCAACCTACGACACACAGTGAAAGAGCTGTTTGACTCGGCGGACTTATACAGAGTATTGTATGTTGTCCAGTGTCCATTAGGACAGAGGGGTTGGTCCTCATACTATATTCTGTTTACTTTTAACTTCTCTAGTTCTTAGACATGTGTTTCGTAGAAACACAGGGTCTAAGTTTTGAGGAGTTATAAGTATTTGAATAGAGTAGAGAACCAAGTGTAGCAAGTATCGGGATTCTCCAAAGTGATCGAAGATGTAGATACTTGTGTATGGTATTCATTTGATAGTAATGATAAAGAGAAATTGCTTCTCTTTCAGGTTACTCATAATTGGAAGCATTCCTAAGTTGAGTAATGCTGATAGGCCTCTCTCCATTTAGTTGACATGCACTGGAGACAGCTGCATGATTTGAATCTGGTTCAATTAAATCTGTGCCTCTGGTTCTATATTGGATATAGTACAGTTCATATCTTAATATAGTTGAGGTACGGGGAGTTGTCCGGCTTATGATTAAAACCAGACTCTGGATAACTCTAGGCACGTTTCTGTAATGGCTGTTTGTGGGTTGACCCAGGCTATGACGAGGGTTGACTTTCTACCATCTGACAGATCAATAGAAGTATTGTTCTAGACTCGCCACAGTTTTGTTAAAAATGGATTTTTTCAAAAAAGTAGTGGGAGTATGGTAGAACTGGAAGTGATTCCAGAACCGCAAACGATTACTGAAGATTTGATAAGGAACCTAAAGATTCAATCTGTTTTGACATTCCATTGGCCACTCCGCAGATAAGGTGGGTAACTTCAGGCACCCGAGAGGTACTCCGGTAGCCTCGAGGACGGTGACAGGGAAGTTCTTGTTTACCCACACTTGCCATTGTTGTTGTTCCAGACTGCGAGACCCGGTGAGTATAGCGTCGTTCTAAACTAGCTTTAGAAGTGCACATCTATATGACTCTGCCAGAGGGTTGTCGTAGTCAGTGGGAGCAGCGGAAGCATTGGTGGACATCAGGCTTATGTCTATTTATAGACTAAAGCAGATATAGCGGAGTTAGATCATCTGTTTTTGATGTGACAGTCATAGGTTTGACGTCATCAGAATAAGGTATGGATCTGTTGAGAAGGTAGTAGGGTGTGATATCCTGGTATTTGGATGACATACACAGAGTAGGAAAAGAAACTCCTATACTACGATCGGTTATACTATGGTCGTCACACAGTGGTTTCTCCACAAAGGACTTGGACATTATATAAGACATACTGGTTACTAGATCTATGGTTTTAGATCTAGATTTGGGTGGTTTCCCAATCAGGGTACTTTGACAGCATTCTGAGAGTATTTAGAATGGACGACTCCTGGCACGGTAGTGTACCTGCAGGTGATGGAGTCACCCTCTCTAAAGGTGTTGTTTCCTGATTTAAAATCAGGAAAGCTTCTGGGAAAAGCTTCAAAAGAGGCCACGTGCTTACACGTGACAGCAGTCACGTGTTGACACGTGACCTATAAAATACAGAAAAAGCGCACTTTGATTCGCTGATCAAGTCAAGGAAAAGAGCTTCAGAAGAGGTCACGTGCTCCCACGTGACCAGGGTCACGTGTCGACACGTGACGTTCAAAGCAGCAAACTCGCTCTCCAATTGAACCAAAGAAAGAAGTGCCAGACAGGGGTCACGTGCTCACACGTGACCAGGCGTCACGTGGTAGCACGTGATGGCTACAACAGCAACCGGAAGATAGCGCAGAAAGGAAGAGGATTCTTCATTCCAAAGAGGGTCACGTGTCTACACGTGACCATGGGTCACGTGGTCACACGTGACCGGCTTTCAAAGCCCATTTTTGACGACAGAATTAAATTCTGAAGGAAATTCGAATCTTTCCAAAGGAAAGTAATTATTTGGGACCAATCAAATTAAAGATCCAGAGATGATTAAATATCATCTATCTATGGAAAATCTCGGGTTTGGAAAGATTTCCCCCTTAAAAATCTAACCAAAATAACAAAGGAAAATCTCTGGATTTAAAATCCAATGGTGAATAAAATTCACCTGATAATCCAAAGGCCCAAAATGAATGATGGACGCAAATCAAATCTCTCAATGAAGATTCACAAAAGATTGATTGATTCGGCTGCTTCTCCTATAAATAGGAGCCAAGGGACACAAAAAAGATATAGATACGCAGAGAAGAAAAGAGAAAAGGAGAAGAGCTTTGATACTTGAAAAAGACTCAGATCTTCTGCAAAAACCCTAGGTAAGAAAGGAAAAGCCTTTTGGAAAGAAAAAGAATTTAATTCTCAACAGAGTTTAACTCTGAGGCATAAAACGAGAGAGCATATCTCCTCCCTCTTTGATAGAGGATCTGCAAAGTGCACATCTCCCCTTAAGGTTGAGAATTTAATTCTCAATGGGTCGAGATCCTGCCATGCAGATCCAAAACATAGAGAAGGAATGCAAGCATGAGAATTTAACTCTCATAGAACTATAGGAATTTAATTCCTCCAAAATAAAGTTAGGGTTCGACCCTGTATCATGGGAATTTAATTCCTTCAAAACAAAAAGAAACAGGGTTGAACCCTAATCAAGAACATAGTTCTGTCGAAATAGTGGGAATTTAATTCCTTTAATCATAATCCTCAGAAAAGGGGAGTTTAATTCCTTAAAAGCTTTTGTTAGGGTTTAACCCTATTCGGTTCTTCGCATAAACAAGGAATTTAATTCCCACAGAAAACTCAGATTTAAACTCTATTCCAGAATATAAGCCTTCAAAAGGAATTAGGAATTTAATTCCTCTGAAATTAAAAGTTCGAGGAATTTAATTCCTGAAAGAGGAGTAACAGATCCTCCAAAAAAAAAAAACAACATTGAGGCAGGGTCACGTGTCACCACGTGACCCCCCAAAAGCCCTACAGAAAGCCCCTTTGAGGCAGCACCCCACGTGACCCACGTGACTTTCAACAGAAGCCTTAACACATAGGCATTTGAATGCCCGTCACGTGCTGACACGTGATGCTATCAAAGACACAGTAATTTCGGCAGAATCATTGAAGGGAAGGCACTCCCACGTGGGGCCACGTGACCGTTCTTGCTGTAGTGTTTAACACTAAGTTAAAACCCTCGAATCCAATATTGAAATGCTATCGGGCCTTAGTGTTCAACACTAATTAAAGAATTTTGTTCGTAGTGTTCAATACTAATTGTTTTAATATTCGGCACTAATTTGAGATCCCCATTGCCAGTGTTCAACACTGAGCTGTTTTAGTACTTATGATCATTTCAAGGCCTTGTTGCTGGTGTTTAACACCAATTATTCTTCTAGTGTTAAACACTAGCTTGTCAAACTCATTCCCAGTGTTCAACACTGATTGCTTTGAAGTGTTTAACACTAGTCTATAGCCCAATTGGCTAAAGGGATAGAGGCAAAGCTTCTCCCTCGATGGACTAACAAGGAATCAATATTCCAGACATGATGGGACTTAGCCCAAGCTGGCCATAAGTCCTCAATTCGTGACTAATTGGGCCAATGGGCTCATAACATAATTAATCAGTCCTGACCTCAAATTGGGCCAGGGACTGCTCAAGCCACTCCGGTTCTAGGGTACATCTCTTCACTCCTTTGATACTTGGCATTGTAATCCCTCAATGTCTTCAAAGAGGTGACGGGTCCCGACGACCACCCATGATATGGACTGTGGGGTCCTTAAACTCATACAAATTCCTGGTCACGCGGAACGTGGATAACGTCACTCTTTGACCCCACGGAAAACGTCCAGAGCGGAGCCTGGTCCTCGCTAAGCACGGCAGTGAACCCGTGTGAAGCATCCAGAGCATATACCGGACTGTGGGGTCCTTAAACCCATGGACTACGATGTCCTTAACCTTGACCGAGATGTCTTAAAACTAACAACGGACCGCAATGTCCTTAAACTACCCACGGACCGCAATGTCCTTAAACTACCCATGGACCGCAACGTCCCTAAACTAGAACAATAGAGCCCTTCATATGCTCTTTTGTCGGACCTAAACGGTCCCGTTTAAGTTGATCTTAGCCTCGAAGATGGCTAACGCGTCCTTAAACCCTCAAACATACTGGACTACGAATCCCCCAAATTAACTCCGGCTCAAGGGTACATCTCTGAACTCCTCTGACATCTGTCGTTGTAATCCTTCAACGTCGTCAGAGAGGTGATGGGTCCCGACAGCCATACAGACGATGGACCACTATGTCCCTAAACTGGAACATTAGAGTCCAAACACTCTTTTGTCGGATCTAAACGATCCCGTTAAGTTGATCTTAGTCACAAAGTTAGACTAACGTATCCTTAACAAACGTTTGAGTTGATCTTAGCCTCGAGTAGGGCTGACGTATCCTCAAACCAAAAAACCCCCCAAACCCAAATTTAAGATAATGCGGATTTGGACTAGTCCACGCCCTACGGGCGACGACATAACTCAGTCTCCGTAAACAATCCACGGGCAATAAAACAAACACCCACGACACGAAGTGACCATCTGGAGAAGGAGAAAGTTGTTACCACAATGCGGTAGCGTAATTAACTGCAGGGGCTTGCGCCTGCAGGGAAGAGCGTCCCCACAATCAAAAACCCCTCAAACGAGGGGGAATCTGACGAAGTCTGCTACATCGGTCGCATCATTTTAAACCTTCGATATATGGTGCCATAAATCAACTTGGCATCTTCGGAGAGGTGGACGGATAGCACCAATTAGCATCTGCCCCGAACCTAACGCCTCAGACGTCCCAACGTCCCGGCCGCCGTTCGGAGGGGAACAGATTCTGGCACGCCCGGTGGGACCTTTTCCTCTTTCCACTCCACACTTCGTGTGTCGTGATTCGCGAACCAATCGCGGCTCGCTAATAGTTGCCCTCGGGTTTCTAGGTACTGAGAATTGGCATCTCGCTTATTGCAGAAAGCAAAGGATCGATGGCTTCCACCCCTGCGAAATCCTCCAACTGCTCAGACGGTAATTGCAGCCGACGCTCTGCCTCGCCAGGAGGTATAGCCTATGGACCCCAAGCTGCTTCGCTATTCACAATGCCAGTGGAACAGGTCACTCGCGCCACCACAGGATTGTTCTTTGGGACTATGATCCCGCCGACAAACTTTACCGCTCCAGTGCTGACAAAGAAAACTCTCGGGAAGTCGGTCTTTGATCGTCTTACCCCTGCCGCGGCTCCTCTCAACAAGTCGCCCAACGTCGATGCCTCGGTCTTCTCTAGATTGGGCCAGGAATCCTGCGAGCTTATTACGGGGCCTACAATCTCAGAGAAGGCTGCTTCCAAGAAAGTGGCTGCTCCTGCTCCCGAAATCGCCAAGGCGACCTCTCCAGCCAAAAAGTCAGTCTTTACAAGATTGACGGCTCCGGCCTTTGCTCCCGCTTCCCAGAGGACATCGGTCTTCGATAGGCTAACGCCAACAACAACCCCCTATCCATACAGGGGCAAGAAGGAACCATTCTTACTGCTGACCCAACGCCGCCCGCTCGACGCGCTCGACGTCGCCATTGGCGCCGAGTAAGGAAGGCTGGAGGCAACTCTCCCTCCGGGTTGACTCCAGCGGCCCCGGTGGCAGAGGTCAATGCTGCTGTTCCAACTGGGAACAGCTTTGAAATGCTAAATAAGGTGCGAAGGAATTCCCCCACGGCAGTACTGAAGAGGTCTCCTCCCTCATTGAAAAAGGTTGTGGAAACAAAACCCGAACAGCCCCGATCTCCTCAACGGCTGTCTTCTAAAATCTATAAGGCTTGGCGGCAGGCCCGAGACTCGATCATCGATCCAAACTTCTCCCGCCAGCACAAGAAGCTGAAAATCCAACCTGAAGCCGGTCACCAGGCTAAACCCCAAAAAGCTGGTGATCAACTGACTCACAAAAGGAGGAGGCCAGAGAGGACCTCACAGCATGCAGCGACGACTGAAAGCACTAAGCCCAGGCGCCCTAAGTCTGGGGGCATGGTGGTGCACACTGTTTACATGGCCTTTGGGAAAGAGGAAAGCCGCACTTCTACGGGCCACCGACCCCTAACCCGATCCGTGACGAAAGCCCAGGAGCAGCAACAAAAGCTTCAAGAAATGATGAATGCTATGGCCGCGCTCACCGGACCAAAAGAAAACCCAGAAACGTCCTCAGACGCACGCCGGGAGGAAGAAACAGACGCTGAATTCCTTCGCCGAACACTGGAGAGAAGGGACAAAGAGGCTGCTGAACAAGCATCCAACATACAACGGATGGGCCTTCTCTTTCAAGACGTGATAGGAATGATGATCCAGCAGGACTCACCCGCCGAGGATCCCCCGATCGTTCTTGAAGACGACCGAGGAGAAACGTCAAATCCACCACCAGCCCTCTCAACGGCCAAGGAGGATGCAATCTCTAAGGCTGACTTGGCTGACTACATAGCCCAGCAAATCCGGGTTCACCACGCGACTGAGGCAGCTGGTCAAGTCGTGAAAACGGGGCGGCCGTATCCGAGCTGGTACGATCAAATCAAATACCTGCAAGGCTATACGATACCGAAATTCCACGTGTATAAGGGGACCGGCAATCCCCATCAACATGTTGCCCAGTTCCGGGCCCTCTGCGGTAACACCGGCGGTGACGATAAATTGTTGCTTCGCCAGTTCGTGGGCAGCTTATCAGAAACAGCGTTCGAATGGTATTCAGAACTCCCGAACGATTCCATCAAAACGTTCGCTGAAATGGAGTTGTTGTTCACTCAGCGATTTGCAAGTGCCAGCGAACGCACTCCAATAACCGCACTTATTAACGCCAGGGTAAAACCGGGCGAAACCTAGGTCCAGTACGCTATACGCTGGCGGAACCTGTGGTCGAGATGTGAGCAACGCATCGAGGAAGCACCTGCGGTGGGCATGTTCGTGGGAACCCTAGACCCCCACGCAACTATCTCCCAGTTTATGATGTTCTTTAAGCCAACCACATTCCAGGCTTTAATCGACAAGTTGGCTCAGATGGACCAGATGGGTCATAGACCATCTCCCCCGAAGTCGGAACCGCGGAATGACAAGGGTAAAGGAAGGGCAACCTTCGTCGCGAACGCCCAACAGCAACCTAACGCCCCGAAATCGGCGGATCAACTGGAGGAAAGACGTCGGTATTATAATGAGAAGATGAAGCGTCCCTACTCGTTCCCACGGGACAAGACGAAACGGCTATTCGAGCTGGCAATACGCAACAGACTTATAAACCTGCCAAATCCAAGGCGACCGCCGCAACCCACCGAGGTGAATAACCCTAACTATTGCCCTTACCATCAGACGGTAGGCCATCCGATTGAAGATTGCTTCGTCTTCAAAGGATGGATTGAAGACCAATACCTCCAGGGGAAGTTTGTACTGTCCGAAAAGTGGAAAGTGAACCCACCACAGCCGCATGCTCCGAAGAAAGCGGATACACCAGGGGCAACATGTTCTTTTATTGAAGAAGCTCCATGGGAGGTCGTGCTATCAACTAAAACCAAAAGAATGCTGAGAGACCTTCATGCGTGCCCTGCGATCGAATGGAAGGACCCTCTTGAACCTCAAATTATCAAAGGAATGTTGAAGCCCCGCCCAATTACGAAGATTCGCGATAAGGGCCCAAATACTCACGCCCAACCGTCGAAATCCTCGAAGAAAAAGAAGAAGAAATCCAAGAAGTCCTTAAAGCCTGGAAAAGAGCACACGAACTTGCAGAAGCAAATCGACGCATTGGAAGAGTACAACCAAAAGACGCGAACTCCTGTCACACTGCAAGAGTTCCTCAACCACATCTTTCAAGAAGAAGATGATGGAGAAAGCTCGTCGGATGAATCCGAAGGATATATGGCGAGTTGTAACGTAATCTCCCATACGTTTACCGACGATGGGAAAACTCCTGGCCTTGAAAAGCTGGAGACAGAGCCTGTACCAGAGCGTGCATGGCCAACAGATGAAATGATCGACACTTTTCTGGACGAGATTCGTCTAAAATGTAAAGCGGACCAGGAGCGCGAGATGGCCACATCTGAAGGAGCCAAATGCGGGCAGCTGAACGAAAGAGTTGAACTACCAGAGCGAAAGGCATCCGAAGTAAACAAGAAGATATTCAAGACGAGAAAAAGGTTTGCCAAAGCCATGTCACTGGGGATGAAGCTACCGCCCTCGGAAGGAAACATACACGATGGGGTGGAGAGGCACCCTGATTATTGCACATATCACCGGAAGATCTCACACCCCACGGAGGAGTGCGACGCCTTTAAAATATGGTGGCAAGGATATGTTATTCGTCAGCAACATTTTAAGCGCATGAAACGCAAGAGCCGTCGGGAGCGAAGAAGTACTGTCGGAGGGCACAACAAGACTACTGGCAGCTGTTACATGGCTGACGCCAGAGGGTCACAAGTTCTCACCTTCGGGAGCGACTCTGATGAAGAAATGGCTCTGGGCCCTCTCTTTATAGAATCCGTTTTGGGGAAAGAAGAAGAATCGGAGATCTGCGAGAACATTCAGCTGCGCAATCGCACACTCCCAGAAAAGAATCTCGGGCCTGTCGGCCGAAAAGATAAGGGAAAGGAAAAGGTCATTGAAGATATCACTTTAGATGACCCGGTCACAAAAGAGCTAACTATCAAAGACCCTCCCAAAAAGGGTAAGGTGGACTATAACATCCTCGCGCACTTAAGGAAGCTACCCTCTCAGCTTAGCATTCTTGATGCCCTTCTATTATCAAAGGAAGCACGAGACTCACTAGTTAAGGCGTTGCAAGAGCCTGAACAATTCCAAGCCTTTCTCGCCACTGAAAGGATGAAGGATGAACTGGAGGAAGTGCACACGGCCGATGTCACTTTCGGTGATGAAGACCTCCTTCTCGGGACGTGCGACCACAACCGCCCCCTATATGTCTCTGGATACTGCCATGACATCAAGATAGGCAAGATCCTGGTGGATAATGGATCCTCCGTCAACCTCCTTAATGTTCGGGTGTTGAAGGAAATCTGCATGAGTGTGCAACACCTCGCTCGTGACAAAATTACTATCTCCGGTTTCGACTCTCAATCGTCACGGACTCTCGGATCTGTAATACTGACGTTACGCTTCGGACTTCTCGTCACAGACATCAAATTCCATGTCATTGACGCCAAGACCTGCTACAACGCCTTGCTCGGTCGTCCTTGGCTACACGAGTACAACATCATCCCTTCTACGCAACATCAGTGTATGAAGTACTTCAAGGATGGTTTCGAGTACACCGTAACAGGCGAGTTGAACCCGTTTTCTGTAAACGAAGTTCGCAAATACGAAGACGCGAAATACTTTTTGCCAGATTTCGAAGATACAGAAAGGTGTCGCGACCCAGAGGACAAAGCCGCCGCCACCATTCCCGTTTTTGGGAGCGATACCGAAGAGGAGGAGGAAATAGTGTATACAGGGCCATCCCAACGCAACAACCTGGGGGCGCCCACCCCCATACCGGTCTTCGGGAGTGATTCGGAGGACGAGATTAACGCCGTATTCTCCAGTCGGCTGTCAATACAGGCACCCCTTTGCGAGGACCATAGTCTGCAAATCACCATGGTACCGCAAGAACACTATAAGGATCTCGACGCGCTTCAAGCTCACAGCATGCAGGACCTGCAAACATTTTACGTCCCTCCCAGGCGAAGGGGTGAGAAGGTGATCCTATTCTACCAATCCTCAGAGTCGAAGGTGGAGAAAGAGATCTGGCACGGCGCGGATGTTACACTTGACAGGCTCCAACCCATCCGTCTGCCTAGATACTATACAAATGGATTGAAGAAGTTATTGAAGCGCCAAGGAGTACCCTTAAAACAGACGGTGCGGCAGGCTCGGTTCTACAACAGGATTTGGGATGTCCCCGGGACTCAGCGCAAATTGCCCAATGAGAAAATGGAAACACTTGGGCTTGGGTACGCGAGAACCGGAAAACGGGAGCGAGCCCACGGCAGCTACGCCATATATACCTCTGATGAAGAAGAAGGCGCCCTGTCAGGAGAGGCCAATCCCTCATCAAAACTAAACCCCGCGATCGAAGCGCCAAACCCGTTGTTTAAAGGACGAATGGGCAAGCCTACCACGAAAGCGGATCAGAAAATTCGGGAAGACCACAACCACGAAGTGGCCATCTATGAGAAGGCCAGGACGCAACGTCTATTCCAACAGACTGCACAGGCTGCAAAAGATAAAGATGTTCACCATTGTCAACCCGTCATACGAAAGGCCCGATGCGGGGACGGAAATAAATTAAGAAACGGGAAAAGAAGCCGACAACAACGACGCAGGATTAGAGGGTTACGGGTACTGCGCGGCTCGGATTCGTCCCTCGTGGAAAAGATGAGTCGAGCATACTCCTTCCCCCGAGACAAGACGGAACGGTTGCTCAAGCTCGCCCTAAAACATCAGATGATCACGCTTCTAGATTCTAGGCATCCTGAGCAAGCTAGCAAGGTCTCTTATCCGAGTTATTGCTCTTATCACCGAGCCATAGGACCTCCTACCGAAGACTGCTTCACCTTCAAGAACTGGGTCGAGGACCAGTACCGACGGGGTAGATTAGCTTTATCCGACGGTTGGAAAGTAACGCCGCCGCAAAAGCACGAGCCCAAAGCCACAAGAGCAGAACCGGATCCACCTCAGTCTTGGGAGCGGGTTCGCACCTGTTATATGATTACGATATTAAAAGAAGAGCCCGAGAACGAAGATGACCTTCCCCGGTGCTTCGAGAACAGCGATGATGAGTTGATCTCGGAATTCCCGCCCGCTCAGAAAGAACTGGAAGACGGTATACATACTACCGCAGATAACCTCAAGAAGATCGAGCTGGGATCGGCAGACGACCCGCGACCGACATTTGTCAGCGAGCTGTTATCCGAGGAAAAGGTGGCCGCATTAAAGAACGTGCTCCTACGGCATAAAGACTGCTTCGCGTGGAACTACTCCGAGATGCCAGGATTGGATCCGGAGATTGCGGTGCATAGATTAGCAATATCCCCAGATATCAAGCCAGTCAAGCAGGCGCCAAGGAGGATGCGACTTGAGCTGGAGATGAGCATCAACGCCGAAGTCAAGAAGTTGATCGATTCCGGATTTATCCAGGAAGTCCAATATCCCGACTGGATTGCCAACATCGTCCCGGTAATGAAGAAGAATGGAACGGTGCGCATATGCGTGGATTTCAGGGATCTCAATAAAGCATGCCCAAAGGACGATTTCCCGGTGCCGGTAACCGAGCTAATGATAGATAACACATCCACTCACGAGGTCTTCTCCTTTATGGATGGTTCATCAGGATACAATCAGATAAAGATGCATCCCGAAGACCAGAAGCACACCGCTTTCCGGACTCCTTTGGGCATATTCTGCTACAGGGTTATGCCCTTTGGCCTAAAGAACGCTGGCGCCACCTATCAAAGGGCCATGACAAAAATCTTCGACGATCTCATACACAACATCGTCAAATGCTATATCGATGACCTCGTAGTGAAGAGCATGTCATACGAAGAGCATTTAAAGCATCTCGAAACCGTATTTCAACGCCTTCGGCAATACAATTTGAAAATGAATCCCCTCAAGTGCGCGTTTGGAGTCTCCTCGGGTAAATTCCTGGGATTCATCGTTCGACACCGAGGTATTGAAATAGATCCGTCAAAGATTAAAGCGATTATGGAAATGCCTCCGCCAAGAACCCTCAAGCAGTTGCGGTCTCTCCAAGGGAAGCTCGCATACATCCGGCGGTTTATCGCTAATCTTTCGGGCAAATGCCGTCCTTACAGCCACCTGATGAAAAAGGGAACCCCGTTCGTTTGGAATCACAAATGTCAAGGTGCACTAGACGAGATCAAACAATACTTGCAAAATCCTCCGGTATTGGCTGCCCCAGTGAAAGGAAAGCCTCTCATTCTTTACACGGCCGCCCTTGAAGGTTCTTTGGGCGCATTATGGGCACAGGAGAACGATCAGGGGAAAGAAAGAGCACTTTACTACTTAAGTTGAGTGCTGCTGGGGGCAGAAAGCAATTACTCGCCCATCGAAAAACATTGCTTGGCATTAATCTTTGCAATAACGAAGCTCAGGCACTATGCGTTGGCGCATGAAGTCCGTCTCATTTCGAAGGTGGACCCCCTTAAATACCTGATGTCAAAGGCTATATTGACGGGACGACTCGCTAAATGGGCCTTGCTCTTGATGGAGTTCTCGATAACGTATCAACCCCTCAAGGCAGTGAAAGGCCAGGCCATTGCCGACTTCCTCGCTGAACACCCGATACCGGCCGACTCTCCTCTGAACTGTGATTTGCCGGACGAGCATGCATTTGACGCAATTGGCGGTGGAAGCACACGATGGGAACTCTATTTCGATGGAGCGTCCTCCATAAAGAAGCAGAAACAGGGTAGCCCGATCATCAAATCGGGGATAGGCCTTATCTTTGCAACTCCACAAGGAGGGATAATGCGCTTCGCCTTCTCCTTAACAGAGTCAAGGACAAACAATGAAGCCGAATACGAAGCTCTGATAGCAGGCCTCGAAATCGCCATCAACATGGGAATTGAAGACCTCCTCATATACGGGGATTCTCAGCTGGTCGTTAGCCAAGTAAATGGTGACTACCAAACGTGCAAACCAGAATTGGTGAAGTACGGCGAAAAGGTGCAACAACTGTTGGCCCAGATCCCCTCCTATATTCTAGAGAACATACCGCGCGCAGAAAACAGCAAAGCAGACGCGTTGGCCAAACTCGCTAAAGAACTGGCCGACGAGAACCTCGATGACGTCAGAATCGTAGTACAAAGCCGTCGAGTGCTCGCCCCGGCAGAAATACCTCCGGAATTATATAAAGAAAAGGGAGCGATTGAGCAAGCGACCCTACAAATAAAAGACCGTGAGAAGGCTGAGGACTGGAGGGAAGTCTTCATAGACTACTTCAAGTCCCACCGAATGCCCGAAGAAGCGTCCTCAAGACATCAGCTTATGAAACGAGCTCTATCCTTCGCTTTCGTCAACGATACCCTGTACAAGAGATCGTTTGATTTTCTATGGCTGAGATGCTTGGGACCTGACGAAGCAGAAAGAGTCGTTCAAGAAGTTCACGACGGGCTTTGCGGTTCTCATCAAGCGGGCCCAAAGATGAAGTTAAAAATTAAACGGATGGGTTACTACTGGCCCACGATGATCCAGGACTGCCTCGATTATGCGAAGCAATGCCACTCATGCCAGATCCATGGAGACTTCATCCACCAACATCCGAATCCACTACACCCAACGGTGGCCAGCTGGCCATTCGAAATGTGGGGGACTGACATAGTCGGCCCCATTGAGCCAGCATCATCCCGGGGACACCGCTTTATCCTGGCGACAACTGATTACTTCTCCAAATGGGCAGAAGCAGTACCACTGAAGGAAGTGAAGACGGAGAATATCCTCCATTTCTTCAAGACGCACGTCATCTATCGGTTCGGAACTCCACGACGGATTATCTCCGATAATGGGCCGGCCTACCGAAGCCATAAGATTAGCCGCTTCGCACAGCAGCACAATATAGACTGGAGATATTCTTCAGTTTACAACCCACGAGCTAACGGTCTAGCCGAGGCTTTCAATAAGACCTTGACGAAGATCATAAAAAAGACCGTCTCCAGGAATAAGAGGGACTGGCACGAAAGGCTGCAAGAAGCCCTTTGGGCTTATCGAACTACATTCAAGACGGCCACGAACACAACGCCGTACGCGTTGGTATTTGGGACGGAAGCAGTTCTCCCCCTCGAGATAGAGTTACCCTCTCTACGAGTAGCAGTCCACCACGAGCTGACGAACGAAGAAAATGCTCACCTTCGGCTTGAGGAGCTTGATGCCCTCGACGAAACCCGGCTCATAGCGCAACAACATCTAGAGGCCTATAAAGCAAAGATGACGCGCTCGTACGAAAGATTGACCAGGCCGAGGACATTCCGCCAAGGCGAACTCGTACTAGTGGTCAAAAGACCTATGATCCCCAATCGCGCCAAGCGAGGAAAATTTGAGCCAAACTATGAAGGCCCGTACATCATAGACAAGGTCTACCAGGGTGGGGCCTATCTACTCATGGACATGCACGGTGAAAGGCCTTTCAGGCCAGTAAACGGCCGCTTCTTGAAGAAATACCATGCTTAATAAGCTGCAGCCTAGGTCAATGATAGATGACGACGACTGTGTCCGCTCGCTATCTTCCCAGGCTCAGACTTTACAAGCAGCAGCCGGCCTTCCTATAACAACGGACCGAAACGTCCTTAAACTAGCGACGGACCGAAACGTCCTTAAACTATCTACGGACCGAAACGTCCTTAAACTAGCGACGGACCGAAACGTCCTTAAACTATCTACGGACCGAAACGTCCTTAAACTATCTACGGACCGAAACGTCCTTAAACTAATGCCGGACCAAAACGTCTTTAAACTAACAACGGACCGAAACGTCCTTAAACTAACGGCGGACCGAAACGTCCTTAAACTAACGACGGAACGAAACGTCCCTAAAACTACTACCGCAGCATCTTTAGGCTGACGAGGAAAAAAAAATATATATGAAAAAGAATAAAAAAAAAACGGTATGTCCATAAGCAAAATGGGCACGGATGAAAACCCGAAAGGGCTCCGTGAGTAAAAACAGCAGGAGTACCGGCGAGTGTTTGTGAAAACCCGAAAGGGCGCAACCTCGTTAAAGGACACTTACAGAGTCCTCTTGACCTTATAAGGAGAAACCACCTGCGTGAGATCCTTACGACTCACAAAGGAGCAGCACTCTTAGGGATCCTCACGATTCCTAGGGAGAAAATACACTTACGAGATCCTCACGACTCGTAAGGAGAATTCTCTTATGGAACCCTCCCGGCTCATAAGATTTGAAAGTCTTAAGTTACAGAAACCTGAACCTGTTCTTAAGCAAAATCCTCCACAACCTCCAATACTGCCCTACAAGCGGCTCCATACTGACCCTTGTATACAATCCACGGGCGCGAATAAACATTTCCCCAACAAATTCCAACCCTTATAGGTCCTCTCGACCCATAATGAGAAAGTCCTCTTGTAGGATCCTTACGACTTACAGAGGAGCACACACTTAGGAATCCTCACGATCCCTAAGGAGAAAACACACCTACGAGACCCTCACGACTCGCGGGGAGAAATACCTTTGTGAGACCCTTACGGCTCATGAAGTCAAAAGCCTTGGTCGACAGGACCCTTAACCTTGTTTGCTGAGCCACCTTTGTTCGTCATCGACAAAAGCAAATGATGATTCGCTCCTGGCAACGTTCCAGTTGTAGCGGTGCTGATGCCAAAATCGGTGCCTAAAACCCAGGCTTGTAACGAAAAGCTAGCAAGCCACACATGCCTACAAAATAGCCGAAATGATGGGGCAACTTGCAATAAAAAGCAGCAAGTAAAAATGAAGGCATGAAAAATAGCCGAAATGATGGGGCAACTCGCAATAAAAAGCAGCGAGCAGAAAATAAATAAATAGCCGAAATGATTGGGCACCGCGAAAAATAGCCGAAATGATTGGGCAATCGCGATTTTCGCGATATAAAAGCTGAAATGATAGAGCATCGCGGAAAAAGAAATAAAATAAAAATAAAATTTATGCCCTACAGGTGATATTCCATCACACCCTGTACACAATCCAGGGGCGTAAACAAAAAGGGGATCATACTTCTCCCCCAGGTTTCATCAGAAAAAGAAGCCAGGTCTCGACGGGCCACAAGCGACCTAGAGATCATCCAAACACTCGTCTCGTAACAACGGACATGACTTCAAACAAAGCAGAGCAGCGGCAGCTCTCAGTTCCATGGCTCGGTGGTATACACATCGCCAACAGTCAAGCCTCCATCCCGCGAAATGCGGATACAATCAGTACAAACTTCCTGGTCACGTGGAACGCGGATAACGTCACTCTTTGACCCCGTGGAAAACGTCCAGAGTGGATCCTGGTCCTCGCAGAGCATGGCAGTGAACCCGTGCGAAGCATCCAGAGCGGAGCCTAGTCCTCGCATAACGCGGCAGTGAACCCGTGTGAAGCATCTAGTGCAAACTTCCTGGTCACGTGGAACGCGGATAACGTCACTCTTGGACCCCGTGGAAAACGTCCAGAGCGGATCCTGGTCCTCGCAGAGCATGGCAGTGAACCCGTGCGAAGCATCCAGAGCGGAGCCTAGTCCTCGCCTAACGCGGCAGTGAACCCGTGTGAAGCATCTAGTGCAAACTTCCTGGTCACGTGGAACGCGGATAACGTCACTCTTTGACCCCGTGGAAAACGTCCAGAGCGGATCCTGGTCCTCGCAGAGCATGGCAGTGAACCCGTGCGAAGCATCCAGAGCGGAGCCTAGTCCTCGCCTAACGCGGCAGTGAACCCGTGTGAAGCATCTAGTGAAAACTTCCTGGTCACGTGGAACGCGGATAACGTCACTCTTTGACCCCGTGGAAAACGTCCAGAGCGGATCCTGGTCCTCGCAGAGCATGGCAGTGAACCCGTGCGAAGCATCCAGAGCGGAGCCTAGTCCTCGCCTAACGCGGCAGTGAACCCGTGTGAAGCATCTAGTGCAAACTTCCTGGTCACGTGGAACGCGGATAACGTCACTCTTGGACCCCATGGAAAACGTCCAGAGCGGATCCTGGTCCTCGCAGAGCATGGCAGTGAACCCGTGCGAAGCATCCAGAGCGGAGCCTAGTCCTCGCCTAACGCGGCAGTGAACCCGTGTGAAGCATCTAGTGCAAACTTCCTGGTCACGTGGAACGCGGATAACGTCACTCTTGGACCCCGTGGAAAACGTCCAGAGCGGATCCTGGTCCTCGCAGAGCATGGCAGTGAACCCGTGGGAAGCATCCAGAGCGGAGCCTAGTCCTCGCCTAACGCGGCAGTGAACCCGTGTGAAGCATCTAGTGCAAACTTCCTGGTCACGTGGAACGCGGATAACGTCACTCTTTGACCCCGTGGAAAACGTCCAGAGCGGATCCTGGTCCTCGCAGAGCATGGCAGTGAACCCGTGCAAAGCATCCAGAGCGGAGCCTAGTCCTCGCCTAACGCGGCAGTGAACCCGTGTGAAGCATCTAGTGCAAACTTCCTGGTCACGTGGAACGCGGATAACGTCACTCTTTGACCCCGTGGAAAACGTCCAGAGCGGATCCTGGTCCTCGCAGAGCATGGCAGTGAACCCGTGCGAAGCATCCAGAGCGGAGCCTAGTCCTCGCCTAATGCGGCAATGAACCCATGTGAAGCATCTAGTGCAAACTTCCTGGTTACGTGGAACGCGGATAACGTCACTCTTTGACCCCGTGGAAAACGTCCAGAGCGGAGCCTGGTCCTCGCCAAGCACGGCAGTGAACCCGTGTGAAGCATCCAGAGCAAACACCGGACAGTGGAGTCCTTAAAATCCACGGACTATGACGTCCTTAACCTAGACCGTGATGTCTTAAAACTAACGATCAACCCCCCCGATTCCCTACGGATTTCGCCTTGGTTTAAGGGTACATCTCTTCACTCCTTTGATACCTGGCATTGTAATTCCTCAACGTCTTCAAAGAGGTGGCGGGTCCCTGCAACCAAACACCGGACTGTGGAGTCCCTAAATCCACGGACTATGAGGTCCTTAACCTTGACCGTGATGTCTTAAAACTAACATCGGACTGTGGAGTCCTTAAATCCACGGACTATGAGGTCCTTAACCTTGACCGCGACGTCTTTAAACTACGATACCTTGAGAGATCCCTAACCCCGTGAAACACGGAAAAAGGTGATCACACCCGGCACTTGCAGGCCCTCGCCACCTGTAAGGAAGAAAAACTCTCTTGTGAGATCCTTGCGACTCTCAAGGGAAAACCCGCTTAAGGATCCTCACGATCTTTAAGAAGAACTCACACCTATGGGATCCTCTCGACCTATAGGGAGAAAGACTCCTTATAAGACCCTCGTGGCTCATAAGATGCAAAGGCCTCAGGAAACAGATCCTAACCCTGAATACTAAGCCACGGCCGTCCTGCAAGAAGATTAAGATAGAATATCCGCAGAATGCATTCAATGAAAAGGGGACACATCACTGAGAGGAAAATTGTATCTTTTATTCATAAACCAAAATGGATGCAAAATACAATTCAAAACAAAAAAAAAAGGCAGATACTCTTATTCATGAGTATGTACAAAAAAAAGGGGGTTCTACACTAAGGAAAAAGATCACCAAACACAGGATCAACGGCACAGGGGTTGATGAAGCAAAGGACAAGATTCTCCATCTCTCTCTCCGCTTTCTCCAGCACATCGAAGCGACGATTCTCGCGAGGAGTCGCTCCCCATCGGTTGGTGCCGTGTTCGTCTGCGAATGCAAACATAATGGCTCGCTGGGCCTTTATCTCGCTCAGTAGATGAATTGAGCAGTCCCTCAGAGCCTGAGTAATCAGGCAGGCTTCATGAAAGCCCTCGAGTTTTTCCTCCGCCGCATCAAGCATCGCCAGGGTCATCTCTGCCGGGTGAGGAGGAACATCGGCAAGCACGGCCGAGAGGATCATCCGGAGCCAGAGAGAACCCATCGGGAGGGGAGACCCCCTACGGATCGAGAGTTCATGCATGGCTAAGTCGCATTCGTCATCAGTAAGAAGTGGATCCACTAGCCGAGCGGCAAAGCGGGGGATCATCTCCTCGATGGGCACTTCCCATGGCTGCCGACGAGCGTGTGGACGGTTGCAGGCCATAACGCTCGGATACTCCTTAAATTAAATCACGTCGATATGGGAATGAATTTCTCTGTAAGGAGAAAATAGGCTATGGCCTCAAGAATATAAAGAGGTGCATTAAGTGCCATGCGCGGAAAATCTTGCATGCGAAAGATGTTTCCAAGGCTCAAAAAGGAAAGGCATCGAAAATCAAGGAGAAATAACTATTTCCAAGGCTTTTTTTTTATGCATCCGATACTGCGCGCTAGAAATGCGGCATGCAAAATTTTGTGAACAGTCCCCATCAAATGGTCCCACGTGCGGAACGTGTGAGACCCAAATTTGACGTGCACTAGAAAATAGAATAGCACCATGCATATTAAAGGCATCAGCAACAACAATAGTGAAATGATAAAATTCCAGGAAAAAGGCGTGCAAACATGAGAGAACACAATAAAACTCGCCACTCATACTTCAAGAGGTTCATACAAAATATCGAGGACACATTTATAATGGAAACACTTCAGATGCGGGGCATGGGTTGAGAAACTCAAAATTAACTTTATCCAAAACCTTCCAAACGTTGCGAACTTCCCGAGTATGCTTTCGCTCATGGTCACAAGCATCGGGGTCCCCACGGATGTCCTCTACCCTCCGATAGGCGCCCAGTATGGCTGATTGTTGAAAAAGCTGATGAAGAAGATCAATGAGATCATCCCGCCTCCTCTTTGAGATCAAGCCCATAAGGTACACCGAATGCACCTTATCCTCGGCAGCGTCTAAGTCCCCGAGTGGTATGCCGGCGCAAAAGAGAGGAAGGGCCTCCCGGATCGCCAGCACGATCAGCCTCAGAAGAGAAGAGCGACGGGGAAGTAGTCGATGGTTGTACTCATCAAAGTGGCTCATGATCTCGGCACACTGGGCATCAGTGAACTCTTGGTCCTGACTGCGGCCCAGCGCACGAATGTTCCCATAGGAAATGATCTCGTCAAGACGATACAGATGGGCGTCCATGATACCTGAAATAAAAGTCACTAGCATCATTACAAAATCCCCATCGCATTAATTGCAGAAGAACAGCCTCGGGCCAAGAGACCCCAAGGAGCCTCTGTGTGAAGAGATTGAGTTCTTCATAGGAATTAAATTCCTTAAAAAAAAAAAAAGGAATTAAATTCCTAGAAATAATTTTGATGGAATTAAAGTCCATGGAGTTGAAACGTTGTCATCATCTCCCCAAAGGTCACCTAAAACCTAAGAGATCTACAGTTCGAAGGCTCCCTGTTCTTATGGAGAAACGTGAAGAAAAATGGGTTCTTGGCGAAACCCTTAATATAGATTTGAAATCCAAAGAGTTCTTTTAAAGACAAAGGCGCTTTGGCCGTTTAACATTCTTACTTGAGGGAAAGGATCCGTCAACAGAGTTAAACTCTGGGAAATGATCAAGACAGAGAACTAAGCTCTGGAAGTGAGAATTAAATTCTCAAAGAAGAAATTCTCAGAGGAAGAAGACGAACAAGGTGAAGGCTCCTATGAAGAGACAGAGCTATTTATAGAAGATAGTGAAAACGTTTCATCTCCCCAGATCCCTAAAGGAATCCAACGGTTGCGAGAGGCGACAGCGTTGCACGCACGTGCTGACACGTGAGAACAACGCTGTGGGGGCATTTGTTTCCTGATTTAAAATCAGGAAAGCTTCTGGGAAAAGCTTCAAAAGAGGCCACGTGCTTACACGTGACAGCAGTCACATGTTGACACGTGACCTATAAAATACAGAAAAAGCGCACTTTGATTCGCTGATCAAGTCAAGGAAAAGAGCTTCAGAAGAGGTCACGTGCTCCCACGTGACCAGGGTCACGTGTCGACACGTGACGTTCAAAGCAGCAAACTCGCTCTCCAATTGAACTAAAGAAAGAAGTGCCAGACAGGGGTCACGTGCTCACACGTGACCAGGCGTCACGTGGTAGCACGTGATGGCTACAACAGCAACCGGAAGATAGCGCAGAAAGGAAGAGGATTCTTCATTCCAAAGAGGGTCACGTGTCTACACGTGACCATGGGTCACGTGGTCACACGTGACCGGCTTTCAAAGCCCATTTTTGACGACAGAATTAAATTCTGAAGGAAATTCGAATCTTTCCAAAGGAAAGTAATTATTTGGGACCAATCAAATTAAAGATCCAGAGATGATTAAATATCATCTATCTATGGAAAATCTCGGGTTTGGAAAGATTTCCCCCTTAAAAATCTAACCAAAATAACAAAGGAAAATCTCTGGATTTAAAATCCAATGGTGAATAAAATTCACCTGATAATCCAAAGGCCCAAAATGAATGATGGACGCAAATCAAATCTCTCAATGAAGATTCACAAAAGACTGATTGATTCGGCTGCTTCTCCTATAAATAGGAGCCAAGGGACACAAAAAAGATATAGATACGCAGAGAAGAAAAGAGAAAAGGAGAAGAGCTTTGATACTTGAAAAAGACTCAGATCTTCTGCAAAAACCCTAGGTAAGAAAGGAAAAGCCTTTTGGAAAGAAAAAGAATTTAATTCTCAACAGAGTTTAACTCTGAGGCATAAAACGAGAGAGCATATTTCCTCCCTCTTTGATAGAGGATCTGCAAAGTGCACATCTCCCCTTAAGGTTGAGAATTTAATTCTCAATGGGTCGAGATCCTGCCATGCAGATCCAAAACATAGAGAAGGAATGCAAGCATGAGAATTTAACTCTCATAGAACTATAGGAATTTAATTCCTCCAAAATAAAGTTAGGGTTCGACCCTGTATCATGGGAATTTAATTCCTTCAAAACAAAAAGAAACAGGGTTGAACCCTAATCAAGAACATAGTTCTGTCGAAACAGTGGGAATTTAATTCCTTTAATCATAATCCTCAGAAAAGGGGAGTTTAATTCCTTAAAAGCTTTTGTTAGGGTTTAACCCTATTCGGTTCTTCGCATAAACAAGGAATTTAATTCCCACAGAAAACTCAGATTTAAACTCTATTCCAGAATATAAGTCTTCAAAAGGAATTAGGAATTTAATTCCTCTGAAATTAAAAGTTCGAGGAATTTAATTCCTGAAAGAGGAGTAACAGATCCTCCAAAAAAAAAAACAACATTGAGGCAGGGTCACGTGTCACCACGTGACCCCCCAAAAGCCCTACAGAAAGCCCCTTTGAGGCAGCACCCCACGTGACCCACGTGACTTTCAACAGAAGCCTTAACACATAGGCATTTGAATGCCCGTCACGTGCTGACACGTGATGCTATCAAAGACACAGTAATCTCGGCAGAATCATTGAAGGGAAGGCACTCCCACGTGGGGCCACGTGACCGTTCTTGCTGTAGTGTTTAACACTAAGTTAAAACCCTCGAATCCAATATTGAAATGCTATCGGGCCTTAGTGTTCAACACTAATTAAAGAATTTTGTTCGTAGTGTTCAATACTAATTGTTTTAATATTCGGCACTAATTTGAGATCCCCATTGCCAGTGTTCAACACTGAGCTGTTTTAGTGCTTATGATCATTTCAAGGCCTTGTTGCTGGTGTTTAACACCAATTATTCTTCTAGTGTTAAACACTAGCTTGTCAAACTCATTCCCAGTGTTCAACACTGATTGCTTTGAAGTGTTTAACACTAGTCTATAGCCCAATTGGCTAAAGGGATAGAGGCAAAGCTTCTCCCTCGATGGACTCACAAGGAATCAATATTCCAGACATGATGGGACTTAGCCCAAGCTGGCCATAAGTCCTCAATTCGTGACTAATTGGGCCAATGGGCTCATAACATAATTAATCAGTCCTGACCTCAAATTGGGCCAGGGACTGCTCAAGCCACTCCGGTTCTAGGGTACATCTCTTCACTCCTTTGATACTTGGCATTGTAATCCCTCAATGTCTTCAAAGAGGTGACGGGTCCCGACGACCACCCATGATATGGACTGTGGGGTCCTTAAACTCATACAAATTCCTGGTCACGTGGAACGTGGATAACGTCACTCTTTGACCCCACGGAAAACGTCCAGAGCACGGCAGTGAACCCGTGTGAAGCATCCAGAGCACATACCGGACTGTGGGGTCCTTAAACCCATGGACTACGATGTCCTTAACCTTGACCGAGATGTCTTAAAACTAACAACGGACCGCAATGTCCTTAAACTACCCACGGACCGCAATGTCCTTAAACTACCCATGGACCGCAACGTCCCTAAACTAGAACAATAGAGCCCTTCATATGCTCTTTTGTCGGACCTAAACGGTCCCGTTTAAGTTGATCTTAGCCTCGAAGATGGCTAACGCGTCCTTAAACCCTCAAACATACTGGACTACGAATCCCCCAAATTAACTCCGGCTCAAGGGTACATCTCTGAACTCCTCTGACATCTGTCGTTGTAATCCTTCAACGTCGTCAGAGAGGTGATGGGTCCCGACAGCCATACAGACGATGGACCACTATGTCCCTAAACTGGAACATTAGAGTCCAAACACTCTTTTGTCGGATCTAAACGATCCCGTTAAGTTGATCTTAGTCACAAAGTTAGACTAACGTATCCTTAACAAACGTTTGAGTTGATCTTAGCCTCGAGTAGGGCTGACGTATCCTCAAACCAAACCCCCCCCCAAACCCAAATTTAAGATAATGCGGATTTGGACTAGTCCACGCCCTACGGGCGACGACATAACTCAGTCTCCGTAAACAATCCACGGGCAATAAAACAAACACCCACGACACGAAGTGACCATCTGGAGAAGGAGAAAGTTGTTACCGCAATGCGGTAGCGTAATTAACTGCAGGGGCTTGTGCCTGCAGGGAAGAGCGTCCCCACAATCAAAAACCCCTCAAACGAGGGGGAATCTGACGAAGTCTGCTACATCGGTCGCATCCGTTTAAACCTTCGATATATGGTGCCATAAATCAACTTGGCATCTTCGGAGAGGTGGACGGATAGCACCAATTAGCATCTGCCCCGAACCTAACGCCTCAGACGTCCCAACGTCCCGGCCGCCGTTCGGAGGGGAACAGGTGTCTTATAGACTAAAGTAGAGAGGGATGTGCATGATTGGCAGATCACTTGCTTAGGCAATTGAGTCAATCATGAGATGTCAAGTACCACACCAGATGTTGTTCTTGCACTAGATGCAATAAGTTGATATTGATCTAATCCTGGAGGAACAGTCGGAAGCAGTTTTAGAACATAAGTGGCTGTTCTAGGGATATGATAACGAAAGCCCCATTCGGGAAACAGTTATCATTCCAGGCTTTCAAGGTGACCTGGACGACAAGGAGGTCGTCAGAGTTATAAGTTTTTCCTCTGACAAGGGACAGCATTCTGGACAGGTGATCCAGGCAGATACTGAGGGAGGCATGGCGCAGGATACTGATTAAGTTCAGTTGACGATACAGTCTAAGAAGTTTGGATTTGGAGTTCATTTATGAGCTCGGTCCCATCAGACATCCAGACACTCTAAGACAGGTATTGCTCATTTCGGGAGATGGCATTCTCCGCGAACTTGAGATTTAGAGAGACATAGAAAGAAACTTCAGAGCGGATCCACTCGCTGAGGCTATTCCTCGAACGCAATAGTTTCGCAAATGAGTTTTGTGAGACTGACCAGTAGAGGAGTTGGGTGTTCGGTATCACACGGGCTGTGAGTATGTGACATCGCAATAATTAGCCCTGAGTGCAAGTGGGAGATTGTTGGAGATAGTGCCCTCAGAGTCAATTATTGGATCACAGGCACGTGATTGCAATGATTGAGGGAGGACCTATCCCGGGACGACAGTCTTACTCGAGATGATAGTATGCTATCTGGTTTACCTTTATCAGCGTGTACTGCTTTAGGTGACCTGACAGGTCGCTATTACACGTTGATAGAGCCCCTAGGATTCTTGCTTGACTGCCAGCAGTATGAGGGCGATCATATAAGTGAGAGCTGGAGTCTATAAGCACATCCTTAAAAGGTCCCTAGTCGTGGGAGTTTCGAGACAGGGCATCGATTCTCCAGAGTAGACTAGTGTATACAGTCGAGACCCCGACGAGGGGCGGTGGCCGGTCTTACAAGCCACTGGTGTCAGTTGGTTCACCTAAGATGTATACAGGTGCTCATTGGGTTATGATTACACCGGACAGGACTCGCCGGGAACATGCTAGTTGGTCTTATACCTGACGTCAGATAGCAGTTCCCAGGTGACATGTGTACAGGTTAGTTCATCGACCTGGGGATCGTCATTTGTCTCGTGTGTGTTCCCACTGTGCTTTGATTACTACCCTACCATGGCTCAAAGGAGTTGTGCAAATAGGTTTTAGTTGGGTACAGTCCCGAGCCACATGGAGGCAGTGAGCGGATCTTCAGGGGTTCGTCTCTCCCGGTATTGGGGGTGAGGTCGCGCTGTGTCTAGGAGAGCCATTACACGAAGTCCTTGGCCAAGGCAGGAGATTTACTGGTTGGTATTCCAGTAGTATCTCAGGGTGTTCTGGGCTACACTCCGACATGACTTGTACCGCTTTTGGGGGTCTGACTTTTACCCACCCCCTAAGCCCAACATGCGATGCTCATAGACGAACGGACCGGACTGTACGGATATTGTCACTGACAGGCTCAGTAGGGTGTCAGGATGAGTTCGCTCATCCACGTCCCTTTTGGTCAATAGCTGGTGGCCCGTTACGTATTGGCTTATACCTCTGACGTGCTAGTGGTTAAATCCACAGCCATAGTATTGACGAGTCTTTAGAGTCCACCACACTTTCAGTTACTCAGCTTTCGGGCGAAACGCTGTAGAGGCCGTATGGAGATATGGCAGGGTCCGATCAGATACGTGCGGTATTGCACGGATCAGGATCGGGCGGTTTGTACTAGCGGCCGTATAGATATATGGCAGGGTTCGATCAGATACGTGCGGTATTGCACGGATCAGGATCGGACGGATATTACTAGCCGTCTTTGGTTTAAGCCGGATCCTATTATAGTACAGTGTAGATTTTGTCTCTTTGCATTTGTATCCGGACGGAATACAGATGCGGGTGTGTATGCACAGTATCGGAGTTTTCCTGTAATTTATTACGGGACCAGTTTTCTGGAGTTGCCAGTTTGCATTCCGTTCCGGCCGGTTTTCCTTTGTTCTTTCCCGGCCGGACTTTTCCGATGGAGAAGGTTATTTGCAATTGTGCAAATAACATTTGTGGAGGGGTTTATTGCATAAGTTTTGATATGATAGCATCTTTTCTTTTGTTGCACCATTCTTGCATTAAATGAGATTAGAAAGGGTATGGTTTGGATGTTCATTTGTTATGATGATGTTTTTGGATGTGGTCACCTCTTTTCTTTATCCTACCATCACCTCCCTCTTTTGGTTTTGGTTCACCCTCCACCATTCTCCATATAGATATGGCCGGCCACTTCATGGAGGGTGTGGTTTTTGATTTCATTTTTGGTGTGGCAAAATTAAACATCTATCTCATTTTAGCTTGCCACCAAAAATTCCCAAGTTCATATTTCCTCCATCCAAAGGCAACCAATACCCCAAAGTGAGACACAACTCTACACTACATTCTACAGCTAATCTTGGGCGCGTCGGCTAGCCAACTTCGCGCCCGAGTTGCCTCGGTATTGAGGTGGGAGCCCGTAAAAGTACCCGGCTTCGTGGTGCCCTTTTCGACGAGGAGGAGACGGAGGGAGATCCCGCGAGGAGATCGGAGTGGAGATGAAGACCGGAGGACTCGGATCAGTCGGTACATCTCTTCCCTATCTTGTTACTTTGCTAGATCTAGTTTAATGGCCCGATCCGGGTGTTTAGTGCGCGATGGTGCCGGTTTGCAAAGTTCGCAAAATTAAAGTTTATCACCGTTTCCGCATTTGGCCGTCGGATTGACGACCGGGGCGCCGCCGTGCACTTATAGACAATCTCCCACTTGCACTAGGGCCATCTGTAGCAGTGGTTGTAGTATCTCATACTCAACCATCCCATAAAAGTCTCTCTCTGGGAACAGGCCTTTGTGAGTGGATCCGCTGTGTTGTCCTCCGAGTCTACTCTCCTGACCTCGATCCCCTGGAGATCAACCATCTCCATGATCAGGTGATACTGCCTTAGAATATGTCTGGATCACTGATGGGACCGGCGTACCTCGGCATAAGCCACAACTCCATTGTCTCACAATGGTAGGAACGCAGTTCATCTCATGAACTAATATACACCCAAACATCCTCTTTGGTAGCATCTTAAGTAGCGATGTATCCTGCCTTTATCGTCTAGTATGCCACGGTATCTAGCTTGGAACTCTTCCAACATACCGTCCCTTTACTGAGGGTATAGACAATGCCTGTGACTGACATTCAGTCGTCTTTATCACCCTGGAACCCTTCCAGTGATTCTCCCCAGGATCGGTTGATACCGTCTCACTACAACTAGTGAGAATCCTAGCATCCAATTAGATCTATCTCATAGATCCAAAACCCAGGATTTAGGAGGTATCATTTTGATCCTATATGGAGAATCATTGTGATAAGCGGAGATTGATCGAGCGTAGCATAGGAAACTACTTCCCTATCAAGAATATGTCATCCACGTACTCTATGAGGATCGTCACCATAATCCCTACTACCTTTTTGTTTATACAAGGTTCATCTACCATTTTGATGATGTCAAACTCTTTGACTACTTCATCAAAACAGACGTTCCAACTCCGCGATGCCTGCTTTACTTTATCCTATAAAGCATCTTGCACACGTTTCCGCTGCTCCCACTGTCTACGAGGCCCTCTGGCTGTGTACTTATAGACGCTCTCTTCCAAATCATTATTTAGAAAAGCAGTCATGACACCCAACCGCCAGATATCGTAGTCATGGTATGTAGCCGTGGCAAGTAGGATCTGGATGGACTTAAGCATAGCTCCTTAGAAAAAGGTTTCATCATTATCCACGCCTGGTCGATGACGAAAAGCTTTAACAAGTCTAGCTTTGAAAGTCTCAACTTTTCCATCTACACCAAGTAATCTTCTCAAGATATACTTGCTCCTGATGGGGATTTAACCCTTCAGATATAGCAACCAAAGTCCATACTTTGTTGGTGCATAAGGATTCCATCTCAGATCGCTAAGCATCCAGCCATTCTTACAGAGTCTTACTCCTGATGGCCAGCTCGAAGCTAGTTGGGTCATCATCTCATGATGCAATCCTCGCTCCCACTGTCATAGAGAAACAGAAGTATCTCTCAGGTCGGTGAGGAACCCTACTAGATCGGCGGAGAGGCTGAGGTTCGTTGGAATCTACTGAATCCTTTGGTTCTATCAAATCATCAGCTGCAGTCTGTATAGCTGGAACATTTCCAGTTCTACATAACTAACCTTGCCTCGAGTTTGTCCGGATTTTGCTTTTAGACATAGGCCGGACAACCCTAAATCTTAACTAACTTAAGACATGGGCTCTTCCCTTTCCATATCACATATGAAGTGGTAGGCAACTAATTTGATTCGAACCCTATTCAATAGGTATGCAGCTTCTCAAGTGCATAACTCCCTAAAGGAAATAGGTGACTCAGTAATACTCATCATGGAGCACACCATATCATATAGGGTGTGATTGCTCCGCCCCGATATACCATCGTGCCATGGTGTATACAGAGGAGTAATGCTGAGAGAGAATCTCATTCTCCTTTAGAAAAGTCCAGGAATTCCGTGCTCAAGTATTCTCCTCCTTGATCTCATCAAAGGACATAATACTTATACCCGTATTTTGGTTCTCTACTTCTAACTTATATTCTGTGAATATCTTAAAAGGTTCGGACATGTGTTTCAACAGGAACATGGGTCTGAATCTCGAAAGATTATCAGAGAATGTAATGAAGTAAAAAGAACCAGTCTTGGTATGTGTAGACAGGGGACCTACATACATCAACATGTATCATTCCAAGAGTTCATTGACTCTTTCTCTGTTTCCAGTAAACGGAGCTATGGTCATCTTATCTTTGTGACATGACTGGCGATTTTCACAAGATGTAAATTCAAACTGATTTAAATGTGCATCTTTATGTAACTCTAGCTAGTCGGGTCACATTGATCTGACCTAGTCTACAATGCCTCAAGAAGAATTCGTTCATTTCTGAACTCTTCCTCTTGTGTGTGATCTGTATACTCAGAACTGTAGTTTGATTTAGAACATTAATGCTTTTAGATAACGTGCCTGAACCGATCAACTTTTGATATAGGAAATGTTCAAAACAGTATCCAACAATACAAAATTTTATCATTTCTTTACCAATAAAGAGACTGATATGATTTTGTATATCAGGTTCGGTATCTAACAACATTCGTTCAGAATCAATGTATTGTAATACAGGGTGACAGTGACCGACAGACTTGGCTGCAACACTTGCCCCGTTTTCTGCCTCATGAAACTTATCACCCGTTCTCAGTTCTCTACCTTTCTGTAGCCCTATGTAACAGATTACATATCTGGGATCCTGATCTGGTATCACATACCCAGGACATAGAGGATACGGAGAAACAGTTCTTTGTAACGAACACACCCGAAGATGATGCATCAGCATGCACTCTCTTCGTTTGGGCTGCACGGGAATTCTGGTAATCCCCAATTTCCTGCTCTGTCTTATAACAATTATAAGTTGGAGCGGGACCAACGTTCCCCAGCTCAGTATAACAAGCGGGTTCGGTCAATATTCCGTTTTATTATCTTGATTAAGACGTGATATGGTCGCTACCTGGAGAGAGAGAGAAGAAAACACTCAGCGTGCGCTCTTGCAAGAATAGATTGGTTATAATTTTATCTAATCAGGATGGCTCCCACTGCTTTTTATCAAATCTTCCTTCAAACCCTAAAAGGAAAGACTAGCCGGGATTAATTACACACTACAAGTTCGCCAATCTTTCAGCCAGGCCAGTGTCGGTACTTTGAGGGAGGTCCCCCGTGCTTTCGCGCGAACCTAATTACTGTAAACCTCGTTTTCCCAGAGGCGTAACCCCGTTGACACCTTTCTAGACACCTACTTGATCGGCTAATTGTAATGTGTAAAACTCTCCCAGGAGTAACTCTTACTCGCAGCGGGTATCGGGATCCAACTATCTCATAGAAGGTATGCAATCTCATTGCAAATCTCAACACTTGAAATTCCCGATAATATTTTGCCCCTAGCGTCCTATGACCTTGACGCAGGCCAACAAACCATAGTCCGCTAGTCAAGTTCAACCCGTCATTTCCTGATTGAATTAAACCCACCCGCACGACCCTTGACGCAGGCCAACAAAGTCGCACGACTACCCTAATCCAATCACATCATATGCTTATGCAGATAAGCACCAGTTAGCTACCGCACACTACGCCTTGACGCAGGCCAACAAACGTAGCACGAATACTAATTACTACTTATCTGAAATGACGGAGGGCTACGACAGGTTTTTCTGAAAACCTATTGCGTAATGAACTTGATATCGTTGTAGAATCAAATGAATTTTGAAATGGAGTGTCTTTGAGGCTTTTCTAGTTTTGCTAAAGGAGTCACTCCCGGTGAAGGGATCGTCGGTCCTTTCCTCGTCGAATGAGGTGCGGGATATATCACATATATCACTGTGCAAAGCAAAAACAGTTAAAAGCAATCAAAAGACAAACCTAGTGTGTAGCATCTGCCAGTTATTGCTAAAGGAGTCACTCCCGGTGAAGGGATCTCGGTCCTTTCCTCATCGAATAAGGTGCAGGATATATCATATATACCGCCGTGCAAAACAAGAACTGTAGCTACCTGTTTTATTTTGAAATTCGATTCTACAACATCTTAGGTTTCTTTTATTTCATTAATCACATTAATGAAGTCCCATCATTTAAGTACCTAAACATCACAGATAGATATGACGTACACTTATGCCATCCGCATTCGCCTCGATGTCCCCTCGTGCACCGTTAGGTTAGGTAACTAACGACAGAGCAGGGCAGGGCTAGCGCGGGTGTAAAACATAAGCAACGTCTATATAATATATCATATATACTATATACTATATCCATCACAGAGTCACAACACAGATATCGCAGCAGAAGAAACATATAAAATATTGGATATACTAGGACGTCCGTGTTTTCAATACGAGCCAGTATAAAACACGGATTCCACGGTCGCGATGAATAGCCAAACCCACAACCCTAGACCCCTACGAGAGCGGCAAGCAACCCTACCAATTACAGAGTTAGGAGACCCGGACTCGACTCCTCGAGTTGGTCTCCCACTGGACTCCAGAACCCGGTTACTTGTGCCCTCCTCCTTGGGTCTATCCTAGTGCGGAAAAGTAAATAATATACAAGAGGTGACAACTTCCGCAACCTGGAAGTGCCCCAAAAAAAGAATATTACATACAAGCTTTTACATGAATGAAAATGAAAAACACTCATCTCACATAAAAACCCCCGGCTATTCAAACACGACGATCCAATATAACATATCCAGCAACACATAACATCACATGTCATCAACGTAAGTAAATATGCGCATCCCAATTGTCGTTGACATATAGCAACGAAACCGGCGATATCACATATTACACTTACGGTCACAAAAAAGAAAGTGTAAAACTACAACAGCTGGAATCCGCAACCACCTCAGACATCACATGTCTGACCAAATGAATTTCTTAGACATCGCATGCCTAACAATTATAAACCCCGCATTTTAGTCTCCAAATCGAAAACACTTTTCAATATCGAGTCGGGCAATTCAACAAGATTCCCGACATCCTGATCGAATGCTCGTCGCAAACTTCAGTAGACGGCCGCACCCCCGACGCCGTCGACGAAGTGCACCAAGGCGGAACACCGCTACCGCGAGCACCCGGACGGATGCTTTCGGCGACGGGGTTCTCCTACAGTCACTTGGTCGGGGCTATGGAGTGAGGCTGTCTATTAAGTTTACCCGGCGAGTATCCGCGTACGCTACGTGATTGCGACGGACTTTTGATCACATCAAAATTCCGTGGCAACCGATCAAGTGAGACTAAACTGCTATGTTTATAACATTCATTCAGTTATTATATAACTTTTGTGAATTCCAATTGTTGTATCCCATTCCGGATAAGATAGAAAATGTTAAACTTTTCGATCGAACAGTCGAACACCCAAATTTTCCCGATACAGCTCATCGTATGAAACAGGTTTTAAAACATTCAGTTCGTGCCTCAGTACCAACGGTCCAGCCGTAGAAGGGTCAAGCCAACGCCTCACATGTGGCACGCCGTACTACCCCAAACCCGAAGGTTCAAAGGGCAGTTCAAGACGGTCACATAATCGAGTTAAGGTTTGTTGTCTTCTAGAGGGACCATCGCGTTACCTGCACTACTTAGAACGTCTTTAAACCTCGGAAAAATCCAACACTTGGAAATTTTCCGTCAGGGGAAACATTGGGTATTTTTATCCGTCGAACTTTTTAACATATTGTAAAATATCCGGAAAGCCACATAGACGAAACATGATAATCCGATCGAATCTACTATTCCCAATGCAACCCCAGAACATTCAACACTTGAATAAATTTTAAAAATTCCCAGAAAATCCAGCACAATTTATCAGGTATTACTATGCAAAAATTACGGAATGATCCATCAATATTGCCGCGGAACCGCCGCAGAAGCAATGCTTCTGCCGCTGTTCCGCCGCAAGTATTACTGTTCAGTGAAAAATTTTTGCATCGTAAATCTTAAATTTCCCTGCTGAATTTTTTAGTAATTTTTAATTCTGGAAAAACCCAGATTTTCGAAAAAGTCCAGAGAGCTCATTTCCGGGTAGGGTTTCGGTTCGATCGGCTTTCAAATTCCGTCTGGACTTCGCCTAAGGCTCTAGCTAGGCTCTGATACCACTGTAGGGTTCCTAGGCACTCTAGTGAGGTCTCACAAGGTATCGAACATGCCATTTTCAAAAATTCTAGGTGCCGAGAGACCCGACTACGGATCGTTTGCTAGAAAACTAGGCGAAAAAGCTAACTAGTTAACACTTAACTATGAGAATACGGATATACAACCTTTGTAGATCCGGTGCTCCACCTCCACGGCTCCGAGATGAGGTCTTCTCCGCTGTCCAAATCAAATCTGGGCTCTAGCATCGGCTTCGTCGGAGAATAGGAGAGCTAGGTCGTCGATGTCCATGCCGAAGATGATCTACGTCGAGGCATCGCTAGATCAAGCTCCACCTTCACCAAGTCTTGAAAACTTGTGAAGGAAACACACTCTACTACTTGGCAAGAGATAGAGGATGAGGAAATAGGAAGTGGGTAGACTTTAGTTTTGGATTTCTCACTCAAAATCATCACTTCACCATTGATCAAGAGAAGGTTTCTTCATTGAAGAAGAAGAAGAAGAAGATGATAAAGGATGATAAGTTAATTATAAAAAGAATAATAATATCATTCTTATCATAACTTTAACCTAAGTTAAGTGTAGAGAATTGACCAAGGTTAAAGGAATGGTTAGGGTTTAGGAGATGAGACAAAAATGGTTGCATCATAAAAGCTTCATGAAGCTTCAAGTGCAAACAAAATAAGCCACCATTTTTCTCTCACTTCTTTTCCTTTTTCCAAAAATAAAAAGACTAATTAATGAATAAGTAAAACCCTTAACCATTTAAATAACTTTGGTTAAATTCTTTACACATAACCTAGCAATCATGCATCATCAAACATGATACAATAAAGTGCACAAAATCATATCGCATATGCAATGCGCACACCCGAGTGAGAAAATCCATTTTAAGTGAACCGATACTAGTTAATGCAAAGTAATATATCAAATATATAATTATGCATTAAATCACTAAATCAACACTTGATTCAATGATCCGGTCATGTCGCACATAACCGACTGGTATCATTAGTAACAACTTATCGAATCAACACTTGATTCGATAACCCGGCTATATAGCATATAACCGATCAATGTCACATCGCGAGAATGAAATACGGTATCACATACTGGTATTATTCTCGGTTCCGCACATATCTCATATGCGCTCCTATTTCGTTTTGCTTGAGCCAGGAAACCTCTGTGTAGGACTCTAAAGACTCGTTAATACGCCGACAGCAGATGATGATCATATCAAGCATCCACAAGCCGCAAGCGGTCTGCTAAACGTAACGGCCACCCGGGTATTGAACGATCTGAAGATCGACGAGCAAGCCCGCTCACACTCCAGTGAATCCAACCAGTAACACTACCGTACAGTCCGGTCTGATCGTCTGATATGTCGCATATCTCGCCTAGGGGTGGCAAACGTCAGACCCCAATAGCTCGATAAGTCGTGTCGATATGAGGTCTATAACAATTCGAGAAACTACTGGTAACACTTACCAGTAAATCTCAGCAACCCTGGCCAGAGATTTCCGGTTATAGCCAATCGAACACAGCACAACATCAACCCCCTATACCGGGAGAGACGAATCCCCTCCTATCGCTCATTGCCTCCATGTGACTCGGGACTGTACCCAAAAACCACCGTTTTGCACGCCCTCTTGGACGTGGTAAGATGGAAATCAAAGCACAGTGGGAACCACACAAGACTCTATGACGATCTCGGGTCAACAGACTACTCTGTACCAGTGTCACCAGAGAACTGCCATCTGACGTGAGGTATAATACCATCTGGGAGTTCTCGGCGAGTCCGTCCAGAGTACCCAGTCTCTACTGAGCACCCGTATATCTCCTCTGATGTCAAACACCGATGGATATGGGATCATCCATCGCCCATCTGTATGGGTCGAGAAGGTACACGCTAGTCTACTCTGGTATATCGATGCCCCGTCTCGATACACCCACGACTAGGGACTTTGAAGGATGTACTTATAGACTACCATGTCCCCACTAGTATGATCCGCATCATAGTCCAGGTAGTCAAGCACACATCCTAAGGGCTTTACCAACATGTAACAGAGAGACAATCAGTGTACGCATTAAGGTAAAGAGCAACCAGATAGCATACTATCATGTCGAGCAAGAAAGTCCTCCCTATATATGTCCCAGCATCCACTACAATATACATCCAATGTACAGTAATGGCCTCTAGGGCATACATATAACTAACAGAGGGTAGTAGATATACAAGCAATCCGGGTAAAGATCATTGAAAAGCACTTGATAGATTATTTAAGTATTTGAAATGAACTATTAATTATGGTTTGCATTATAAGGGATATCGGACAGTACTTGAAGGATATTGTGATACTAGTTGGATCACTGATACAAGCGAATCTAAAACTACTAGTGGATATATCTTCACTTTTGGAGGTGGAGTAGTTCCTTGGAAATCCACGAAACAAACTCTCATTTCGAGGTCAACAATGGAAGCATAATTTATTGCTTTAGACCTTGCGGCTACGGAAGTCGATTGGCTGAGATGTTTATTATCTAGCCTTACATTAATAAGCAAACCAATTCCTGCTATATTACTGCATTGTAATAACCGGAGATCTACTGCAAAAGCAAAGAGTTCTATTTGTAATGATAAAAAGAGGCATATAAGAATAAGACATGGCTCTTTGCATGAATCTTATAAAGCTGGAGCAATTACTTTTGATCATGTGAGATCACACGATAATATTGCATAGCCTTTAACAAAAGGATTATCGTAAAAGAAAGTGTATAAGTCCTCTTTAGGGATGCGATTTATGCCCATAAAATATTCATTGTTGGTGGACACCCAACCTTTCATTGAAAACACGATGACCGAAGGTTCAATGAGTAAAAACGAACTAATAGAGTGACTGGTATAAGTACAAATATGGAGTAATTCTCCAAACTATTCCTTAATTAATTTTGTACTCAACTACAATGGAATATGAGGCTAAATTTTATTTTAACGAGTTCAAAAGCGATATTTTTTGTGAAGTATTAAATTGTAGTATACTTCTTAAGAACTCACCTATATGAGCATGCAACAAAGTCTGCTGCCGTAAGAAAACAATTTGGGCAAATCCTTAAAATACTCATGAAAACGTGATACATGTTCATGGCCTTTAAACGCGCTACCCTTGAGTCGAATGACAGTAAGTTTTTCTATCATGTATATTACTCTTTGAAATTTGAAATATAAGAAAAATGGTTCAAGACATAATTCACCATATTTTCTATCAAATAGAAATTAGTTTACACCAGGTATTGATTCAAACCGGGCCGGAAGGTACCAATACCCATTACACGATGAACAACGCATAATAATCCTATTATATTTATTTATTTTATTATTATTCAAAAATTGTTGAGGATTGTTAGGAAATTTTAAATAACATATAGTTTTATTTTTATCTTTTATATATATATATATATATATATATATATATATATTGTCCTATATATTCTATTTGATTCATAAAACTAATTACTGATACTCGATTTTAAGGGCGTGCTATCCAACATAGCAGTTGGTTAGCCTGCAAGTTCCTACAGCAGAGCGACATGCCAAGAGCTGAGCTAGCAGCAACAGACGCAAATAAGCGAGTACCTGATACTAGAGAACGGGCCCACTCAAATGGTTGAGACCCGATGTGTCACTACCCTTCTTTTGTCCTTGTTGCTTTGCAAAGTGTTGCTTAAAGGCACTTTTCTCTTCTTTATTACCTTTCAAAAATAATAATTTAAAACCATTACGAGGCAGCCATTTTGGTCCTTTGGTTATGAAATATGATAACATTAGAATTTACTGTTCTCGCTCAAAAATTTGCAAATAAACAGTAAAAGTAACTTCCTAGTCCTCTTGCATAAACACTCGTTAAGTGCCTTCAAAGGATATTTTCCCTTTTGGCAGTACGTCCGGATCCCATGATGTCACATATATCTTTGTTAAGTAGTTGGCCTCTATCATTTTTAGTGATTAAAGAGGAATACCTTTCCTTCCCCTAATTTGTCTATCCAAAAGTTTAGATAATAGACAAAATGGTAGGGCCCACAACACATAGGTAATAGTATCAATCAGATGAGTCCATAATATTTATCTTTTTGGTAAACTTTTGGATAGATAAATTGTGCTAGGAAAAGCATTTTTGTTGACAATAAAATTAAGCCTATGATAAAAGGCCGAACAACATATTATTGCCTAGTCATTTCAACATAGGATCTTGCACAGTTCCATGATTAGTGGTGCATATGGATCAATAATATTTTTCCTCGTTTTGCCTGCAATTGTTGCTTTCTGTATATAGAACTCAGAGGTCCAGATCGCAATAGGGTAGGGCCGGCCCGGGCCGGCCTTAAGTCCATTGGGCTTGGCAGGTCTTCAGGCGAGACCTAGCCCGGTTTGACCATAATTGGGTCGGTCCAAGAGCTCATTCATGAGACCGGCTCAAACCTAAGCCCATAGGACTCGGCCGGTCTTTGGGATAGACCTAGTCTGATTTGAACATAATCGGGCCAGCCCGAGAGCTTATTCATGAGCCCAGCCCGGTCCTTGGTCTGGCTTGGATCGGGTCGGATCGCGTCCGGGTCGGGTCTATCGCGCCGGCCTAAGGCTACCATTTTTATTTTAAAATTGATTTTTTTTGTGCTTATCTAATAATTATTCTCATTTTATCCTTCATCTTCATCCTCTAACATGCCAAATTACTTAAACCTTCAACCCCCATTTAATTGATCCTTCCTTTTTAATCTCATTTCATTTTCAAAGAAAGCCAAATGCATCAAAATCCCATTTTGAACTTCCACAACCAAAACATATTGCTATCTGAGTCTAACTTTGAGCCCTCTGTACTATTAAACACCAAAAAATGCTTAAATTACCCATTAAAGATTTAATAAAAGGAAGATTAGAAAGAATACGATGAAGCTGGTGGGAGGAGTGGGGAGGCTGGCTTTTAAAAAGGAGAAGCGGGCTCGGGCTGGTCCGAACCGGGCATGCGCTTGGTTTTGGCCTTTGGGCCCCTAAAGCCCGGCCTAGCCCGGCCCTAATCCGGGCACTTCGGTCAGCCGGGCGGGCTTGGGCCCACCATGTGGCACTCGGGTCGGGCCGGGTTGGGCCACGGACCACCTGGCCCATTTTCCATCTTGACTCAAAAGAGAATCTCGAATCGTTTTTCATGCCTCATATTCTTTTCTTTTTATTTAAAAAAAAATTCAAATAGTATATGTTAATGAATCTTTTTTTGCTTCTATTCTCGGTTTTAAGACAAATAGTATATGTTAATGAATCTTTTTTTGCTTTTATTCTCGGTTTTAAGATCGACGTAGTTAAAAGATAAAAGTACGATCCTTCTATTTGGCCTGCTTTCAAATTGTAAAATCAGCTAGCGTATTTTAGCTTATTATGATACAATACGTGGAAGGGGCTAAATAGTACATAAAATTTTTGCATGATTTTACATAGGGTTGGAACAACTTTTTCTTCCCCCTGCACTTTAACATCTTAATATTTTATTTCTTGTGTATATGAACTTTAAACTACATTCATTGGGATTTAGTTCTCTACTATACAAGTCGTTAAATATACCCTTAATTTGAAAGTGTTTATGAGCACCACCACTGGGTTTTACTAGCATCAAGCATGTCAATTTAAAAATTTTCGGGATGCTAATCAACATTAACTAAGAATCTAAATTAGATGATTAGGGTTTATGGTTTGATATCAATTAAACTAGCTAAGAGAAGGAGACAACAACCTTTGTAGACTATGTCCTTCTCCTCAAAAGCTCCGTATAGTAGTCCACGCGACTCCACTAGGCTCCTCTTGAAATTGGATCGAGCTTCCTATGTGACCTTCATGCCGAAGATGATCCACCTGAAACTCCGCTAATCCAAACTACCTCTTCACTAAACTTAATTCAGTGAAGGAAACTGATGAGGCTCGATATCGGTGACTCTCCAGATGCTGACACGTTGCAGATGACGTGTCTCAGAACCTACAAGAAAGGATCAAAAACTTCAGTTGGGATCGCACCTCGGGCCTCCGGTTCGAGGAGTCTCCTGACCTCCGGTGGCCTTCCAGACCACCCCACGGCTCGCCTCTGAGCTATCACAGCACCAAGATGCTTCGGCCTCCCGCTCGTGCCCGAGCCTTCCGCCGAGCTCATCTTCCTCGGTCTCACCCAGACCGACCCACAGCGCTGATCACAGGCGCCTACACCACGGCTCCGCAAATCTCGCCATGCGCGAGATATCCGCCGCCCACGATCCCGCGTTCCACACCATCACGATTCCCTATTAACGAGCCTGTCTCGTCATTAATGCGGGATCCCGCCTATCATGCGGGCGTGACGCCTGGGGCATAACGGCCGGCGTGATTCTTGTTGCGCCACGGCAGCGCCCCGGCCTCGTACTCGAGGCCAAAATGCGGAATCAAAATTTTTTCCTTACTCGGAAACCGGCGCTACCGCGGACAATGAAAACCCGGATCGTAACCATTAACCTAATGCTAGCAATCAAGAGATAGGGTGAGAAGTATACCGAATGATCCGAGTCCTCCGGTCTTCTCGTCATCGTCCCGATCTCCCGCGGAAAGTGTAGTCTCCATATCGTCGCCTCCTCGCCGGAAAGGGCACCACATCGCCTGCGTCTTTTACGGGCTCCCGCCTCAATACCGAGGCAACTCGAGCATGAAGCCGGCAACTCGACATGCTCAAGATATGCTGTAGAATATGTAGTAGATCAAGCTAGTCTCATTTGGGGTTTGTTGCCTTTGAAGATGATGGAGGAATCAAGACTAGAAAAATGGTGCTTGCAATTTTCTAGCATGAAAATGAGATCAAGAAGAATGAAACTCTCAAGAAGGAAGAACCCTCATCTTTTTCTTTCTCTTAACCATTTTTCATCAAGTGAAGAATAAGGTGGAGGAATGAATGTATATGAAACAAGAGGGAGGTGAGTGTAGGAGAGCAAGAAGGGTGACCACATCCTAAACCATCATCACAACCTCATATCAACTCTAATCAAAGACCAAATCCTTTCTCATCACTTCTAATCTCCATAAAGCATGAAAAGAAGAATGAAAGGAATGGAATCTAAAAAGGTTATCATAATAAATACTTTTGCAAGAAAATCCTCCACAAAGTGTTATTTGCAAAACTGCAAATAACCCCTTCCATCGGAAAAGTCCGGCCGGGAAAGAACAAAGGAAACCGGCCGGAACGGAATGCAAACTGGCAACTCCAGAAAACTGGTCCCGTAATAAATTACAGGAAAACTCCGATACTGTGCATACACACCCGCATCTGTATTCCGACCGGATACAAATGCAATGAGACAAAATCTACACTGTACTAAACTAGGACCGGCTTAAGCCAAAGCCGGCTAGTAATATCCGTCCGATCTTGATTCGTGCAATACCGCACGTATCAGATCGAACCCTGCCATATAACTATATGGCCACTAGTACAAAACTGTCCGATCCTGATCCGTGCAATACCGTATGTATCTGATCGGACCCTGCCATATCTCCATACGGCCTCTACAGCGTTTCGCCCGAAAGCTTGAGTAACTGTAAGTGTGGTGGACTCTAAAGACTCGTCAATACTATGGCTGTGGATTTAACCACTAGCACGTCAGAGGTATTAGCCAATACGTGACGGGCCACCAGCTATTGACCAAAAGGGACGTCGATGAGCGAACTCATCCTGACACCCTACTGAGCCTGTCAGTGACAATATCCGTACAGTCCGGTCCGTTCGTCTATGAGCATCGCATGTCGGGCCTAGGGGGTTGGTAAAAGTCAGACCCCCAAAAGCGGTACAAGTCGTGTCGGAGCGTAGCCCAGAACGCCCTGAGATACTACTGGAATACCTACCAGTAAATCTCCTGCCTCGGCCGAGGGCTTTGCGTAATGGCTCTCCTAGACACAGCGCGACCTTACCCCCAATACCGGGAGAGACGAACCCCTGCAGATCCGCTCACTACCTCCATGTGGCTCGGGACTGTACCCAACTAAAACCTGTTTGCACGACTCCTTTGAGCCGTGGTAGGGTAGTAATCAAAGCACAGTGGGAACTCACACGAGACAAATGACGATCTCAGGTCGATGAACTAACCTGTACACATGTCACCAGGGAACTGCTATCTGACATCTGGTATAAGACCAACTAGCAGGTTCCCGGCGAGTCCTGTCCGGTGTACTCATAACCCAATGAGCACCTGTATACATCTTAGGTGAACCAACTAACACCAGTGGCTTGTGAGACCGGCCACCGCCCTTCGTCGGGGTCTCGACTGTATACACTAGTCTACTAATGGAGTATCGATGCCCAGTCTCGAAACTCCCACGACTAGGGACATTTTAAGGATGTGGTTATAGACCCCAGCTCCCACGTATATGATCGCCATCATACTGCTGGTCGTCAAGCAAGAATCCTAGGGGCTCTATCAACGTGTAATAGCGACATGTCAGGTCACCTAAAGCAGTACACGATGATAAAGATAAACCAGATAGCATACTATCATCTCGAGTAAGACTGTCCTACCGGGATAGGTCCTCCCTCAATCATTGCAATCACGTGCCTGTGATCCAATAATTGACTCTGAGGGCACTATCTCCAACAATCTCCCACTTGCACTCAAGGCTAATTATTGCGATGCCGCATACTCACAGCCCGTGTGATACCGAACACCCAACTCCTCTACTAGTCAGTCTCACAAAGCTCGTTTGCGAAACTATTGCGTTCGAGGAATAGCCTCAGTGAGTGGATCCGCTGTGATGTTTCTTTCTATGTCTCTCTATATCTCAAGTTCGTGGAGAAAGCGATCTCCCGAAATGAGCAATACCTGTCTTAGAACGTCTGGATGTCTGATGGGACCTAGTTCATAAATGAACTCCAAATCCAAACTTCTTAGACTGTATCGTCAACTGAACTTAATCAGTATCCTACGCCATGCCACCCTCAGTATTGCCTTGGACCACCTGTCCAAAATACTGCCCCTCGTCAGAAGGAAAACTATAACTCTGACAACCTCCTTGTCGTCCATGTCACCTTGGAAGCCTGGAATGATAACTGTCTCCCAAATGAGGCTGTCGTTATCATATCCCTAGAACATCCACTTATGTTCTAAGACTGCTTCCGACTATTTCTCCAGGATTGGATCAATATCAACTTATTGCATCTAGTGCAAGAACAACATCTGGTGTGGTACTTGACATCTCATGATTGACTCAATTGCCTAAGCAAGTGATCTGCCAATCATGAGTATCCCTCTCCCCTTTAGTCTATAAGACACCTTTAGAGAGGGTGACTCCATCAACTGCAGGTGCACTACCGTGTCAGGAGTCGTCCATTCTAAATACTCATAGAATGCTGTCAAGGTACCCAGATTGGGAAACCATCCAAATCTAGATCTAGTAACCAGTATGTCTGATATAATATCCAAGTCCCTTGTGGAGAAACCACTGTATGACGACCAAAGTATAACCGATCGTAGTATAGGAATATCACTTCCTACTACCTTCTCAACAGATCCACCCCTTATTCTGATGACGTCAAACCTATGACTGTCACATCAGAAATGGATGATCTATCTCCGCTACATCTGCTTTAGTCTATAAATAGACATAAGCCTGATGTCCACCAATGCTTCCGCTGCTCCCACTGACTACGACAACTCTCTGGCAGAGTCATATAGACGTGCACTTCCAAAGCTAGTTTAGAACGACGCTATACTCATCCTCCTGCCGGATCTCGCAGCCTGGAACAACAGCAATGGTAATTGTGGGTAAACAAGAACTTCCCTGTCACCGTCCTTGAGGCTACCGGAGTACCTCTCGGGTGCCTGAAGTTACCCACCGTATCTGCAGAGTGGCCAATGGAATGTCAAACCAGATTGAATCTTTAGGTTGCTTATCAAATCTTCAATAATCGTTTGCGGTTCTGGAATCACTTCCAGTTCTACCATACTCCCACTACTTTTTCTGAAAAAATCCATTTTTAATAAAAAACTGTGGCGAGTCTAGAACAATATTGCTATTGTTCATCCAGATGGTAGAAAATTAACCCTCGTCATAGCCTGGGTCAACCCACAAACAGCCATTACAGAAACGTGCCTTGAGTTGTCCAGTGTCTGGTTTTAAGCATAAGCCGGACAACTCCCCGTACCTTAACAATGTCAAGATATGAACTGTTCTATATCCAATATAGAAACAGAGGCACTGATTTAATTGAACCAGATTCAAAACATGCAGCTGTCTCCAGTGCATGTCAACTAAATGGAAGGAGGCCGATCAGCGTTACTCAACTTAGGAATGCTTCCAATTATGAGTAACCTGAAAGAGAAGCAATTTCTCTTTATCATTACTATCAACTGAATACCATACACAAGTATCTACATCTTCGATCACTTTGAAGAATCCCGATACTTGCTACACCTGGTTCTCTACTCTATTCAAATACCTATAACTACTCAAAACTTAGACCCTGTGTTTCCACGAAGCACATGTCTAAGAACTAGAGAAGTTAAAAGTAAACAGAATATAGTATGAGGACCAACCCCTCTGTCCTAATGGACACTGGACAACATACAACACTCTGTATAAGTCCGCTGAGTCTAACAACTCTTTCACTGTGTGTCGTAGGTTGAAAACTGTACTTATGGTTAAGAAGAATTACACCGCTGTTTAATGCTCCTTACCTAACCATCCACTGATATAGGTAAATGTCATCGACATAATATCAAAAGGTATATCTCACTCTATGAAAATAGACGTACAGATATATCAATTTGAAATTGGTGCACAACAGCGGATATTCATAACCAAATATTTGCCGACCGGCAAACAGCCCAGGTGACCTCCTCAAATATCACCGATTATAACGAATCCCGATATAATGAGGATGATCACCCAATTCCCAATAACTTACACCCACTCATCATCTGTAAAACCATACAGATGTGAGAATCAAACCTGGTAAATACATACCCTGGAGCAAGTGTCTAATCGGGAAATCAGTTTTCTTTTAACATTACACAGTGAAACTGAAACATTAAAATATTTCTGTGGGGAATCCTGGTATTCCTAGTAATGCCTCTACCATTATCCAGATTCACAACTATAACCGTATAATTCTTTGCCACCTGTCCAAATCCCTTTATATGTCTTTAGTCAATACCGTCTGCACACCCCTTTAGGCCAAATGGTTTTCTTCCTTCCCTACCGTTCGGCACCAGCCTATGGTTTGGAAGAAGACTATCCAAAAAGCATAAAGGGTGTACTGTCCTAATCCTAGGAGCACTCGCAACGCGAGAGAAGGTGAAGATAAAAGACACCTGAATGTACTGTATTCCTATTTCTCCTGGACCAGAATCCATCCCCGAACTGGAACAAGTTCCTTTCGAGTTCGTATATAACCATACGATGGAGTATCCAAATAAACTGTGGATCTTCGTAGTGATACGGAGTGTCCTGGAGAGATACAAAGGTGATTTATATTTGGTGAAGATATACTCGGTTTGGTCGTGAATAGCAGTCGCAATTTACTTTGCCCTTTTACTAATCCCTTGCTTTGTCTTAATCTTAATACCTTCTGCACACCATCGTTATGCTAATTGGTTTTCTTCATTCCCCACTGTTCGGCACCAGCCTAAGGTTTGGAAGAAGACTATCCAATTTGCGTAATAGGTGTACTATCTCCTAAACCAAGGAGTACTCGCAATGAGAGAAGGTGAAAAGAAATGACAATTGAATAATCCTATTCGTTTTCTCCAGAACCAGAAACCATCCTCGAAGTCCTTCGAGTTCGTATATAACCATACGATGGTTTTGTCCAATGGAAGTGGACGTTCGTAGTAATACGGGGTGTCCTGGAGAAAAGGGTAAAAGTAGGAGTGGCAATGAGGTTCGCAACTCTGACAATCCAAAAGCCTGTGTTAAGAAGGTTCGGTCAACTTGGTCACTGAGTCATAGTCCAGGGTCGGGTCAATGGTCGCTGCCAAAGAGAGAGAGAAAAGAAACACTCAGCGTGCACTCTAACCTAGATCAGAATGGTTATCACTTTATTCTAATCTGGAAACCTCCCACTGTACCTCAAATTCTCCTCCAAACCTTAAAGAAGAACTAGTCGGGGTCACCCGAGGAGTAAACTAACTCATCAGTGGGAATCGGGATCCAACTATCATCGCATGATAACTTGACGGAATGCACTCAAGTCACCACACTCCAGAAGGTATGCGCATGCCTGGCAAGTTTCAGTTCTTTTGAAACTCCCGATATGATTTTTACCCCAAGCGGTTTATGACCTTGACTAGGTCAACAAACCATAAACCGCCAGTCAAGTTCAACCCGTCATTATTCTGGATTGCATTAAACCCACCCGTACGTGCCCTTGACTAGGTCAACAAGGCCGCACGACTGTCCTAACCAACCCCACTTATGCAACAAACAAGTACCACTTAGCTACCGAACACTACGTCTTGACTAGGTCAACAAACGCAGCACGAATACCAAATAATACCTGTAGGAAATGACGGTGGGCTACGGCTGGTTTTTGGCGAAAAACCTTTAACGTAATGAACTTGATATCGTTGAAGGAACTGCATAGTTTTTATAAAATATAGTGACGAAAACCTTTACTAAAGAGGTCACTCCCGGTGAAGGGATCTCGGCTCTTTCCCCGTAGAATGAGGTGCAGGATATTCCAACTGAATACCACGATGCAAAGCAAAAGTAATCGGCTATAGTGAAGTTAATGCTCTGACGCAAACTTCTGTCCAAGGGGTCACTCCCGGTGAAGGGATCTCGGCCCTTGCCTCGTCGACTGAGGAGCAGGATATTCCAAATGAATACCACGATGCAAAACAAAAGTGAACGTCCTTGCAATAACAGCTTTTTAAAAAGTGTTCCAACAACATCAGAATAGGTTTGTTTATCTTGCATTGATCCGAATCAATGCAGTCCCATCAATTGATCACACCACAAAGAACGAAAATATACTGACGTACGTATATGCCATCCGCATTCGCCACTGGGTCCCGTCATCACCCGTTAGGTTAGCTAACTAACGGCAGAGCGGGGACTGGACTAGCGCGGATGAAAAACATATACAACATCTACTAATATATATACCAATATATAGTATTTCGCTCAAGGCGTGATAAAATGCAACATCACAGAAATGTACAGCATCACAGAACAAAACAGATATCTGGAAGCCTCGGGTTTCACAGAGCCGCTGCTGAAACCCGACGTTTCCCTGGTCGTGTGGATAGCCTGTGCAATGAAATCCTAGACCCCTACGGGCGCGGCAAGTCACCCGCCAAAACCTGAAGCGAGGCAGCCCCCTTCAGTACCGTGAATGGACCACCCAGCACTTCACGGAATCCGGTAACTTGGGCACCCCTCCTGGGTCAACCTGTACCCCCTACGAGTGCGGCGAATAGCCTGCCAATCCTAGAGTGAAGCCCCCTCCGTCTCAATGCCATGAGATGCGGGCCCGTTGCCCTCTAGAATCCGGCTATCCGTGCACCCCTCCGCGGGGCAATCCTAGTACAGAAAGTAAAATATACATACACCGGGTACATCGACCGCAACCAGGTCGTGCCCCAAAAGAATAATACAAACAGGCAGTGACGGCAGTCCACATGTCGGACGCTCGCCCCGCAATAACAAATGTACATAATGCAACAAAACAGTACTAGCATTGCATCCAGGCTATCCCCCACGACCGATCCGCAACATCACAGCATAAACATAGAACATCAACGTGAAAATCACGTTCGCAAATCCGTCTAACCGGGCTATAGCAGTTAGATCGGATTTACCGATCAAGTGACATTCACGGTCGCAGATATAATGTAAATACTGTGAAATAATGTGTTTAAAATTTTCCGATTGACCAAAAAATAACAAGTGGGCCCCCAATCAAAACTGTAGCACTCACAGAAAACCTGGGCCCAATTTTAATATTCCAAAACCCCTAATTACAGCCCATAAGCCCACTGCAAAAAAATAAACACATGATCCCACACACCTGCGAAGGAAGCGCGGCCAAAAGGGGGATATGGCCGCGCTTCCGCGGTCGTACGGAGGAGTCGTGTCACCAAATTTTTGCAGTGTTCTTAGAGCGCCCTGCACATCATTCTGAGACCACCTGAAAAATTTTTAGACTCCAAAAAATTTCGACAGAAACCGATTGTGCTAGAAAAATACGGTTTTTGGAAATTTTGGTCGATCGGAAACGCAAACACATCAAACGAAGCTAGGTAAGGTTAATGGCGTGGCTCTGATACCATGTTGCGCCACGGCAGCGCCCCGGCCTCGTACTCGAGGCTAAAATGCGGAATCAAAATTTTTTCCTTACTCGGAAACCGGCGCTACCGCGGACAATGAAAACCCGGATCGTAACTATTAACCTAATGCTAGCAATCAAGAGATAGGGTGAGAAGTATACCGAATGATCCGAGTCCTCCGGTCTTCTCGTCATCGTCCCGATCTCCCGCGGAAAGTGTAGTCTCCATATCGTCGCCTCCTCGCCGGAAAGGGCACCACATCGCCTGCGTCTTTTATGGGCTCCCGCCTCAATACCGAGGCAACTCGGGCATGAAGCCGGCAACTCGACATGCTCAAGATATGCTGTAGAATATGTAGTAGATCAAGCTAGTCTCATTTGGGGTTTGTTGCCTTTGAAGATGATGGAGGAATCAAGACTAGAAAAATGGTGCTTACAATTTTCTAGCATGAAAATGAGATCAAGAAGAATGAAACTCTCAAGAAGGAAGAACCCTCATCTTTTTCTTTCTCTTAACCATTTTTCATCAAGTGAAGAATAAGGTGGAGGAATGAATGTATATGAAACAAGAGGGAGGTGAGTGTAGGAGAGCAAGAAGGGTGACCACATCCTAAACCATCATCACAACCTCACATCAACTCTAATCAAAGATCAAATCCTTTCTCATCACTTCTAATCTCCATAAAGCATGAAAAGAAGAATGAAAGGAATGGAATCTAAAAAGGTTATCGTAATAAATACTTTTGCAAGAAAATCCTCCACAAAGTGTTATTTGCAAAACTGCAAATAACCCCCTCCATCGGAAAAGTCCGGCCGGGAAAGAACAAAGGAAAACCGGCCGGAACGGAATGCAAACTGGCAACTCCAGAAAACTGGTCCCGTAATAAATTACAGGAAAACCCCGATACTGTGCATACACACCCGCATCTGTATTCCGACCGGATACAAATGCAATGAGACAAAATCTACACTGTACTAAACTAGGACCGGCTTAAGCCAAAGCCGGCTAGTAATATCCGTCCGATCTTGATTCGTGCAATACCGCACGTATCAGATCGAACCCTGCCATATAACTATACGGCCACTAGTACAAAACTATCCGATCCTGATCCGTGCAATACCGCACGTATCTGATCGGACCCTGCCATATCTCCATACGGCCTCTACAGCGTTTCGCCCGAAAGCTTGAGTAACTGTAAGTGTGGTGGACTCTAAAGACTCGTCAATACTATGGCTGTGGATTTAACCACTAGCACGTCAGAGGTATTAGCCAATACGTGACGGGCCACCAGCTATTGACCAAAAGGGACGTCGATGAGCGAACTCATCCTGACACCCTACTGAGCCTGTCAGTGACAATATCCGTACAGTCCGGTCCGTTCGTCTATGAGCATCGCATGTCGGGCCTAGGGGGTTGGTAAAAGTCAGACCCCCAAAAGCGGTACAAGTCGTGTCGGAGCGTAGCCCAGAACGCCCTGAGATACTACTGGAATACCTACCAGTAAATCTCCTGCCTCGGCCGAGGGCTTTGCGTAATGGCTCTCCTAGACACAGCGCGACCTCACCCCCAATACCGGGAGAGACGAACCCCTGCAGATCCGCTCACTACCTCCATGTGGCTCGGGACTGTACCCAACTAAAACCTGTTTGCACGACTCCTTTGAGCCGTGGTAGGGTAGTAATCAAAGCACAGTGGAAACTCACACGAGACAAATGACGATCTCAGGTCGATGAACTAACCTGTACACATGTCACCAGGGAACTGCTATCTGACATCTGGTATAAGACCAACTAGTAGGTTCCCGGCGAGTCCTGTCCGGTGTACTCATAACCCAATGAGCACCTGTATATATCTTAGGTGAACCAACTAACACCAGTGGCTTGTGAGACCGGCCACCGCCCCTCGTCGGGGTCTCGACTGTATACACTAGTCTACTAATGGAGTATCGATGCCCAGTCTCGAAACTCCCACGACTAGGGACATTTTAAGGATGTGGTTATAGACTCCAGCTCCCACGTATATGATCGCCATCATACTGCTGGTCGTCAAGCAAGAATCCTAGGGGCTCTATCAACGTGTAATAGCGACATGTCAGGTCACCTAAAGCAGTACACGATGATAAAGATAAACCAGATAGCATACTATCATCTCGAGTAAGACTGTCCTACCGGGATAGGTCCTCCCTCAATCATTGCAATCACGTGCCTGTGATCCAATAATTGACTCTGAGGGCACTATCTCCAACAATCTCGCACCCGCCTGCCCATTGCTGCCGCTATATAAACCCCTCTCTCAGATAGTCGAGGTAAGCCATTTTTACTCCAATAGGCCGTTACTCTGCCAAAAAACCCCGTCTAACTTGATCGTCGGAGGGTCCTCGGTGGCAAACCACCCTGGGACTTCTTTGCAGGTAGCTCGACCTCAACCACACAAAACCCATTAAGATCCACACGCTCCAGGAGATTACCCTCCAACTCAATCTCAGCCGTCCATCAGCGTTCGCAGTAGATCAATGGAAGATAACATTTGAAGGAGATCCAGAGATCTATCAGTTGGCGCCATCTGTGGGAACTTAGTTCTGCTCAACCAAAAGTTCATCTTCCGATCTTGTCTGCATGGCAAGCGGTCACCACGACGATCCAAGCACCAGCCGTTGGCTTCCCCACAGTGGAGACGAGGGAGAATCCCCTCCTCCATCGAACGCCATTCATGTTCTATCCGTTCGGATAGATCGACTCACATCTGTCATGGATGCGCTCGTCCGTGTCCAAGCGGCCGGGCAAGCTCCCCAGGTCACCGCTCCCCCTCCACAGGACCGAGACCCCTACAGAGGGAGAGAAGACTCTGCCCGCGTTGGCACGAACGATCACCGCTTCGCTATCTCTGGCGGCCGCAGATCCTCCGGGCCGACATATTCAATGACCCGGTGGGCGTCGCACAGTTTAACTCCGAGGTCTTACGCCAGAGCACCTCGCCCCGAGCCCCATCGTGCCCCTATCCCTCCCGAGGAAGTGTCGGTCAGCTCATCTGCGCCCAGGCTTGACCGGCACCCTCTCCCTTGATGGGATCACACGCACGAGACTCGCCATGGCAGCTCGAAAACGACCTCGCCAGGAGACACAAGGAACGTCATCGAATGGAATCAGGGCCGTGGCCGGGAAGAGGTCTCCGGCAGCAGAGGCCAAAAATCAGAGTATGCCGACTCGTCGGAATACTACGGCCGACTCGACGCCCTCGAAAAGAAGATCGAGGGTATGCATCAGGAAGGTCGTCATTCGAGCGACGGGGCTAAATACGCCGCTGACTCGCTCACGAAGCCCTTCACCGAAGAGCTTCTCGCCGTCCATGTCTCCTCCCGGAACAAGCCCCCGAAGGTCTCGCTCTTCGACGGAAAGTCAGAACCGAAAGACCACTTGGACGCGTTCACAGCCGGGATGAGTTTCCAGGACTGTTCCGACGCCTCCCAATGGCGCGCTTTCCCAGCCACTCTCATCCGCTCCGGATGAGACTAGTTCCGAGGACTCGCGCCACGTTCGATCTCAACCTTCGATGAGCTGGCCACCCAATTCCTCGGCCACTTCGTTGAGAACAGACGGCAGAAGCAGACCGTCGACCATCTCTTCACAATAAAGAGCGGGGACAAAGAAACCTTCAAAGGGTATGTCACCCGCTTCTACAACGCCCTCCTCGAAGTCCCAGAACACCGAGACGAGAAGGTCATTACGGCATTTAGGTCGGGTCTTAGGCACAAGGAGTGGTTACGCTCCTTTGCATTAGCGTAATCTAAGACCATGGCCGAGGTAAAGGCCTGGGCCGAACGTGAGATCCAGCTAGAATCCGAGGTGAATGCCAATCTTCCCTGGACAGAACAAGCTGATCACAAGAAAAGGGGCCGGGAAGAGAAAAAGAGGCTTGAGTGGCCAAAGCCCTACTCCTCGAAGTTTCAGGAGTACACTCTGCTCAACGTCTCCCATACGGTACTGCTGGAGGAGGCTAAGGGCGATAGATTCTTCAAACTCCCCCAAGTCTCGAACAGGGCAGCAAAACGCACCCGGGGCCCCTTCTGCGGCTTCCACAGGTCGCAAGGCCACTCTACAGAGAACTGCAAGCAGCTTCGAGACTACATCGAGGAGCTAATCCGATCGGGGCACCTGGTAACGTACTTACGGGACAAGCGGCAAGTCGACCGTGAGAAAGAGCAATGTTCGCTTCCCGGCGAGCTGACGATCGGCCAAATCATAGCCATATCAGTGGGGGGTACGGCGGATACCGACGAAGCGCAGCACCCCTCACCGGTTGAGGAGACTGACAGCCATCCGATGAAGAAGGCCAGGGCAACCGAGCCGATCGTTTTTAACGACGAGGACTTCCACGGTATATCCCTGCCCCACAACGACCCGCTAGTGATTACAGCTCGGGTCCACCGCTACGAGGTGTAGAGGATACTAGCCGACTCTGGAAGCTCGGCAGACATCCTATTTTATGACTGCTTCCTATGTATGGGACTCGCCCCGTCGGACCTAAGGTCGACCACCCATGTCCTGTCAGGGTTCACCAACCACTCCATTTCGGCGGAAGGGGTAATAACTCTCCAATTTAACATCGGGGAGGTCGGCCATACGCGCACTGTGCCCGTGGAATTCATCGTAGCGAGAATCCCGTTGGCCTACAACATCCTCCTCAGCCGCCCTACACTAAACTCCCTCAGGGCCCAGATATCGACCTTCCACCTGGCGATGAAATCCCCGCTCGACCAAGGCGGGATAGGTCGGGCCTACGGAGACCAATGGACTTTAAAGGTTTGCTTCACTGCAACATCTTCGTCTGAGCGGCCAAACAATGATGTTGAGGGCGAGGGTGACATCAGGGGTTCTCTGGGCACTCGAGACAAGCAAAAAGAGGTCTGAGGGACCCCGGTAGAGCCACTGACAGAGGTCTCCCTCATAGAAGGGGATGAAGAACGAACCGTCCAGATCGGGTTGCTTCTGGCAGGGACTCAGCAAGACGACCTGGTTCATTTCCTCAGAAACAACTCTGACGTGTTCGCCTGGGCACCTGCTGACATGCCTAGGATCGACCCCAAAATCATATCCCATAAGCTCGGGGTAGACCCTACGGCCCGACCCGTTAGGCAGAAAAAGCGAAGCTTCGCCCCGATCAAACAGAAGGCGATCGAGGACGAGGTAGACAGGCTCCTTGCGGCCAACTTCATTCGGAATGTTCCTTACTCCGAATGGTTAGCAAACGTGGTCATGGTCAAAAAGTAAAGCAGGAAATGGCGCATGTGCGTCGACTTCACCGAGCTCAACAAGGCCTGTTCGAAAGACAACTATCCTCTCCCTCGGATAGATCAGCTCTTCGACAGCTCGGCAGGCCACGAGCTACTTAGCTTCATGGATGCCTTCTCCGACTACAACGAGATCCGTGTGAATCCGGCAGACGAAGATCTCACCGCATTCACAACGGACCGGGAGGTATACTGCTATAAGGTGATGCCCTTCGGCCTCAAAAACGCCGGAGCAACGTACCAACGCTTGGTCAATCGCATGTTCAAACCGCAAATCGGCAGGAACATGGAAGTTTATGTCGATGACATGCTCGTCAATTCCGTCTCATCGGTCGACCACGCCAAGGATCTGGACGAGGCCTTCGACGTCCTCCGCAAGTTCAAGATGAAATTGAACCCCGCCAAGTGCGCATTCGGGGTCACCGGGGGAAAGTTCCTCGGATTCATGGTCACTCACCGCGGGATCGAAGCTAACCCGGAGAAAATCAACGCCACCCTCAACATGGCCGCGCCCAAGACTAACATCGAGATCATGCGGCTGACAGGGCGGGTAGCCGCTCTGTCACGTTTCATGTCGAGGTCTGGGGAGAAGTGCCTCCCATTCTTCAAGGCTGTAAGGAAGATTCCAAGGTTCGAGTGGTCGGAGGAGTGCCAGACCGTCTTTGACCAATTGAAGAGGCACCTTGTGACTCCACCGCTGCTCACTCGACCGGTCGAAGGGGACGAGCTATTGCTATATCTGGCGGTATCCGACCAAGCAGCAGGATCAGTGCTCGTCCGAGAGATCGACGGAGTCCAGAAGCCAGTATACTATCCCCAGCTGATATACTCTTCAAAGATGCAGAAACAAGGTACCCATCCATAGAGAAGATCGTCTTGGCACTCATCGTGTCCTCAAGGAAGCTACGGCACTATTTCCAGGTGCACACCATCCTCAGTCTTACCGAGCGCCCTTTGGGGGCTATCCTCGCCTCACCTGAGTCCTTTGGCCACTTGGAGAAGTGGAGGTCGGAGTTGTCTCAGTTCGACATAAAATACCGCCCGAGGCAAGCCATCAAAGTACAATCCCTGGTCGATTTAATCGTCGAATGCACCATCCCCAGCAAGGAGCCAGAGTCAACGCTGGCCCCCGCAGCTCAACCCTTGGTCGATGGGAAGCCTGACTCAGTCCCTGACTGGATCCTTTACATCGACGGGTCCTCGACCGAGGAAGGCTGTGGCGCCGGCCTCATCATTCGAGGCCCGAATGAGGCATAAATGGAGTATTTTGTGAAGCTCGGGTTCAAGGCCTCAAATAACACGGCGGAATACGAGGCCTTGCTGGCTGGACTGTGCATAGCCTCCGGACTGGGGTTGAAAACGATTTGGATCCGCAGCGACTCTGCCCTAGTCGTTAGTCAAGTAACCGGCCGATTCGAGGCACGGAAGTCCCTGATGGTGAAGTATCTGGCTGAGGTAAGAAGACTGCGAAAGGATTTCGACGAAGTCCAGGTAGAGTAGATCCCCAGACAGCTCAATGCCCAAGCCGACGCCTTGAGTAAGATGGCTTCATCCTACTCGGCCAACAACAAGAGGAGTATCCTCTTTGAGGTCTTGCTACGGATCAGCGTGGAAGACGGGGCAACAATACTTCAAGTGTATACAGCCTGGGAAGCAGACCGGGACTGGAGAAAGCCCATCGTGGAATTCCTGTAGGAAGGTACGCTCCCGGATGATCGGGGAGAAGCCCGCCGTCTCCGAGCTAAAGCTCACCATTTCGTCTGGAGCAATGAGAACCTCTACAAGAAGTCCTTCACTCAGCCCCTGCTCCGATGCGTCGACCCCCACGAACCCGACTACGTCCTCCGTAAGATCCACGATGGGGTTGGCGGCGCGCACCAATAGGCCTGCACTTTAATCCAGAAAGCATTGCTCCAGGGGTACTACTGGCCGACCATTCATCAGGACGCCGAAAAGCTGGTCAGGAGATGCAAGAGCTGCCAACTCCATGGAAGCATACCTCACCTTCCTGCTACCGAGCTAACCGCCCTAACCTCCCTGTGGCCGTTTGTCCAGTGGGGAATGGACATGATAGGCCAGTTCCCTACCGGTACGGGCGGGAACAAGTACGTCCTCGTCGCAGTGGACTACTTCACGAAGTGGATCGAGGCCATTCCCATCAGGAAACCGGATGCCACCATGACTATTATGTTCCTACAGAACAACGTGATACTTCGGTTCGGCATCCCGAGGTGCATCATCACCGACCACGGAACAAATTTTGAAAACGAAAGAGTTAAGGAGTTTTGCAGCGAATATCATATCCTCATGAAATTTTCCGCGGTCGCACATCCCCAATGCAACGGGCAAGCCAAAGTCGCTAATCGGGACATTCTCCGAGGTCTTCGGACGCGCTTAGAAGGATGCCAAGGCAGTTGGGTTGAGTAATTGCCCCGGGTCTTATGGGCCCTACGCACGTTGAAGAAGACCCCCACCGGGGAAACCCCTTTCAGCCTCTGCTACGGAACCGAGGCAATGGTCCAAGCGGAGATCGGGCTCCCCAGTCACCGGGTCGAGCACTTCGACGATGCTATGAACACCTCGGCACTCCGAAAAAACCTGGACATCTTGTTGGAGAAACGAGATCGGGCTCAGATCAGAGCTACCGCCTATCAACAGCAAACCGCTTGCTACTACAACGCGCGAGTCAAGCGTCGCTGCTTCAAGATTGGCGATTTAGTCCTAAGGCAGAATGAGTTCGTCGACCAAGGCAGGCTGCATAAGTTTTCCCCAAAATGGGACGGTCCTTTCCTCGTCTCCGAGGTACTGCCCGGCGGAGCCTACCGTTTGCAAGACGTGGAAGGACGTAAGTTTTCACGGCCTTACAACGCTGAGAAGCTCAAGCTGTAATAATGAAAAGAATATCTACGAGTGTGTATTTCTTCTTTCACAAAGGCAATGTAAATCTGTCTAAAGTTCTTTCAATTTAAATAATAAGAAGGGAACACTAGTACATTGCAAAAAGAAGAGTTTTATTAATTCAAAAGGTACTACGGGCTCTTCAGCCTTACAGGAAAACAAAAAGAAACATTTACAACAGAGGTGGAACAGGATCGAGGAAGTACTCCTAGTGATACTCGGAGTAGATTTCCGCTAGCTGAGCCCTAGCCTCTGTAGCCCGCTCCTGCCAATGCTGCACGCGAACCCGGGACGCCACAGAAGCACCCGACGCTCCGCCCTCTGAGCCTTGGCTCATGATGTACCTCATTTTGAAGTACTCTAGAATGAGGGCCAAGGATTAGTCGTGCCTAGATTTCGAGAAGAGGCCGAGCAGGAAGATCGAACACACCTTGTCGAGCGCCTCATCCAGAAGTTCCTCGGTGAAGGGGCTGTCCAAATCCGGGGACCTCCTCCAAATCGCATACATCAGCAATTGAAGCAGGGACGACCGCCGAGGGAGAAGCCGGATGACGTGGCCTTTGAGGTGCTGAACCACTGCCGGTACCCATCCTCGGCCAGGTATTGATCGTACAAGAAGACGTCGTCAAAGGTGATGATCTCTTCGATCGAATACGTACGCCCAGTCATCTCAAAAGAAAGCGGTACCGAAAGGGTTGCCCTCTCCTTATCTATTTATAACCCCAAACGGAATGCTTGAAGGCCCAGATTCGCGCGCGAATCCTGGGATCCGCCAAGACTAATCCAATACCGCGCCGCCACGTCGCAAGAACTGACGCAACTTCCTGAAACGTCATGCCTCCTCCAAGAATTCCTGGCACGTGCCGCCTACGACGATCGCCCCTCCCAATGTTCACAAACTAAGGAAGGTCGGACTGAACCTCAGGATCCACCGAGCAGCTACCCTGCTCGGTCCATCCTTGGCAGGCCACTACTTAAGTTTTTCAGCGAAGCAATCCTTCTAAGTTCTTTTTATTTAAACAATAAGAAGGACACGACAGAGCATTGCAGAAAGAAAAAATTTATTCATTCAAAAAGATATTATAGGCTCTTCAGCCGTACATTGAAAAAAAAATTTAAAAAAAATTACAGTAGCGGGGGAAGGAGGTGCAGGAAACATTGCTCATGGTATTCCGAGGATATTTCTGCCAGCCAAGTTCTCGCTGCCTCGGACCTCTACCTCTGATGTCGTCCGTGATGGTCGGCATCCTGCCTCAATTGGTAGCACTCAAAGATGAGTGCCACCGATCGATCCCGCCGACCCATCGAGATCAGGCCGGAGCGGCACAAGGACCTCAGCTTACCAACCGCCTCGTCCTTCAGTTGCTCGGACAAGGGGTTGTGTAGCCCTCGGGACCTCCTCCAGATTGAGTACATCAACAACTGGAGCAGGGGTGAGCGCCGGGGAAGCAGCCGGCCAAAATGATCCTCAATATGGCTTATAACTAACTACACCGTATCCTTGTTGCAGTACTGGTCGTAGAGGTACACATCGTCGAATTCTATGATGTCGGGAATGGTAAAAAGGAAGTCCTCCATTCTTACGTTTTGGGTGTGAAGAAAGGAGTGATCAACGCTCCCTCCGCTTTATAGCCCCGCAATGCCCCAAGAGTCCAACAGTCTCTCGTTTCTTCCACAACTGTACCGCCACGCGGCGGACATCCCGCCTTTCTCGGAGAAATCAGAACGACACGGCTCTTACGATTCACCTCCCCCCACGCGTTAATGACACGTATCGATCGTGAAGGTCACTCTTTCCAATTTTCAAACACTAGGGAAGATCGGACAGAACCTCGCGACTCAACCGAGCAGCTACACTGTTCGATCCATCCTTAGCATGCCTCCCAATGCCCTCCCACGCTAAGGATCAAAGCCCTTACCAAGAGGCCACCGGATAACAATCCTGCTCGGTCCATCCTTAGCAGGCCTCTCTATGCCTTCCCACGCTAAGGATCAAAGGCCTCACCAAGAGGCGACCGGGAAGTTACCCTGCTCGGTTATGCTTGGCTGGTAAATTCTTACCCCACGACGCCAAGGATCAAAGCCCTCGCCAAGAGGCCACTGGGAAGAAACCCAGCTCGGTCTATCCTTAGCATGCCTCTCTATGCCCTCCCGCACTAAGGATCAAAGCCCTTACCAAGAGGCAACCGAGCAGTTACCCTACTCGGTTATCCTTGGCTGGTAAATTCTTACCCCACAACGCCAAGGATCAAAGCCCTCGCTAAGAGGCCACTGGGCAACAACCCTTCTCGGTCCATCTTTAACAGGCCTCTCTATGACCTCTTGCGCTAAGGATCAAAGCCCTCACTGAGAGGCAACCGGGCAGTTACCCTGCTCGGTTATCGTTGGCTGGTAAATTCTTATCCTATGATGCCAAGGATCAAAGCTCTCGCCAAGAGGCCACCGAGCAGCAACCCTGCTCGGTCCATCCTCAGCAGGCCTCTCTATGCCCTCCCGCGCTGAGGACCAAAGCCCTCACCAAGAGGCAACCGAGCAGTTACCCTGCTCGGTTATCCTTGGCTGGTAAATTCTTACCCCATGACGTCAAGGATCAAAACCCTCGCCAAGAGGCCACCGGGCAGCAATCCTGGTCGGTCCATCCTTAGTAGGCCTCTCTATGCCCTCCCGCGCTAAGGATCAAAGCCTTCACAGAGAGGCAACCGGGCAGTTACCCTGCTCGATTATCCTTGGCTGGTAAATTCTTACCCCACGATGCTAAGGATCAAAGCCCTCACCAAGAAGCCACCGAGCAGCTACCTTGCTCAGTCTATCCTTGGCTAGTAAATTCTTACCCCACGACGCTAAGGATCAAAACCCTCACCAAGAGGCCACCGAGCAGCTACCCTGCTCGGTCCATCCTTGGCTGGTAATTACTTACCGCACGACGCGAAGGGTCAAAGCCCTCATCCAGAGGCCACCGAGTATCTACCTTGCTCGGTCCATCTACGTCCAGGCGATCTCCACCTCGACTTCGGGGCAATGGAGATACTGACCTTTCATAGGTCTTTGCACACTTGGCAAATGGTCAACTTCAACTCTCTACTCGACGTGCAATCGCTAGACGAAATACCGACCTAAAGATGAAAGCAGTTTTGTGCAAATACAAATGTTTACCACAAACAAAAGGAAAATGCGCACGCAAAGAAACTGCAAAAAGATTTTTTATTCATAAAAAAGTCAGAAGTCTTTACAAAGGTATTATGGGCTCCCCAGCTTTACATAAACGCCCGGAGGCTTACAAAATTTTAGCACAAAAGAAAAGGAGACGAAGAAGTTCAGGCCTCAGGGCGGGGGAGAACCCCGATAAGCTGCGTGTCCACAATGACAACCGGGATGACGTCTTCAGGGTCGGCACCCACCACAGGAGCCTCGGCGTCGGTAGTTGGGGGAACCAACTTCTCCCCAACGCTCCCACCGGGGGCCTCTTCCCCCGCATCGCTTCCAGGAACATTCCCCTGCGCGTCATCCTCGCGAGGGTACTCCTCCCGGAGCTTGCCGTCAGAGAACTCCGGCATCTGGGCCTTGACAGCGTCGAGGGCATCATGCCAAATAACGCCGGCAGCTCCTGCAAGGTTGGCCTTGTTAGTTGTATGTATGTTATAGAGACCAGTATTGTACAGATGATGTATATTATATTGGATGCTTGGACATATATAGAGAGGACTTTCTTGCTCGATATGATAGTACGCTTGTTCCCCTCCGAACGGCGGCCAAGACGCGATGACGTCTTGCCTGGGATTCGGGACAGATGCTATTTGGTTTTATCCGTCTACCTCTCCGAAGATGCAAATTGATTTATAGCACCGTGTATCGGAGGTTTAGACGGATGCGGCCGATGTAGCAGACTTCGTCAGATTCCCCCTCGTTTGAGGGGTTTTTGATTGTAGAGACGCTCTTCCCTACAGGTGCAAGCCCCTGGAGTTAATTACGCTACCGCATCGCGGTAACCACTTTCTCCTTCTCCAGAATTTCACTTCGTGTCGTGTGTGATTGTTTTGTTTGTGGTTGACCGTGGATTGTATACGGAGACTATTTATTTCGTCGCCTGTAGGACGTGGATTAGTCCAAATCCGTATTTTCTTAGATTTGGGTTTTGGGTTTTGGTTTAAGGATACGTTAGCCATTTTTGAGGCTAAGATCAACTTAAACGTTTGTTAAGGATATGTTATTCTAATTTCCAGACTAAGATCAACTTAACGGGATCGTCTAGATCCATTTCCAGTTTAGGGACATGGTGGTCCATTTAATATATGGCCGTCGGGACTCGTCACCTCTCTAACGACGTTGAAGGATTACAACGACATGTGTCAGAGGAATTCGGAGATGTACCCTTGAAACAAAGTTGATTGGGGGATCTATAGTCCAATTTGGGACTAAAGTCTGTTTGAAGGTTTAAGGATACGTTAGCCATATTTAAGGCTAAGATCAACTTAAACGGGATCGTTTAGATCCAACAAAAGAGCGTTTGGGGGCTCTATTGTTCCAGTTTAGGGACGTAGGGGTCCATAGGTAGTTTAAGGACGCTTAAGTCCGTGGGTTTAAGGACCCCCACAGTCCGTGTTTTAGTTTAAGGACGCTTAAGTCCATGGGTTTAAGGACCCCATAGTCCGTGTTTTGGTTTAAGGACGCATAAGTTCATGAGTTTAAGGACCCTACAATCCATGTTGATATGTGGTTGTCGGGACCCGTCACCTCTCTGACGTCGTTGAAGGATTACAACGACAGGAGTCAGAGGAGTTCGGAGATGTACCCTCGAACCGGATGTAAATTGATTTAAGAGAGCAGCTGTGCTCAGTCATTTTAATTTGAGGACTTACGGCTATGATTGGGCTAAGTCCAGTTGAGAAAAGTTCAACACTTTTATTTGTTTTAATTTTTTTTTGGGATCTGCCCATAAAGGATGCAGAGCATCAATTTGTGTTGGGCTCTGCTCATTTTATAAATGATGCAGAGCACTAATTTTACTTGGGCTCTGCCCTTTTATAAAAGATGCAGAGCATTAATTTTACCTGGGCTCTGCCCATTTATTGATTTGCAATTTATTTTGGCCTACTAGGTCTTTTTGATTTGGGCCTGGCTCTTTAACAAAAGAAATGCTTTGCATTTGTCAGGCGCTTTGCGCCAATCAAAAAGCGCAAGCGCTTGTGGTGATGATACGTGTCATGCAAGCGCAGTGCGCTGCGCTTACGCTGCTGACACGTGGCACAGCGCAGTGCGCTGCGCTTGCGCTGCTGACACGTGGCGCGCTGTGGTGAGTTGCGCCAGTTTCAAAGAGCAAGGCTCTATTTTAAAAGCGCATAGCACAAATGGTTCAGATGCTGACACGTGGCGCTCTCTGGTGGCTTGCGCCAACCCAAGAGCGCGACAGTGCAGATTTACAAGTGCAAGGCACTATTAACTTGAGAACCTTTTAGATTCCAAAACCAATGGTTCATAAAAGAAGTGCAAAGCACTTTTTGATTTCTTGATCCAATTTAGATCAAAGAAAACAAGTGTTTCTTATTTTTCTCGATCTCAGAGAACCAATGGTTCATAAGTGCAAAGAACTATTATTTTTTTTTGTTTTTTATTGAAGATCATTGATCTTGTTCTTAGATCAATGATCTATTAGAAGAAATTCTTCAATCTTAAAGGTCTTTTACCTTTTTCTTCTTGAAATTTCTTCAGAGTTCTATCTGTTTGAAGTTCTTGATTTCTCACCAATGTTCATGCCTTTGATTTGGGGTCTAGGGGCCTTTATATAGTGCCCATAAATTTGTTAAATTTGTTAAAGAGATTTGTCTCTGAGTGATTTGGGGAATTTTCCCCACCGTTAGATCTTTGATCTAAGGGCTTCTGTTTTACAGAAGAAAATCTTCTTATTTTAATAAGAACAGAAAGATTTTTTTAAAATTTTAATTCTGTTTGGCGCAAACGCCCCAGCGCGTGACACGTGTCATGCAGCGCACAACGCAGCGCAACTGCGCTTGCGCAACTGCGCTGACACGTGTCGCGCAGCGCACGGCGCAGCGCAACTGCGCTGACACGTGTCGCGCAGCGCACGGCGCAGCGCAACTGCGCTTGCGCATCTATGCTGACACATGTCGCGCAGCGCAGCGCTTGCGCAGCTGAAGCATTGCTTCATTTAATTTTGTTTTAAATAGAGCTTTGCTCTGATTGGGCGCGCTGCCTCGGACGCTGCGCGATCCGCGCTGGCGTGCCAGATTTCGGCACGTGGCATCCTGCGCACAGCGCAGAGGATCTGAAGCGTCGCTTCATTTATTAAAATTTAAATTTTCAAAGTATAGCCTTGCTCTGATTGGTGGAATCGGAAGCGTTGCTTCACTTGAGATGTCTTTTTATCTTCCCAAAATTTTCATTTCCCGGGTCTTGGAAATAATTCCATTGTGCACAGAATTTCCCGTGCTTGGCCTATATATAACTCAAAGCCGAGCCTTTTCTTCTCTCATCTTCAGAGAACTTTTTCGATCATGGCTTGCAACCGTCCTCATGCCCGCCGACAACCATGGGAAGTGCCAATTCGAGACATCGTTCCCCGTTTTGCTGCGCGCTTGGTGGACCCTTCTCTTACGGATGAGCAGTGCGATGTTGCAATGTACGAGCTTTTGACTCTTGTGGGGTCTCCTCTTCCTCCGCACTCCATTTGGTTCCAGATGATCCTTTGCCTCGGTACTCGCCGATCTTCCCCCTCCTCCAGTAGAGATGTCCTCGGCAATGCTTGACGCCGTCGAGGATAAGATCGAGTGCTTCTTTGAAGCGCACTTGATCACCAAAGCCCTGAGGGACTGCTCTTTCCACTTGCTGAGCCAGATACGGGCTCGCCGGGTTGTCATCGCTACCTTTTCTGACGAATGTGGCAATGATCGTTGGGCGTCTACTTCTCGGGAGGACCGCCGCTTCAACGTGGTGGAGAAGACAGAAAGGGAACTGGAGAATCTTCTTCTTATCTTTGCGAACCCTTGTCTTTCCGATCCCATATTTGGTGATCTTTTTAAAATGTAATAACAATAATAATAATGAACAAGTATTTTTCTTTTTAATGAAGTATTTCATTATCTGTTAAGGGTTCTTTTATTTTAGCTCTCTGTTATGCTTGTGCATCGTATGATTTAATTTGCTATTATTAGGTGCATGTGATTCTTGCAAGGATAAATTACCTTTGGGGTTTAGTCTTTTTTATGAAGCAGTGCTTTACTTTTCAGTCTTAGAAATAGAGTTTCGTTATAATTGGGGAAAACAAATGCTCCCCCACCGTTACACTTGCGTGGTTCCAAACGCGAGCGCAACGGTGGTAGAATTCCAACCGTTGTGGCAACCTTTGGAGGTTGAAAGGGCACTTGATGCCTATAAATAGGACCTTTGGTCCTTCACAGATGATTATCATCTTTTAAGATTTTTACTTTCAAAACTTCAGAGCTTTGCTCTTTCCTTCAAGAACTCCAAGAGTTAGAATTTCTTTAGAAAGCACCTTTTAGGTAAAATTTTTAATTAGATCAATTTTTATTGACAGAGCCTTGTTCAATAGATCCCTGATCTAAAGAAAACCCATTTTAGGGTTTCACTTATCAGAGTTTTGCTCTAAAAGGATCTAAAGGGAACTAAAGAGAACCCTGTTAGGATTCTATCAATAGGGTTTCGCTCTCTGAAAGATTTCATCTATAATTTCTTGATTCATTAATGGAGCTATGCTCCTTTTAAATTATATAGCAGAACTTTTAAGAGTTGCTGATTTTTGTCAATCTTCTTTTACAGGAGTGATGGATGCCCACATGTATGATCTTAACAAGATCATTTCTTACGGGGACATCCGTCGACTCGGCCATTCTCAGACTCGAGAATTTACCAACGCCGAGTGTGCCGAAATCATGAACCGCTTCGATGCATACAACGGCCAACTGCTTCCTCGGCGCTCCTCTCTCCTGAAGTTTATTGTGGGAGCAATTTGGGAAGCGCTTCCTCTATTTTGCGTTGGTGTGCCACTTGGGGCATTGGACGCCGCCGAGGATAAGGTGCACTCGGTGTATCTGATGAGCCTAATCTCAAAGAGGAGGCGAGATAATCTTATCGATCTTCTGCACCAAGCTTTTCAACAATCTGCAATGCTTGCTGCTTATCGGAGGGAAGAGGACATCAGTGGGGATCCCGACGCTCGTGCTCGCGAAAGGAAGCATACTAGGATGGTTCGCCAGGCTTAGAAAGTTTTGGACAAGGTTACTTTTGAGTTCCTCAACCCCTGTCCAGGATTTGAGGTCTTGCCATTTTAATTATTTGGACAATTTCTTTGCTTAGTTTCTTTATGATTGTAAGAACCCTTTGCAATATGAATGGAAAATTTCTATTTCAGCTTGTTTTATTTCTCGTTCTGACTTTTCAACTCTATGAGCCGTGAGGGCCTGATAGAGACTTTTCTCCCTATGGATCGAGAGGATCTCGCAGGTGTATTTTCTCCTTAGGAATCGTGAGGATTCCTAAGCGTGTTTTCTCTTATAAGTCGTAAGGATCTTATAAGAGAATTTTCCCCTCTTACGAGTCGAGAAGACCCGTAAGCGGTTGTTTCCCTCCTTGTAGAAATTCGACTTTAGAGAGTGAGACCCATGAATGGTATGCAAGAGACCGTTTTAGACCGACTTGCAGGGTCCCATTGCTTAGGAGACAAGTTTTTTAATTCTTGCTGCCTGAGGCTTTATCTTGCAAGTTGAGACGAGTCGAGAATTTCCCACGGAGACACTGGTTTCTCTGCGAGTCGACGCGAATCAGGAGGCTCTCATCAAGGATGCTTGTTTCCCTGAATTGAGGTATTTGCCAAGGATATTTGTTTCCCTGGTGTTGAAACGAATCGAGAATTTCCCGTGGAGACACTGGTTTCTCTGCGAGTCGACGCGAATCAGGAGGCTCTCATCAAGGATGCTTGTTTCCCTGAATTAAGGTATTTGCCAAGGATATTTGTTTCCCTGGTGTGGAAACGAGTCGAGAATTTCCCATGGAGATACTGGTTTCTCTGCGAGTCGACGCGAATCAGGAGGCTTTCATCAAGGATGCTTGTTTCCCTGAATTGAGGTATTTGCCAAGGATATTTGTTTCCATGGTGTTGAAACGAATCGAGAATTTCCTGCGGAGACACTGATTTCTCTGTGATTCGACGCGAATCAGGAGGCTCTCATCAAGGATGCTTGTTTCCCTGAATTGAGGTATTTGCCAAGGATATTTGTTTCCCTGGTGTTGAAACGAGTCGAGAATTTCCCACGGAGACACTGGTTTCTCTGCGAGTCGACGCGAATCAGGAGGCTCTCATCAAGGATGCTTGTTTTCCTGAATTGAGGTATTTGCCAAGGATATTTGTTTCCATGGTGTTGAAACGAGTCGAGAATTTCCCGCGGAGACACTGGTTTCTCTGCAAGTCGACGCGAATCAGGAGGCTCTCATCAAGGATGCTTGTTTCCCTGAATTGAGGTATTTGCTAAGGATATTTGTTTCCCTGGTGTTGAAACGAGTCGAGAATTTCCCACGGAGATACTGGTTTCTCTGCGAGTCGACGCGAATCAGGAGGCTCTCATCAAAGATGTTTGTTTCCCTGAATTGAGGTATTTTCCAAGGATATTTGTTTCCCTGGTGTTGAAACGAGTCGAGAATTTCCCACGGAGACACTGGTTTCTCTGCAAGTCGACGCGAATCAGGAGGCTCTCATCAAGGATGCTTGTTTCCCTGAATTGAGGTATTTGCCAAGGATATTTGTTTCCCTGGTGTTGAAACGAATCGAGAATTTCCCGTGGAGACATTGGTTTCTCTACGAGTCGACGCGAATCAGGAGGCTCTCATCAAGGATGCTTGTTTCCATGAATTGAGGTATTTGCCAAGGATATTTGTTTCCCTGGTGTTGAAACGAGTCGAGAATTTCCCACGGAGACACTGGTTTCTCTGCGAGTCGACGCGAATCAGGAGGCTCTCATCAAGGATGCTTGTTTCCCTGAATTGAGGTATTTGCCAAGGATATTTGTTTCCATGGTGTTGAAACGAATCGAGAATTTCCCGCGGAGACACTGGTTTCTCTGCGAGTCGACGCGAATCAGGAGGCTCTCATCAAGGAAGCTTGTTTCCCTGAATTGATGTATTTGCCAAGGATATTTGTTTCCCTGGTGTTGAAACGAGTCGAGAATTTCCCACGGAGACACTGGTTTCTCTGCGAGTCGACGCGAATCAGGTGGCTCTCATCAAGGATGGTTGTTTCCCTGAATTGAGGTATTTGCCAAGGATATTTGTTTCCCTGATGTTGAAACGAGTCGAGAATTTCCCACGGAGACACTGGTTTCTCTGCGAGTCGACGCGAATCAGGAGGCTCTTATCAAGGATGCTTGTTTCCCTGAATTGAGGTATTTGCCAAGGATATTTGTTTCCTTGGTGTTGAAATGAATCGAGAATTTCACGCGGAGACACTGGTTTCTCTGCGAGTCGACGCGAATCAGGAGGCTCTCATCAAGGATGCTTGTTTCCCTGAATTGAGGTATTTGCCAAGGATATTTGTTTCCCTGGTGTTGAAACGAGTCGAGAATTTCCCACGGAGACACTAGTTTCTGTACGAGTCGACACGAATCAGGAGGCTCTCATCAAGGATGCTTGTTTCCCTGAATTGAGGTATTTGCTAAGGATATTTGTTTCCCTGGTGTTGAAACGAATCGAGATTTTCCCACGGAGACACTGGTTTCTCTGCGAGTCAACACGAATCAGGAAGCTCTCATCAAGGATGCTTGTTTTCCCTGAATTGAGGTATTTACCAAGGATATTTGTTTCCCTGGTGTTGAAACGAATCGAGATTTTCCCACGGAGACACTGGTTTCTCTGCGAGTCGACGCGAATAAGGAGGCTCTCATCAAGGATGCTTGTTTTCCCTGAATTGAGGTATTTGCCAAGGATATTTGTTTCCCTGGTGTTGAAACGAGTCGAGAATTTCTCACGGAGACACTGGTTTCTCTGTGAGTCGACGCGAATCAGGAGGCTCTCATCAAGGATGATTGTTTCCCTGAATTGGGGTATTTGCCAAGGATATTTGTTTCCTTGGTGTTGAAACGAGTCGAGAATTTCCCGCGGAGACACTGGTTTCTCTGCGAGTCGACGCGAATCAGGAGGCTCTCATCAAGGATGATTGTTTCCCTGAATTAAGGTATTTGCCAAGGATATTTGTTTTCCTGGTGTTGAAACGAGTCGAGAATTTCCCGCGGAGACACTGGTTTCTCTGCGAGTCGACACGAATCAGGATTTTCTTCGTCAAGGACACTTGTTTCCTCGAGTCGAAGGATTTGCCGAAGACACTGATTTCTTCGGGGTTGGGATGAATCGTCGAGATTTGGCTTCGTTTTCTGGCGGAGCCTGTTGGGAAAGTATGGTTCCCTCTCTGTTTGCGCCCTTGGATTGTATACAGGGATCTATGTAATCTCAGCTGTAGGGCCAAAGTTTCATCATTTTTTTTGTTTTATTTCCGCGATGCTCTATCATTTCAGCTTTTATATCGCGAAGGTCACGATTGCCCAATCATTTCGGCTATTTTTCGCGGTGCCCAATCATTTCGGCTATTTATTTTATTTTCACTCGCTGCTTTTGATTGCGAGTTGCCCAATCATTTCGGCTATTTTGTATGCATACGTTTTTACTTGCTGCTTTTTATTGCAAGTTGCCCCATCATTTCGGCTATTTCGTATGCATGTGCGGCTTACCGGCTTTTCACCGTCAACATGAAATTAGACACTGATTTCGGCATCAGCACCGCTACAACTGGGATATTGCCAGGAGCGAATCATCATTTTCCTCCGTCGATGTTGAACAAAGGTGGCTTAGCGAACAGGGTTAAGGTCCTGTCGACTGGCTTTTAACTTCATGAGCCGTAAAGGTCTCACAAAGGTATTTCTCCCTACAAGTCGTGAGGATCTTGTAGGTGTATTTTCTCCTTAGGAATCGTGAGGATTCCTAAGTGTATGTTCCTCTGTAAATCGTAAGGATCCTACAAGAGGGTTTTCTCCTTGTAAGTCGAGAGGACTTATAAGGGTTGTTCATTATGTGCATATATCCCCAGTCACGGATGGGACTTGATCAGGGAAATGTTTATTCGCGCCCGTGGATTGTATACAAGAGCCAGTACTGGACCACTTGTAGGGCAATATCGAAGGTTGTGGGGGGTTTGCTTAAGCACAGGTTTAGGTCTCTATAACTTGAGACTTTCAAATCTTATGAGCCGTGAGGGTCCCATAAGAGAGTTCTCCTTACGAGTCGTGAGGATCTCGCAAGTGTATTTTCTCCTTAGAAATCGTGAGGATCCCTAAGTGTGTTGCTCCCTTGTGAGTCATAAGGATCTCACGCGGGTGGTTTCTCCTTACAAGGTCGAGAGGGCCCTGTAAGTGTCCTTTAACGAGATTGCGCCCTTTCAGGTTTTCATAAACACTCGCCGGTAGTCCTGCTGTTTTTACTCACGGAGCCCTTTCGGGTTTTCATCCGTGCCCATTTTGCTTATGGACATACCCCCCTTTTTTTATTCTCTTTATTTTTATTTACTTTTTTTTTACGAGGTCGCGCCCTTTCGGGTTTTCACGAACACTCGCCGGTAGCCCTGCTGTTTTTACTCACGGAGCCCTTTCGGGTTTTCATCCGTGCCCTTTTTGCTTATGGACATACCGTTTTTATCATCATTTTTTTAATTATTTTCTTTTTCTCATTTTTTTATTCATCTCGTCAGCCTAAGGATGCTGCGGTAATAGTTTAAAGACGTTTCGGTCCTTCATTAGTTTAAGGATGTTTCGGTCCGTCATTAGTTTAAGGACGTCTTGGTCCGCCCAGGAGAAGGCTGGCTACTGCTTATAAAGTTTGAGCTTAGGAAGATAGCGAGCGGACATAGTCGTCGTCATCTATCATTGACCTAGGCAGTAACTCGCTAAGCGTAGTATTTCTTTAGGAAGCAACCGTTTATTGGCCTGAAAGGCCTTTCACCGTGCATATCCATGAGTAGATAGGCTCCACCCTGGTAGACCTTGTCTATGATATACGGGCCTTCATAGTTCGGCTCGAATTTTCCCCGTTTGGCGCGATTGGGGATCATAGGTCTTTTGACCACTAGCATGAGTTCGCCTTGGTGGAATGTCCTTGGCCGGGTCAATCTTTCATATGAGCGCGTCATCTTTGCTTTATAGGCTTCTAGATTTTGTTGTGCTATGAGCCGGATTTCATCAAGGGCATCAAGTTCCTCAAGCCGAAGGTGAGCATTTTCCTCGTCTGTTAGCTCGTAGTGGACTGCCATTCGTAGAGAGGGTAACTCTATCTTGAAGGGGAGTACCGCTTCTGTACCGAATACCAACTCATATGGCGTTGTGTTTGTGGCTGTCTGGAACGTAGTTCGATACGCCCAAAGAGCTTCTTGTAGCCTCTCATGCCAGTCCTTCTTATTTCGGGACACCGTTTTCTTCATGATTTTTGTCAAGGTCTTGTTGAAGGCCTCAGCTAGACCATTAGCTCGCGGATTATAAATCGAGGAATATCTCCAGTCTATATTGTGTTGTTGCGCGAAGTGACTGATCTTGTGGCTTCTGTAAGCTGGCCCATTATCGGAGATGATCCGTCGCGGAGTTCCAAACCGATATATGACGTACGTCTTGAAGAAGTGGAGGATATTATCCGTCTTCACTTCCCTCAGCGGTACTGTCTCTGCCCATTTGGAGAAGTAGTCAGTTGTCGCCAGGATGAAACGATGTCCCTTGGACGATGCTGGTTCGATGGGGCTAACTATGTCAGTTCCCCACATTTCGAATGGCCAGCTAGCCAATGTTGGATGGAGTGGATTTGGATGCTGGTGGATGAAGTCTCCATGAATTTGACATGAGTGACACTGCTTTGCATACTCAAGGCAGTCTTGAATCATCGTGGGCCAGTAGTAACCCATCCGTTTGATCTTCAACTTCATCTTTGGGCCTGCTTGGTGAGAACCGCAGATTCCGTCATGAACTTCCTGAACGACTCTTTTCACTTCGTCAGGTCCTAGACATCTCAACCATAAAGAATCAAATGATCTCTTGTACAGAGTATCATTGACGAAGGCAAAAGACAGAGCTTGTTTCATAAACTGATGTTTCGAGGACGCATCTTCGGGCGCTCGACGGTATTTGAAGTAGTCTATAAAGACTTCTCTCCAATCCTCGGCATTTTCCCGATCTTTTATTTGCAGGGTCGTCTGCTCAGTCGCTCCTTTTTCTTCGGGTGATTCCGGAGATATTTCTGCTGGGGCAAGCACCCGACGGCTTTATACTACGATTCTTACGTCGTCGAGGTTCTCATCAGCCAGCTCCTTGGCGAGCTTGGCCAACGCGTCTGCTTTGCTGTTTTCCGCGCGCGGTATGTTTTCCAAAGTATAGGAGGGAATTTGGGTCAACAGTTGTTGCACTTTCTCGCCGTACTTCACCAACTCTGGTTTGCATGTTTGATAGTCTCCATTTACTTGACTAGCGACTAGCTGGGAGTTTCCGTATATGAGGAGATTTTCAATTCCCATGTCGATGGCGATCTCAAGGCCTGCTATCAAAGCTTCGTATTTGGCTTCGTTGTTCGTCCTCGGCTCTGTTAGGGAGAAAGCAAAGCGCATTATCCCTCCTTGTGGAGTTACAAAGATGAGTCCTACCCCCGATTTGATTATAGGGGAACTTTGTTTGCGCTTCTTTGCGGAAGATGCTCCATCGAAATAAAGCTCCCATCGGGTATCACCACCGTCGATCGCGTCAAATGCATGTTCGTCTGGAAGATCGCAATTTAGAGGAGAATCGGCGGCTATCGGATGCTCAGCGAGAAAATCGGCGATGGCCTGGCCTTTCACTGCCTTGAGAGGTTGATATGTTATCGAGAACTCCATCAAGAGCAGAGCCCATTTAGCGAGTCGTCCCGTCAATATGGCCTTTGACATTAAATATTTAAGGGGGTCCACCTTTAAAATGAGACGGACCTCATGCACCAACGCATAGTGTCTGAGCTTTGTTATCGCAAAGATCAATGCCAGGCAGTGTTTTTCAATGGGGGAGTAGTTGCTTTCTGCCCCCAGTAGAACTCGACTTAAGTAGCAGAGTGCTCTTTCCTTCCCTTGATCGTTCTCTTGTGCCCATAATGTACCTAAGGAACCTTCGAGGGCGGTTGTATAGAGAATGAGAGGTTTTCCCTTGACCGGAGCAGCTAATACCCGTGGGTTCTGCAGGTATTGCCTGATCTCGTCTAATGCGCTTTGGCATTTTTGGTCCCAGACGAACGGGGTTCCCTTCTTCATCAGGTGGCTGTAAGGACGGCACTTGCCTGATAGGTTGGCTATAAATTGCCGTATATACGCGAGCTTCCCTTGGAGAGACCGCAGTTGTTTGAGAGTCCTTGGCGGAGGCATTTCCATGATCGCCTTGATCTTTCACGGATCTATTTCGATACCTCGGTGTCGTACGATGAATCCTAGGAATTTGCCTGAGGAAACCCCGAATGCACACTTGAGAGGGTTCATTTTCAAGTTGTATTGTCGAAGGCGTTGAAATACGGTCTTCAGATGCTCGAGATGTTCCTCGTACGATTTGCTTTTAACCACGAGATCGTCGATATAGCATTCGATGATTTCGTGTATGAGGTCATCGAAGATCTTCGTCATGGCCCTCTGGTAGGTGGCACCGGCGTTCTTTAAACCGAAGGGCATCACTTTATAACAGAATATTCCCAAAGGAGTCCGAAAAGCGGTGTGCTTCTAATCTTCGGGGTGCATCTTTATCTGATTATAGCCTGACGAGCCGTCTATGAAGGAGAAAACCTCATGAGTGGACGTATTGTCTATCATCAGTTCGATGACTGGCACTGGAAATCATCCTTCGGGCAGGCTTTATTGAGATCCCGGAAGTCCACGCATATGCGCACTGTCCCATTTTTCTTCATCACTGGGACGATGTTGGCAATCCATTCAGGATATTGGACCTCCTGGATGAAGCCAGAGTCGATCAGCTTCTTGACCTCGCGTTGATGCTCATCTCAAGCTCGAGCCGCATTCTTCTTGGTGCCTGCTTGACCGGCTTGACGTCCGGGGATTTTGCCAATTTGTGCACAGCAATTTCTGGATCTAGTCCCGGCATTTCGGAATAGTTCCATGCGAAGCAATCTTTGTGCTGCATAAGCAGGTCTTTTAATGAAGCCACCTTCTCTTATGACAACAGCTCGCTAATGAATGTCGGTCGCGGGTCATTCGCCGTCCCCAACTCAATTTTCTTGAGGTTATCCGCTGTGGTATGGATTCCATATTCCAGCTCTTTCGACGCTGGTGGAAACTCTGAGATCACCTCATCGTTGCTATTTTCGAAGCACCAGAGAAGGTCATCCATGTTCTCGGGCTCTTCTTTTGATATTGTTATCATGTGACAAGTACGAATTCGTTTCCAATCCCAATGTGGAACTGGTTCTTCTTCTGTGGCCTTGGGTTCGTGCTTCTGTGGTGGCGCTACCCTCCAGTTGTCGGACAGAGCGAACTTGTCAAGCTGATACTGATCTTCAACCCAATTCTTGAAGGTGAAGCAGTCCTCGAGAGGGTGCCCTATCACTCGGTGATAAAGGCAATAGTCCGGGTGAGAGACTTCGCTTGCTTGTTCGGGATGTTTAGACTCCGGCAGTGTAAGCATTTGATGTTTTAGGGCGAGGTCAAGTATTTTCTTCGTCTTGTCCCGAGGAAAAGAGTAAGCCCGACCCATTTTTCTCATAAGGGATAGATCGGAGCCGCTCGGTTCCCGCTTGCGTGGCCTCTTAGCCCCGCTCCGTTGCTGTTGAGCGCCTTTTTCGCGTTTCGACTTGTTTCTACCTTTGCGTCGAGCCTTCTTTACAACAGGTTGACATGGAGCCGCATTTTCATCTTTCACGGCCTGTTGGAGGAGGCGTTGCATTTTGGCTTTCTCGTAGATGGTCATTTTACGGTTATGGTCGTCTCGGACTTTTTGACCAGCTTCCCTTATAAGCTTGTCCATTTTTTCTTCGAACGACGGACTGGGCACTTTTGCATCTGGAACTTTTACTGGTCTAGGATTAGCGTCCTCCCATTGAGCATCCGCTTCTTCATCGAAGTCATACACGACGTAGCAACCGTGTAGTAGCTCTCGTTTCTTTGACCGGATGTATCCAAGCCCTTTTGTTTCCATTCTCCCATTAGGCAGTTTGCGTTGAGTCCCGGGAACGTTCCAGACTTTGTCATAGAACGTAGCAACCGTGTAGATACTGATCTTCAACCCAATTCTTGAAGGTGAAGCAGTCCTCGAGAGGGTGCCCTATCACTCGGTGATAAAGGCAATAGTCCGGGTGAGAGACTTCGCTTGCTTGTTCGGGATGTTTAGACTCCGGCAGTGTAAGCATTTGATGTTTTAGGGCGAGGTCAAGTATTTTCTTCGTCTTGTCATGAGGAAAAGAGTAAGCCCGACCCATTTTTCTCATAAGGGATAGATCGGAGCCGCTCGGTTCCCGCTTGCGTGGCCTCTTAGCCCCGCTCCGTTGCTGTTGAGTGCCTTTTTCGCGTTTCGACTTGTTTCTACCTCTGCGTCGAGCCTTCTTTACAACAGGTTGACATGGAGCCGCATTTTCATCTTTCACGGCCTGTTGGAGGAGGCGTTGCATTTTGGCTTTCTCGTAGATGGTCATTTTACGGTTATGGTCGTCTCGGACTTTTTGACCAGCTTCCCTTATAAGCTTGTCCATTTTTTCTTCGAACGACGGACTGGGCACTTTTGCATCTGGAACTTTTACTAGTCTAGGATTAGCGTCCTCCCATTGAGCATCCGCTTCTTCATCGAAGTCATATACGACGTAGCAACCGTGTAGTAGCTCTCGTTTCTTTGACCGGATGTATCCAAGCCCTTTTGTTTCCATTCTCCCATTAGGCAGTTTGCGTTGAGTCCCGGGAACGTTCCAGACTTTGTCATAGAACTTAGCTTTTCGAACGGTTTGCTTGAAGGATATCCCCTGGCGTTTCAGCAGCCTTTTCAAGCCTTTTGTATAATATCTGGGGAGACGGATGGGCTGAAGCCTGTCAAGCATAGGATCCGCACCATGCCAGATTTCTTTCTCCACTCTGGTTTCTTTAGAGCGGTAGAATAGAATTGCTTTTTCGCTTTCTCTCCTGGGAGGCATATAGAACGTTTGCAGCTCTTCTACATTGTAAATATCAAGTGCATCCAGTTCTTTACGGTGTTTAAGCGGCACCAAGGCGACTTGTAGACTTTGTTCTTCGTTAGCGGACGTTTGTATTGAAGGTCGACCGGGGAATACAGCATGGGCCTCATCTTCCGAGTCGCTGCCAAAGATCAACGTAGGAGCGGATGGTCCCGGCTTGTTGTATTGGGGCGGACCCGAATAAACTATCTCCTCTTCCTCCTCGGTATCACTGCCGAAGATAGGGATGGTGGCATTAGCTTTATTCTCCGGCTTGTGACACCTCTCCGTGTCTTCGAAATCCGGTAAGAAGTATTTGGCATCTTCATATTTGCGGACTTCGTTCATGGAGAACGGGTTCAGTTATCCCGCCACGTTATACACGAGACCATCCTTAGAATACTTCATACACTGATGTTGTGTAGAAGGGATGATGTTGTACTCGTGTAACCACGGTCGGCTGAGCAGAACATTGTAGCATGTCTTGGCGTCTATGACGTGGAACTTAATGTCCGTGATGAGTAGCCCGAAACGTAGTGTCAGTATCACAGACCCAAGAGTTCTTGATGACTGGGAGTCGAACCCGGAGATAGTGATCTTGTCCCGAGCAAGGTGCTGGACGCTCATGTAGATTTCTTTTAACACCCGCACATTGAGGAGGTTAACTGAGGATCCATTGTCGATCAGGATTTTTCCTATCTTTATATCGTGGCAGTATCCTGAGACATAAAGGGGGCGACTGTGTTCGCACGTCCTAAGGAGAAGGTCTTCATCACCAAAAGCGACATCAGCAGTGTGCACTTCCTCTAATTCATCCTTCATCTTTTCTTTAGTCAGGAAAGCTTGGAATTGTTCCGGATCCTCTAGTGCCTTAATTAATGAATCTCTCGCCTCCTTTGACAGGAAAAGGGCGTCAAGAATGCTGAGCTGTGAGGGTAGCTTCCTCAGATGCGCTAAGACGTTGTAATCCACCTTACTCCTCTTCGGCGGGTCCTTGGCAGTTAGCTCCTCTACAACTTGGTCATCTAAGACGATATCTTCAGGGACCTTCTCTTTTCCCTTATCTTTTTTATTTGAGGGCCCGAGATTCTTTTCGGGGAGCGTGCGATTACGTAGCCGGATATTTTCGCAGACCTTCAACTCTTCTTCTTTTCCCGAGGTGGACTCTTTAAAGAGAGGGGCAAGCTCCAGCTCCTCATCAGAATCGCTCCCGAATGTAGGCACCTGTGATCCCCCAGCGTTAACCGTGCGACAATCACCGGTAGTTCTGTTAAACCCTTCGGCCATATTTTTCCTCTCCCGACGAGTTCTACGTTTCTCCCGCTTAAAATGTTGTTGATGAGCAACATATCCTTACCACCATCTATCTAAAGCTTTGCACTCTTGAGTGGGGTGCGAAACTTTCTGATGATATAAGCAATAGGAGGGGTGTATTTCCATTTCACCAGTAATGTTTCCTTCGGAGGATGGTAGCTTCATGCCCATTGATATGGCCTTAGCAAACCTTTTCCTCATCTTGAATTTGCTTTTGTCGGTAGTGTATGTATTTTGCTCCAGCGGGAGCGTCTCAGCTCTTTCATCAAGTCGCTGGCGCTTGGCCCTTTCAAATATGACCGCCTCGCGTTCCCGATCAGCTTTACTTTTTAAGAGAGCTTCATTGAGGAATGCGTCAATTACTTCATCTGATGGCCCCAGAATTTTTGGTTCAGGATCTGCCCCCAGCGTTTCAGTACAAGGAGTCTTCTCATCGTCCATGAAAGAATGGGAAATCACATGACAGCTCGCCACATATTCTTCAGATTCATCAGATGAACTTTCTCCCTCATCTTCCTCTTGAAAGACATGACTGAGGAACTCTTGGAATTTAATGGGAGTCCGTGCCTTCTAGTTGTATTCCTCCAGCGCGTCAATTTGTTTTTGTAAGTCCGTACACTTGTCGCCAGGCTTCACGGGCTTCTTTGATTTCTTTTTCTTCTTCTTTGAAGATTTCGACGGCTGGTTATGAATGCTTAGGCCACCACCATCGGTCTTTGGAGTTGGACGCGGTTTCAACATCCCCTCAATGACTTGCGGATCCAACGGATTCTCCTACTTGATCGCTTGGCATGCCTGAAGGTCGTTCAGCATTCTCTTTGTCTTAGCTGATAATACAACCTCCCAAGGAGCTTCTTCAACGACAGAGCATGTTGCCCCCGGCGTACTCATCCCCTTAAAGGTGTGGGGCTGCGGGGGATTCACCTTCCATTTGTCAGATAACGCAAACTTGCCCTGTCGGTACTGGTCTTCAAGCCAATTTTTGAAGACGTAGCAATCTTCGATCAGATGACCCAGTACTCGATGATAAGGACAATAGTTAGGCTCATTAACATCATTTGGTTGCGACGGACATTTTGGATCCGGCAGATTTATGAGTCGGTTGCGCAACGCCAGCTCGAATAACCTTCTCGTTTTATCTCGAGGAAAAGAGTAAGAACGCCCCAGCCTCTCCTCAAGGGCTACGTATGGGCGCATATTATTTTGACGAACAACCGGCTTCGAGTTGCTCCGTTGTTGTTGAGCATTAGCGACAACGATCGCTTTTCCCTTCCCCTTGTCATTTCGGGAGTCCGGCTTTGGAAGAGGGGGTTTATGGCCCATCTGATCCATTTGTGCTAGCTTGTCAATCAAGGCCTGGTAGGTAGTCGGCTTGAAAAACATCATAAATTGTAAGATGGTTTCTTGTGGATCAAGGGTTCCCACAAACATACCCACCGCGGGAGCTTCTTCAATGCGCTGCTCGCACTTCGATTGTAAGTTCCGCCACCGTATAGCATATTGAACCCATGTCTCGCCTGGCTTTACCCTGGTGTTAATTAGTGCCGCCATCGGGGTGCGTTCACTGGCGCTTGCAAAACGCTGAGTAAACAACAGCTCCATCTCCGCGAAGGTCTTGATAGAGTCGTTCGGGAGCTCAGAGTACCACTCGAACGCCGTATCTGATAAACTTCCAACAATCTGGCGAAGTAACAGCTTGTCATCACCGCCGGTGTTACCGCAGAGTGCCCTGAACTGGGCAACATGCTGGTGGGGATTGCCCGTCCCCTTGTAAACATGGAATTTGAGAATTGTGTAGCCCGGCGGGTATTCGATCTGGTCGTACCAGCTCGGATACGATCGTCCAGTTTTTATAACCTGGCCAACTGCTTCAGTCGTATGATGAACCCGTATTTGCTGGGCTATGTACTTGTCCAAGTCAGCTTTGGAGATTGTCTCCTCCTTAGCTATTGACAGAGCTGGCGGACGATTTAACGTCTCTCCCCTATCGTCTTCAAGGACGATCGGGGGATCTTCGGCCGGAGAATCTTGTTGGATCATCATCCCCACCATGTCTTGGAACAGGAGGCCCATACGCTTTATCTTGGCCGCTTGTTCAGCATCCTCTTTGTCCTTCTTCTCCAATATTCGACGAAGGAATTTGGCGTCGGTTTCTTCCTCCTGGCGTTCATCCGAGGACGTTTCAGGGTTTTCTTTTGGCCCAGTGAGTGCGTCCATAGCGTTCATCATCTCTTGGAGCTTCTGCTGCTGCTCCTGTGCTTTGGTCACCGATCACGTGAGCGGTCTGACCTATTGATATGCGGCTGTCCTTTTTACCAGACGCCATGTAGACGGTATGAACTACCATGCCTCCAGACTTAGGGCGTTTGGATTCACCACCTTTGATATTCGCCATAGGTGTAGGGACTCTTTCTGGCTTTCTTCTCTTATGGGCCGTAGAAGTTGAGGGGGCCGTTGCTTTGGGCACCCAAGCGGTCGTCGCCTTTCGTTGCTTAACCGGGGGATTTTCTTCTTACCGACCTTTCGACTTTTTGTGTTGGTGAGAGAAATTAGGATCAATCACAGATTCTCGGACTCGTCGCCATGTCTTGTAAATCCTGGAGGACAGCGATTGAGGAGGTTGCTCCAGCTTTTTTGCTTCCACGGTAGTCTCTACTGGTGGAGGAGATCTTTTGAGCACCGCAGTTGACGAGTTTCTGCTTACTCTGTTCAGTAACTCGAAGCTGTTCCCAGTTGGAACAGCAGCGTTAACTTCCACCGTTAGAGCTGGCGGAGTCATCCCAGAAGGGGAGTTGCCCCCGGTCTTCCTTACCGGGCGCCAGTGGCGTCGTCGGGCACGACGAGTTGTCGGTATTGGCTCAGAGACAGAAACAGCTTCTTCTTGCCCCTTGTTCAGGTGTGGGGCTGTTGCCGGCGTCAGCCTATTGAAGACTGATGTCTTTTGAGCAGCAGGAGCAGGAGTGGGAGTTGGGACGGTCAGTTTTGTAAAGACCGATCTCTTAGCAGGAGAAGCCGCCTTGACGACTTCAGAAGCAGGTTTGGCTACTCCTTTTGAGGTAACTTTTTCTGGGACTGCAAGCTTCATTGCGGGTTTGCGGGAGTTTTGGCCCAATCTGGAGAAGACCGAGGCACTGGTGTTGGGCAACCCGTTGAGAGGGGCCGCAGTAACTGAAAGTCGATCGAAGAACGACTTCTTAGGAGCTTCTTATACAGCCATGGGGGTGCTGAAGCTTATTGGTGGAAGCATAGTTCCGAAAAACAACCCCGTGGTGGCTTGAGTAATCTGCTCCACAGGCATGGTTAACAAAGAGGCCGGTTGGGGCCCGTAGGTTATGCCCCCAGTTGAGGCAGGACGCGAGTTGCAGCTGCAGTTGGAGTACTTCGAACAGGTGAATGCCATTGCTGTTAGATTGCTGCGCCAAGCAAGAGACCGAATCTTAGTAACTTGAAATCTAAAGGCAGCCATTAACAAACCGCGATTCGTTCGTGAAGATGACACACGAAGTATGGAGTGGAAAGAGGAAAAGGTCCAACCGGGTGTGCTAGAATCTGTTCCCCTCCGAACGGCGGTCGAGACGCGAGGACGTCTCGCCTGGGATTCGGGGCAGATGCTATTTGGTTTTATCCGTTTACCTCTCCGAAGATGCCAAATTGATTTATGGCACCGTGTATCGGAGGTTTAGACGGATGCGGCCGATATAGCAGACTTCGTCAGATTCCCCCTCGTTTGAGGGGTTTTTGATTGTAGGGACGCTCTTCCCTGTAGGCGCAAGCCCCTGCAGTTAGTTACGCTACCGCATCGCAGTAACCACTTTCTCCTTCTCCAGAATTTCACTTCGTGTCGTGTGTGTTTGTTTTGTTTGTGGTTGCCCGTGAATTGTATATGGAGACTATTTATTTCGTCGCTCGTAGAACGTGGATTAGTCCAAATCCGTATTTTCTTAGATTTGAGTTTTGGGTTTTGGTTTAAGGATACGTTAGCCATTTTTGAGGCTAAGATCAACTTAAACGTTTGTTAAGGATACGTTAGTCTAATTTCCAGACTAAGATCAACTTACGGGATCGTCTAGATCCATTTCCAGTTTAGGGACATGGTGGTCCATTTAATATATGGTCGTCGGGACCCGTCACCTCTCTGACGAAGTTGAAGGATTACAACGACATGTGTCAGAGGAATTCGGAGATGTACCCTTGAGCCAAAGTTGATTGGGGGATCTATAGTCCAATTTGGGACTAAAGTCTATTTGAAGGTTTAAGGATAAGTTAGCCATATTTAAGGCTAAGATCAACTTAAACGGGATCGTTTAGATCCAACAAAAGAGCGTTTGGGGGGCTCTATTGTTCCAGTTTAGGGATGTAGGGGTCCATAGGCAGTTTAAGGACGCTTAAGTCCGTGGGTTTAAGGACCCCCACAGTCCGTGTTTTAGTTTAAGGACGCTTAAGTCCATGGGTTTAAGGACCCCACAGTCCGTGTTTTGGTTTAAGAACGTATAAGTCCATGAGTTTAAGGACCCCACAGTCCATATTGATATGTGGTTATCGGGACCCGTCACCTCTCTGACGTCGTTGAAGGATTACAACGATAGGAGTCAGAGGAGTTCGGAGATGTACCCTCGAACCGGATGTAAATTGATTTAAGAGAGTAGCTGTGCTCAGTCAATTTAATTTGAGAACTTACGGCCATGATTGGGCTAAGTCCAGTTGAGAAAACTTCAACACTTTTATTTGTTTTTATTTTTGTTTGGGCTCTGCCCATAAAGGATGCAGAGCATCAATTTGTTTTGGGCTCTGCTCATTTTATAAATGATGCAGAGCACCAATTTTACTTGGGTCTGCCCTTTTATAAAAGATGCAGAGTATCAATTTTACCTGGGCTCTGCCCATTTATTGCTTTGCAATTTATTTTGGCCTACTAGGTCTTTTTGATTTGGGCCTGGCCCTTTAACAAAAGAAATGCATTGCATTTGTTAGGCGCTTTGCTCCAATCAAAGAGCGCAAGCGCTTGTGGTGATGACACGTGTCATGCAAGCGCAGTGCGCTGCGCTTGCGCTGCTGACACGTGGCGCGCTGTGGTGAGTTGCGCCAGTTTCAAAGAGCAAGGCTCTATGTCAAAAGCGCATAGCACAAATGGTTCATATGCTGACACGTGGCGCACTCTGGTGGCTTGCGCCAACCCAAGAGCGCGACAGTGCAGATTTACAAGTGCAAGGCACTATTAACTTGAGAATCTTTTAGATTCCAGAACCAATGGTTCATAAAAGAAGTGTAAAGCACTTTTTGATTTCTTGATGCAATTTAGATAAAAGAAAACAAGAGTTTCTTATTTTTCTCGATCTCAGAGAACCAATGGTTCTTAAGTGCAAAGCACTATTAATTTTTTTTGTTTTTTATTGAAGATCATTGATTTTGTTCTTAGATCAATGATCTATTAGAAGAAATTCTTCTATCTTAAAGGTCTTTTACCTTTTTCTTCTTGAAATTTCTTCGGAGTTCTCTCTGTTTGAAATTCTTGATTTCTCACCAATGTTCATGCTTTTGATTTGGGGTCTAGGGGCCTTTATATAGTGCCCATAAATTTGTTAAATTTGTTAAAGAGATCTTTCTCTGAGTGATTTGGGGAATTTTCCCCACCGTTAGATCTTTGATCTAAAGGCTTCTGTTTTACAGAAGAAAATCTTCTTGTTTTAACAAGAATAAAAAGATTTCTTTAAAATTTTAATTCTGTTTGGCGCAAACGCCCCAGCGCGTGACACGTGTCGCGCAGCGCAACTGCGCTTGCGCAACTGCGCTGACATGTATCGCGCAGCGCACGGCGCAGCGCAACTGCGCTTGCGCATCTGCGCTCACACGTGTCGCGTAGCGCACGGCACAACGCATCTGCGCTTGCGCATCTGCGCTGACACGTGTCGCTCAGCGCAGCGCTTGCGCAACTGAAGCGTTGCTTCCTTTAGTTTTGTTTTAAATAGAGTTTTGCTCTGATTGGGCGCGCTGCCTCGGACGCTGCGCTCTCCGCGCTGGCGTGCCAGATTTCGGCACGTGGCATCCTGCGCACAGCGCAGAGGATCTGAAGCGTCGCTTCATTTATTAAAATTTAAATTTTCAAAGTAGAGCTTTGCTCTGATTGGGGGAATCGGAAGCGTTGCTTCACTTGAGATGTCTTTTTATCTTCCCAAAATTTTCATTTCCCGGGTCTTGGAAATAATTCCATTGTGCACAGAATTTCCCGTGCTTGGCCTATATATAACTCAAAGACGAGCTTTTTCTTCTCTCATCTTCAGAGAACTTTTTCGATCATGGCTTGCAACCGTCCTCATGCCCGCCGACAACCATGGGAAGTGCTAATTCGAGACATCGTTCCCCGTTTTGCTGCGCGCTTGGTGGACCCTTCTCTTACGGACGAGCAGTGCGATGCTGCAACGTACGAGCTTTTGACTCGTGTGGGGTCTCCTCTTCCTCCGCACTCCATTTAGCTACGGATGATCCTTGCCTCGGTGCTCGCCGATCTTCCCCCTCCTCCAGTAGAGATGTCCTCGGCAATGCTTGACGCCGCCGAGGATAAGATCGAGTGCTTCTTTGAAGCGCACTTGATCACTAAAGCCCTGAGGGACTGCTCTTTCCACTTGCTGAGCCAGATACGGGCTCACCGGGTTGTCATCGCCACCTTTTCTGATGAATGTGGCGATGATCGTTGGGCGTCTACCTCTCGGGAGGACCGCCGCTTCAACGTGATGGAGAAGACAGAAAGGGAACTGGAGAATCTTCTTCTTATCTTTGCGAACCCTTGTCTTTCCAATCCCATATTTGGTGATCTTTTTTAAATGTAATAACAATAATAATAATGAACAAGTATTTTTCTTTTTAATCAAGTATTTCATTATCTGTTAAGGGTTCTTTTATTTTAGCTCTCTGTTATGCTTGTGCATCGTATGATTTAATTTGCTATTATTAGGTGCATGTGATTCTTGCAAGGATAAATTGCCTTTGGTGTTTTGTCTTTTTTATGAAGCAGTGCTTTACTTTTCAGTCTTAGAAATAGAGTTTCGTTCTGATTGGGGGAAACAATACTATCTGGTTGCTCTTTATCTTAACATGTATACTTGTCTCTTGATACTGTCATGTGGTTACATGTTAATAAAGCCCTTAGGATGTGTACTTGACTACCAGGACTATGATGCAGATCATACTAATGGGGCCAAGGTAGTCCATAAGTTCATCCTTTAACGTTCTTAGTCGTGGGTGTATCGAGACAGGGCATCGATATACCAGAGTAGACTAGCGTATACGCTTCTCGACCCATGAGATAGGCGATGGATGATCCCATATCCATTGGTGTTTGACATCAGAGATGGTATACGGGTGCTCAGTGGAGACTGGGTACACTGGACGGACTCGCCGAGAACTCCCAGATGGTATTATACCTCACGTCAGATGGCAGTTCTCTGGTGACACTTGTACAGGTTAGTCTGTAGATCCGAGATCGTCATAGAGTCTTGTGTGATTCCCATTGTACTTTGATTCCACCTTACCACGTCCAAGAGAGCATGCAAAACGGTGGTTTTTGGGTACAGTCCCGAGTCACATGGAGGCAATGAGCGATAGGAGGGGTTTCGTCTCTCCCGGTATTGTGGGTTGATGTTGCGCTGTGTTCGATTGGCCATAACAGGGAACTCCCTGGCCAGGGCTGATTTAGAGATTTACTGGTAAGTGTTATCGGTAGTTTCTCGACCCATTATGAGCCTCACATCGGCATGACTTATCGGTTATTGGGGTCTGACGTTTACCACCCCTAGACTTGATATGCGACATATCAGACGAGGAGACCGGACTGTGCGGCAAGTGTTACCGTCAGGCTTTTGCAGGAGTTGGAGTGGGCTTGCTTGCTGATCTTCTGATCGCTCAATACCCGGATAGCCGTTACGTCCAGCTAGTACCGCTGACGGCTTGTGGGTGCTTGATGTGATCATCACTTACTGCCGGCGTATTGACGAGTCTTTAGAGTCCTACATAGAGGTTTTATTGGTTCAGGCAAAACGAAATAGGAGCGCATATGTGATATGTGCTGGACCGAGAATAATGCGTGTATATGATACCGTATTCTATTCTCGCGACATTAGTATCAGCCGGTTTTATGTGATTTAGCCGGGTTATCGGATCAAGTGTCGATTCGATAAGTTGGTACATTTTGTGTTAGTCGGTTATATGTGATATAACCGGATTATTAAGTTAAGTGTTGATTTAATAATTTAGTGTATAATTGTATATGCGATATACCAATTTACATTAACTAACATTGGTTCACTTAAGTATTTGTTTTCTCACATGTGCACAACTTTAATATATATGTGATATATATTAAAATGTGTTCTCATTTTGTATCATGGTTGTTGATACATCAAACATGGGTGTGTAAGACATACACCATTCTATTTGTGATAATGGGTTTTATTATTTAAAGTGAAAACAAAATTAGTGGAATATCAGTTGAAAGCATGAAGCTAGTGGAAGCTTGTGGATGTTTTGACTAAGTCCATTAGTTTTATTTTACTTAAGATATTTAGTAACCTAACCATCATAATTAGCCATGGTTATGTCTCTACATAAGTTAGTATATGATACTCACTCACCATGGTTCACTCTCTCACTTGATTAATTATTCTCATTTTCATTTGTTCATCTTCTTCTTCCTTGAGCAAAAAAAAAAAGAAGCTTTCTAGGGTTTGATCCAAAGTGAGAAATAATGTGAGAAAAGAAATTCTAAAGTGAACCCACTTCCTATTTCATCATCCTTTACTAGACTAGCACTTTAGTTTAAAGTGGTTGCTTCACTAATTCTCTAGTTAGTGAAGTAGTAGCTTGAGTTAGCATTCTCTCGACGTAGATCATCTTCGGCCTCGAAGATTTCAAGCATGGTCACTCATTTTGCCTCGTGATGTCATGCAAGAGTCCGGGAGAACCACGATCGCAGCGAAGAGACTACTACAAGGAGCTTATGAAGTGAAGGACCGATCTACTAAGGTTGTATTTCCTTTTTCACTTAGATAGTAAAAGGTTTACTATATGTTTCAGTATTTTATTCTAGCTAACGATTCTAGTTTAGAGTTCTTTTTAACGGCAATTTTTTAAAAATGGCATGGACGATGTCTCCCGAAACCTAGCTGTCGTCGAGAGGAACCCTACAGTGGTATCAGAGCCTAACTAGAAAATAATACGGATATTGTTAGAATCACGAAACCGGAACAACTCTGAAACTTGAAATGGAAAACCTAAGTTTCTGTCGATTTTGAAAAGAGTTCAAAAAATTATTTAAACAAGTGCAGAATGTAGTATGTTTTACCACATGAACACACAACAAAACCCAAGCCCATAGCTCGGACCATGGCCGGCGACAGAGCCCCCAGATTCGGCGACCTCGGTTTTTTTCCATGAGGAGTGGGGTTGAGTTTTGTGGTGTGTTCCAGTGACTTGGGTTTGGTGTTTCAGGTGTTGTTTATTTTGGCTAGTTTTGCATATGATGTAATCTTACACTATAAGCAATTAAGAGTATTTCGTATTCGTAGTTTTAACATTGTTTCGAGTTACTTTAGACGTTGTTAAAAAGTTCAATCGGATGTCAAATACCCACTTTAACCCTTGCCAGAAAAATTTCCAAGTGTTGGATTTTTCCCGTAGTTAAAAAGCTTTCAAAGATCATGCAAGTTATGCGATGGACCCTATAGAAGAACAAAAGCTTAACTCGATTATGTGACCGTCAGAACCGCCACTGAACTCTCGGGTTTGTGGTGGTTCAGCGGTGCCACATGTGAGGCGTTGGTTTGGCCCTTCTACGGCTGGTTCATTGGTGCTGTGGCGTGTACTGAATTACTTTAAACTATGCTCAAGTGTTGAGTTTTTTGGGTAATTTTGGGTACTTAATGATTCGATTGGAATGTTTAACATCGTCTAGGCTATTATCTGTGATGTCATGACATGTGATGTTCTGTGATGCTGTATATGTTATATTGGATCGTCGCGTTTTGAATAGCCGGGGGTTTTATGTGAGATGAGAGTTTTTATTTTCATTCATGTAAAATAAAATGTATGTAATATTCTTTTATTGGGGCACTTCCGGGTTGAGGTTGATGTCCCCATTGATGTATATTATTTACTTTTTCGCATTAGGATAGGCCCAAGGAGGAGAGCATAAGTAACCGGGTTCTAGGGTCCAGTGGGAGACCAACTCGAGGAGTCGAGTCCGGATCTCCTAACTCTAGAATTGGTAGGGTTGCTTGCCGCTCTCGTAGGGGTCTAGGGGTGTGGGTTTGGCTATTCATCGTGACCGTGGAATCCGTGTTTTATAGAGGCTCAAAATAAAACACGGCCCTCCTAGTGTATCCAATATTTCATATGTTTCTTCTGCTGCGATATATGTGATGTGATCATTTGATATGTTGAGATGGATACTGTATATAGTATATATGATATATTATATAGACGTTACTTATGTTTTACACCAGCGCTAGCCCTGCCCCACTCTGCCGTTAGTCACCTAACCTAACGGTGCATGAGGGGACATCAAGGCGAATGCGGATGGCATAAGTGTACGTCGTATTTATCAGTGATATTTAGGTGACTTAAATGATGGGACTTCATTAATATGATTAATGAAAGAAAAGAAACCTAAAGATGTTGTAGAATCAAACTTTCAAAAATGGTAGCTACAGTTTTTGCTTTGCATAGTGATATATATGTTATATCCCGCACCTTATTCGATGAGGAAAGAGCCGAGATTCCTTCACCGGGAATGACCTCTTTAGCAAAACTGGCAGATGCTACAACGCTCGGTTTGTCTTTTGATTGCTTTTGGAGTTTTGCTTTGCATAGTGATATATATGATATATCCCGCACCTTATTCGATGAGGAAAGAGCCGAGATCCCTTCCCCGGGAATGACCTCTTTAGCAAAACTAATGAAAGCCTCAAAAACACCCATTTTCAAAATTCACTTATTTCTACAACGATATCAAGTTCAATACGCAATAGGTTTTCTAAAAAACCTGTCGTAGCCCTTTGTCATTTCAGATAAGTCCTACTTAGTATTCGTGCTATATTTATTGACCTCCGTCAAGGCGTAGGATGCGGTAGCTAACTAGTATTTATTTGCTTATGCATATGATGCAGATTGGATTAGGGTAGTCGTACGACCTTGTTGACCTTCGTCAAGGGTCGTGTGGGTGGGTTTGATTCAATCAAGAAATGACGGGTTGAACTTGACTTGCACCCTATAGTTTGTTGACCTCCGTCAAGGTCATGGGATGCTTGGGGCAAAATATTATCGGGAATTTCAAGTGTTGAAATTTGCAATGAGATTGCATACCTTCTATGAGATAGTTGGATCCCGATACCCACTGCGAGTAATTGTTACTCCTGAGAGAGTTTTACACAGGATAATTAGCCGATCAAGTAGGTGTCTAGAAAGGTGTCAACGAGGTTATGCCTATGGGAAAACGGGGTTTATTTTAATTAGGTCCGTGCGAAAGCACAAAGAACCTCCCTCAAAGTACCAACACTGGCCTGGCCGAAAGATTGGCGAAATTGTAGGGTCTAATTAATCCCGGCCAGTCTTTCATTTTAGGGTTTGAAGGAAGATTTGGTAGAAACAGTGGGAGCCATCATGATTAGATAAAATAATAACCAATCTGATCTTGCAAGAGCATACGCTAAAGTGTTTTCTTCTCTCTCTCTCCAGGTAGCGACCATATCATGCCTTAATCAAGATAATAATATGGATGTATTGACCGAACCCGCATGTTATACTGTGCTGGGGAACGTTGGTTCCATTCTTTCTTATAAAAGTTATAAGACTGAACAGGATATAGGGGTATACCAGGATTCCCATGCCACTCGAATGAAGAAAGTACATGATGATGCATTTTCTTCGGGTGTGTTCTTTACAGAGAACTATTTCTCCATTTCCTCTACGTCCTGAGTATTAGATATCGGGTCATGATCCCATATATGTAATCAGTTACATGGGCTGAGAAAAGGTAGAGAATTTGGAGAAGGTGATAAAGGCATAAGGGTTGGAAATGGTGCAATTGTTGCAGCTAAAACCGTCGGGGAATATCACCTTGTATTACCAACTGGTAATACATTGATTCTGAACGAATGCTATTACATGCCGAACCTGATATGCAACAATATATCGGTTTCTTTGTTGAGTAAAGAGGGATATAATTTTGTATTACAGGATAATGTTATGAATATTTTCCTGAACAAAAAGTTGGTTGGATCAGGCACATTGTGCAATGGCATTTATGTTCTAAATTAATCAACGGTTCTGAGCATAACAAACACACACAAGAGGAAGAGTTCAGAAATGAACGAATCCTTCTTGTGGCATTGTAGACTTGGTCATATCAATGCGACACAGCTAGCTAAGTTGCATAAAGATGGATATTTGAATCCTTTTGAACTTTCATCTTATGACACTTGCCAGTCATGTCTCAAAGGCAAGATGACCAAAACTCCGTTTACGGGACACGGAGAAAGAGTTACTGAACTCTTGGGACTGATACATAGTGATGTATGCGGTCCCATGTCTACACATGCCATGGATGGTTCTTCGTACTTCATTACATTCACTGACGATCTCTCTAGATTCGGATATGTGTTCCTGATGAAACACAAATCAGAAGCTTTTGAGAAATTTAGAGAATATAAACAGGAAGTCGAGAACCAAACCGAGAAAAGTATTAAAATCCTACGATCTAATCGAGGAGGTGAATACTTGAGCAATGAATTCCTGGACTTCCTAAAAGAGAATGAGATTCTTTCCCAGCTAACTCCTCCATATACACCACAGCACAACGGTATATCGGAACGGAGGAACCGCACCCTATTAGATATGGTGCGCTCTATGATGAGCATAGCTGAGTTACCTATTTCCTTCTGGGGGTATGCACTGGAGACAGCGGCATACTTACTGAACAGAGTTCCTACCAAATCCATGCCTACCACCCCATATGAGATATGGGAAGGGAAGAGACCGTATCTTAATTTTATTAAGATATAGGGTTGCCCGGCCTATGTCAAAAGACAAAAACCGGACAAACTCGAGGCAATGTCTGTTTTGTGTAAGTTTGTTGGATATCCCAAGCATTAGCGAGGGTATATCTTCTACCATAATAAGGAACAAAGGGTGTTTGTTGCTCAACACGCCACCTTTTTAGAAAAGGAATTTCTTGCAAAAGAGATTAGTGGCTCTGAGGTAGAACTGGAAGAAGTTCTAGTTGTACAAACCACAACAGAAGATTTGGTAGAACCAGAGAATTCGGTAGTTCCCGATGAACCCCAGCCACTCCGCCAATCTAGTAGGGTTCCTCACCCACTTGAGAGATACTACGGTTTTCTCATGGATGGTGGGAGCGAGGATTGCATCATGGAGGATGATGAGCCAACTAGCTTCGAGCAGGACATCACGAGTGGGGACTCAGTGAAATGGTTGGATGCAATGCGGTCCGAGATGGAATCCATGTACACCAACAAAGTATGGACTTTGGAAGATGCTCCTGAAGGGGTAAAACCCATTGGGAGCAAGTGGATCTTCAAGAAAAAACTTGGTGTAGATGGGAAAGTGGAGACTTTCAAAGCTAGACTTGTTGCAAAGTGTTTTCGTCAACGACCAGGTGTGGATTATGACGAAACCTTTTCTCCAGTGGCTATGCTTAAATCCATCCGGATCATTCTTGCCATCGCTGCATATCATGACTACGAAATATGGCAAATGGATGTTAAGACCGCCTTTCTAAATGGTGATTTAGAAGAGAGCGTGTACATGATTCAGCCAGAGGGCTTCGTAGCTAGTGGGACCAGCGGGAAGGTGTGCAAGTTGCTTAAATCCATTTATGGATTAAAGCAAGCATCGCGGAGTTGGAACATCTGCTTTGACGTCATTATCAAAGAGTTTGATTTCGTCAAAAACGTAGATGAACCTTGTATATACAAGAAGGTGGCAGAGAGTAAGGTTGTCTTCCTTGTATTGTACGTGGACGACATACTATTGATAGGACGACATACTATTGATAGGAAATGACATTCCTATGCTGCAATTGGTCAAGCTCTTCTTATCGTAAAGATTCTCAATGAAAGATCTAGGGGATGCCTCCTACATCTTGGGGATTATGATCTATAGAGATAGATCTAAACGGATACTGGGATTGTCCCAATCCAGGTACATTGACACCATACTAAAGCGGTTTAGTATGGAAGAATCCAAGAGTGGGTTTTTACCCACGATCTCAGGGCTCACTCTCTCCAAAGAGATGTCTTCCAAGACTGATTTATAGAGAGCTTGCATGCAAGGGATACCCTATGCTTTGGCTGTAGGCTCTATCATGTACGCGATGCTATGTACCAGACCCGATGTAGCACACTCACTAAGTGTAGTGAGTAGGTATCAAGCAGATTCTAGAGAGAGTCACTGGACAGCTGTGAAGAGCATTCTCAAGTACTTGCGAAGGACTAAAGAGATGCTCTTGGTGTATGGTAACGGAGAACTCCAAGTGGAGTCCTTTACCGATTCGAGCTTCCAGAGTGATAAGGAAGACTCTAAGTCGCACTCAGGATTTGACTTCACCCTTTACGGAGGGGCGGTATGCTGGAAGAGTTCCAAGCAGGAAACCGTGGCAGACTCGACGATGGAGGCTGAATACATCGCTGCCAACGATGCTGCCAAAGAGGCTGTCTGGATCAAGAAGTTCATAACTGAACTTGGAGTGGTTCCATCCATTAAGGATCCAATACCTTTGTATTGTGATAAAAATGGAGCGGTGGCTTTGGCCCAGGAACCCAGGTCCCATCAGCGATCCAGGCATATTCTGAGGCGGTATCACTTGATCCGGGAGATAGTTGATCGCCGGGAGATCGAGGTCAGGAGGGTTGACACGAAGAACAACACAGCGGATCCACTCACGAAGGCCATTCCCCAGATACAGTTTGAAAGACTCTTCGGGATGCTTGGTATGCGATACTACAGCAGCTGGCCCTAGTGCAAGTGGGAGATTGTTAGTTGTATGTATGCCCTAGAGGCCAGTATTGTACAGATGATGTATATTATATTGGATGCTTGGACATATATAGAGAGGACTTTCTTGCTCGATATGATAGTATGCTATCTGGTTGCTCTTTATCTTAACATGTATACTTGTCTCTTGATACTGTCTTGTAGTTACATGTTGGTAAAGCCCTTAGGATGTGTACTTAACTACCAGGACTATGATGCAGATCATACTAGTGAGACCATGGTAGTCCATAAGTTCATCCTTTAACGTTCCTAGTCGTGGGTGTATCGAGACAAGGCATCGATATACTAGAGTAGACTAGCGTATACGCTTCTCGACCCATGAGATGGGCGATGGATAATCCCATATCCATTGGTGTTTGACATCAGAGATGGTATACGAGTGCTCAGTGGAGACTGGGTACACTGGACGGACTCGCCGAGAACTCCCAGATGGTATTATACCTCACGTCAGATGGCAGTTCTCTGGTGACACTTGTACATGTTAGTCTGTAGACCCGAGATCGTCATAGAGTCTTGTGTGATTCCCACTGTGCTTTGATTTCCACCTTACCACGTCCAAGAGGGCATGCAAAATAGTGGTTTTTGGGTACAGTCCTGAGTCATATGGAGGCAATGAGCGATAGGAGGGGTTTCATCTCTCCCGGTATTGGGGGTTGATGTTGCGCTGTGCTCGATTGGCCATAACAGGGAAGTCCCTGGCCAGGGATGATTTAGAGATTTACTGGTAAGTGTTACCGGTAGTTTCTCGACCCGCTATGAGCCTCACATCGGTATGACTTATCGGTTATTGGGGTCTGACGTTTACCACCTCTAAACTTGATATGCGACATATCAGACGAGGAGACCGGACCCTACGGCAAGTGTTACCGTCAGGCTTTTGCAGGAGTTGGAGCGGTCTTGCTTGCTGATCTTTTGATCGCTCAATACCCGGGTAACCGTTACGTCCAGCTAGTACCGATGATGGCTTGTGGGTGCTTGATGTGATCATCACCTACTGCCGACATATTGACGAGTCTTTAGAGTCCTACATAGAGGTTTTACTGGCTCAGGCAAAACGAAATAGGAGAGCATATGTGATATGTGCGGGACCGAGAATAATGCGTGTATGTGATACCGTATTCTATTCTTGCGACATTAGTATCAGCCGGTTATATGTGATATAGCCGGGTTATCGGATCAAGTGTCGATTCGATAAGTTGGTACATTTTGTGTTAGTCGGTTATATGTGATATAACCGGATTATTAAGTCAAGTGTTGATTTAATAATTTAGTGTATAATTGTATATGTGATATACCAATTTACATTAACTAACATTGGTTCACTTAAGCATTTGTTTTTCTCATATGTGCACAACTTTAATATATATATGATATATATTAAAATGTGTTCTCATTTTGTATCATGGTTGTTGATACATCAAACATGGGTGTGTAAGACATACACCATTCTATTTGTGATAATGGGTTTTATTATTTAAAGTGAAAACAAAATTAGTGGAATATCAGTTGAAAGCATGAAGCTAGTGGAAGCTTGTGGATGCTTTGACTATGTCCATTAGTTTTGTTTTACTTAAGATATTTAGTAACCTAACCATCACAATTAGCCATGGTTATGTCTCTACATGAGTTAGTATATGATACTCACTCACCATGGTTCACTCTCTCACTTGATTTATTATTCCCATTTTCATTTGTTCATCTTCTTGTTCCTTGAGCAAAAGAAAAGCTTTCTAGGGTTTGATCCAAAGTGAGAAATATTGTGAGAAAAGAAATTCTAAAGTGAACCCACTTCCTATTTCATCATCCTCTACTAGACTAACACTTTAGTTTAGGATGTTTGCTTCACTAATTCTCTAGTTAGTGAAGTAGTAGCTTGAGTTAGCATTCCCTCGACGTAGCTTGAGAAATATTGTGAGAAAAGCTTTCTAGGGTTTGATCCAAAGTGAGAAATATTGTGAGAAAGCTTTCTAGGGTTTGATCTAAAGAAAGCCCCGAGGGCACCTCAAACCGAAGCTCCCCATCGTCCATGAGGATCGGGGAAGCCGGGGAGCGGGGTGCCGTCCGATGAAAGCTCTTGAGGAGCGACGCGGGAGAACCAGTCTCGACTCCCACCTCAGGAGCCCGGGGGCTTTTGTTCCCAAGCACGCTTTTGGACCGGTGCACGGCTGGACTCGGGGGCCTGAGGTGCGTTTGGGTGCCTGGATGGAGCGGCGGCCGGCGAAGCCAGAGCCGACGACGGGCGAGAAGGGCCGGCACCTCCGGCCTTCTTCCCCTTCTTCACGTTAACCACTGCTACCCGGAACTTGCTTAGGTCCATGGGTCCTGCATAAGGCAAAATACAAGGAGTCAGTAATGCCAAGAAAAATGAAAGAATGCACAAGTCTAAAACAGGTCGCTTGAAAGCTCCTAACTTACCCGTGTAATAGGCGGGGCTGAGCCCGGCCCTATTGAGGGTCCGCTCAGACAGCAGCACATCAGCCCGAGGGAGGGGCCCCCACTTCGACACCACCACCGCGTTGGGATCATTCGACCGACTCACCCGCGGACAGATGGCCCCTTTCTACTGGGTGGGCACAGGCCAATCCTCACCTTCGTGCGTTGCGATAAAGAAGAACTTCTTCTTCCATTCGTGAATGGAAGAAGGTACTACGATGATCCCTGACCCGGCAGCGTCCCCCCGTTGTCTTCTAAAAGAGAGGTATACCCAGCTCGGCTCACCCCTACGAGCGCCCGGGTGGTTTTTGTAGCAAAGAGAAGAAACGAGAAGGCTCATGCTGAAAGGTATTTGACTCAATTTCAACCGGACCAGGAACCCGAGGAGGATCTTCCAAGAGTTCGGCACTAGCTGGCCCGGGGCTAACCCAAAACTATTCAATGCCTAACTCACCTCGGGGGAGAAGGGCAGACGCATCCTGGCCCAAAAGGCCTCCAAGTACAAGGTAATCTCCTTGCCCCGTAACTGTTTTACCCTCTCTCCCTCATCGGCCAGACAAATCGAATAGCCAGGAGGAATGAGGAAACAAGTCTTGATGTTGACGAGCTCCTCCACACGCCTTAGCGAGGATCGCACGCTAGGAACACTCGCGACCTGTGCTTTGGGGACCGACCCCGTCACACGACCCCGGGGAGCATTACTAACCCTATCTCCCCGGGAGGACTCCAATTCAAAGGGGGAAGAGGAAGAAATAGAAGAGGAAGCTTCCGAAGTCTCCCTAGACTCTACCCGCACTACATCTACAGACTCCTCGGAAGAAGACATCTAACCTGATCAAAGGGAGGTGTCCTCGGGAGACCAAACGCAAGGAATACGAACTGAGGAGAAGAGTGCTGAGCTAACACGACTAGGGACGAGGAAATTATGAAGAGGTATGTGCCCTGATGGGGATCCCTCCTCTATTTATAGCTCCCGGCGTATGCATCCTACGGCTCCGATCGCCTCCCGCTAAAACAACATTTTGTAACCAATGGCCGACAACATTCCACCTGTCGTACTCACATTGGACGTGTCCCTTCGAGCACGGGAATGCCTGCGGCACGTCTCGCCAGCCAACTAGCGCCAGACACGTGGGCTGTCACTTCGACGAACGTACACACGATCCGGCGCTTCCCCTTTAATGCGAGATCTCTCCCCTGATCCGCTGATTTCATCAAGAAAATACTACTCTTTGACTGAGAATACATGCCGATGATATCTTTGAGTGAGAGCTCACCCCGGGTGATGGGTCAGACCACTCTCGACCCAACCCAGGAACGGGTCGAGATGACAGTGGGGGGCTAATGATGAGGCTCGATATTGGTGACTCTCCAGATGCTGACACGTTGCAGATGACGTGTCCTAGAACCACAAGAAAGGATCAAGAACTTCAGTTGGGAGCGCACCTCAGGCCTCCGGCCCGAGGAGTCTCCCGACCTTCGGTGGCCTTCCAGACCACCCCCCGGCTCGCCTCCGAGTTATCACAGAACCAAGATGCCTCGGCCTCCCGCTCATGCCCGAGCCTCTTGCCGAGCTCATCTTCCTTGGTCTCACCCAGACCGACCCACAATGCTGATCACAGGCGCCGACACCACGGCTCTGCAAATCTCGTCATACGCGAGATATCCGCCGCCCACGATCCCGCGTTCCACTCCATCACGATCCTCTTTTAACGAGTCTGTATCGTCATTAACGCGGGATCCCGCCTATCACGCGGGCATGACGCCAGGGGCATAACGGCCGGCGTGATTCTCACGCCCGCCTGCCTATTGCTGCCGCTATATAAACCCCTCCCTCAGACGGTCGAGGTAAGCCATTTTCACTCTAATAGGCTGTTACTCTGCCAAAATACCCCGTCTAACTTGATCGTCGGAGGGTCCTCGGTGGCACAACCACCCTGGGTCTTCTTTGCAGGTAGCTCGGCCTCAACCATACAAAACCCATTCAGATCCACACGCTCTAGGAGATAACCCTCCAACTCAATCTTAGCCGTCCATCAGCGTTCGCAGCAGATCAACGGAAGATAACATATGAAGGAGATCCAGAGATCCATCAGAAACACACTACACCTAAGTGCTAATCAAGTGTAGGATGGTGAAGTGGATGTTTTATTTGCTCACTAGGTTTCTACAAAACCCTATGATTCACATCATATGTGAGGGTTAGGATTTTGTTGAAAGCGAAGAAGAAGAAAAAAAACGAGAAAGAGCTAGAGAGCAAAATGAGCTCTAGAAAAACTCAAGTGTAGAATGGATAAGTGTCTCTTGACCTCACTTATTCAAGCATAGAATAAATTGCAATAATAAATTGCAACCATGCTTGAATAGTGAGTCAAGACTAATAAAAAATCCATGCCATGCTTGCCCATTCCACAAATATCTCCCCATTTTCCACCTCATTTTCTATTTTCTAAAAATAGAAAATCCATGCCATGCTTTATTTAATATATATATATATATATATATATATATATATATATGCATATATCAACTATATATTAATATATATATATATATATATATTAAGAAAATAATTAGTGAGCTAATAATATTAGTTAATATATAATTATATCAAATATAATATATATCAAATTATTAAATCAACAATTGATTAAATAATCCGGTTATATCACATATAACCGACTAATATCATTTATCTGTATATCACATTATCAAATCAACACTTGATTCAATAATCCGGTTAAATCACATATAACCTAACCGATAAATAATAACCGCCAGATTAGAATACTGTATCACATACTCGTATTTAATTTGGCCCTACACATATCAGCATATGTGCCCTACTTCGTTTCGCCTGAACTAGGGAAATTCTGTGCGGGACTCTAAAGATTCGTCAATATGCCAGCAGTAGGTAATGATTACATCAGTTACCTACAAGCCGTCAGCGGTACTAGCTGGACGTAACGTCTACCCAGGTATTGAGCGATTAGAAGATCAACAAGCAAGCTTGTCCAAACTCGCATGAAGCCTATAAGTAACACTTACCGTACAGTCCGGTCTCTTCATTTGATATGTCGCATATCGAGTCTAGGGGTGGAATCGTCAGACCCCAGTAACTTGTTAAGTCATACCGATGTATAGCTTATAATGGTTCGAGAAAATACTGATAACACTTACCAGTAAATCTCATCAGCAGCCCTGGACAGGAACTTCCTGTTATAGCCAATCAAGCATAGTGCAACATCAACTCCCAATACCAGGAGAGACGAAACCCTTCCTATCGCTCATTGCCTCCATATGACTCGGGACTGTACCCAAAATCCATTTTTTTGCACGACTCCTTTGAGCCGTGGTAGGGAGGAAATCAAAGCACAGTGGGAGCCACACAAGACACTATGACGATCTCAGGTCTATAGACTAACCTGTACCGGTGTCACCAGAGAACTGCTATCTGATGATAGGTATATTACTATTTAGGAGTTCTCGGCGTTCGGTGTACCCATTCTTTAATGAGCACCTGTATACAATCATTGATATCAAACACCATTGGCTATGGGATCTACCATCGTCCTATACAGGGTCAAGAAACGTACACACTAGTTTACTTTGGAATATCGATGCCCTGTCTTCAATACTCTCTCGACTAGGGACAATTAAAGGATGTGCTTTTGGACTACACATGTCCCAGTACTATGATCTGCATCATAGTCCTAATAGTCAAGCAAACATCCTAAGGGCTTTATCAATATGTATCAGAGAGACAGTATAATAATACTAGTGTACATGTTAAGATAAAGAGCAATCGGATAGCATCCTATCATGTCGAGCAAGAAAGTCCTCTATATATATGTCCAAGCATCCATTATATCATACAATAACGGCCTCTAGGGCATACATATTACTAACAATCTCCAACTTGCACTAAGGCCATGTGTTGTAGTATCTCAAACCAAACATCCCAAAAAGTCTCTCAAACTGTGTCTGGGGGAGGGCCTTCGTGAGTGGATCCTCTATGTTGTCCTTCGTGTTAACTCTCTTGACCTCGATCTCTCATCGATCTACTATCTCCTTGATCAAGTGATACCGCCTAAGAATATGTCTGGATCTCTGATGGGACCGGGGTTCCTTGGCTAAAGCCACAGCTCCATTGTTATCACAATACATAGTTATTGGATGCTCAATGGATGGAACCACACCAAGTTCAGCAATGAACTGCTTCATCTAAACAGACTCTTTGGCAGCATCATTGGCAGCGATGTATTCAACCTCAATCGTCGAGTCTACTATGGTATCTTGCTTGGAACTCTTCCAACATACCGCCCCTCCATTGAGGATAAAGACAAAACTCGAGACCGACTAACTGTCGTATTTATCACTCTGAAAGCTCGAATCGGTAAAGGACTCCACCTGGAGTTCACCGTTACCATATACCATGAACATTTCTTTAGTCTTTCTCAAGTACTTAAGAATGTTTTTCACAGCTGTCAAGTGCTTTTCCCTACTCACTACACCTAGCGAGTAAGCTACATCTGGTCTGGTACACAACATCGAATACATGATTGACCTGACCGCCGAAGCATAGGGTGTCTCTTGCATGCGAGCTCTCTTCAAATCAGTCTTGGGAGACATCTCTTTGGAGAGAGTGATTCTTGAACAAGCGGGTAAATTATCACGCTTAGAATCTTCTATACTAAACCTCTTTAGTATGGTGTCAATGTACCTGCATTGGGATAATCCCAACATCCGTTTAGATCTATCTCTATAGATCTTTATCCCCAGAATGTAGGAGGCATCTCCTAGATCATTCATGAAGAACTTGTGTGATAAGAAGAACTTGACCGAGTGTAGCATATGAACATCATTTCCTATCAAGAGTATGTCATCCACGTACAATACGAGGAAGACAACCTTACTCTCTACAACCTTCTTGTATATACATGGTTCATCTACATTTTTGATGAAGTGAAACTCTTTGATAACTTCATCGAAATAGATGTTCCAGCTCCACAATGCCTGCTTTAATCCGTAAATTGATTTAAGCAGCTTGCACATTCTTCCGCTGCTTCCACTGTCTATGAAGCCTTCTGGCTGTCTCATGTACACGCTCTCTTCTAAATCACCATTTAGAAAAGCGGTCTTGACGCCCAACTGCCAGATTTCGTAGTCATGGTATGCAGCAATGGCAAGTAGGATCCTGATGGACTTAAGCAAAGCGACAGGAGAAAAGGTTTCATCATAGTCGACACCTGTTCATTGACGAAAACCTTTTGCTACAAGTCTAGTTTTGAAATTCTCAACTTTTCCATCTACACCAAGTTTCTTCTTAAATATCACTTGCTCCCGATGGGTTTTACCCTTTCAAGAGCAACATTCAAAGTCCATACTTTGTTGGTGTACATGGATTCCATCTCAGATCGCATAGTATCCAGCCATTTCATAGAGTCTCCATTTGTGATGGCTTGCTCGAAACTAGTTGAGTCATCGTCTTCCATAATGCAATCCTCGCTCCCACCGTTTATGAGAAAACCGTAGTATCTCTCAGGTGGATGAAGAACCCTACTAGATCTGCGGAGCGGCTGAAGTTCGTCTGGGAGTATTGAATCCTTTGGTTCTACCAAATTGTTAGTTATTATTTGTATAGCTGGAACTTCTTCCAGTTCTACCTCATTGGCACTAATTACATTCACAAGAAATTCTTTTTCTAAAAAGGTGGCATGTTGAGAAACAAACACTTTTTGTTCCTCAATATGGTAGAAAAAATATCCATATGAATCCTTTGGATATCCTACAAACTTGCACAAAACAGACCTTGCCTCGAGCCTGTCCATATTTTGTGTTTTCACATAAGCCGGACAATCCCATATCTTAACATAATTAAGGCATGGTCTCATTCTTTTCCATATCTCATACAGAGTGGTGGGAACGTATTTGGTGGGAACCATATTCAATAGGTCGCAACTATCTTAAGTGCATGACCCCAAAAGGAAATAGATAACTCAGCAATACTCATCATAGAGCGCACCATATCTAATAGGGTGCGATTCCTCTACTCCGATACTCCGTTGTGCTGTGGTGTATACGGAGGAGTAAGCTGAGAGAGAATCCTATTCTCTTTTAAATAGTCACGGAATTCTATACTCAAGTATTCTCCTTCTTGATCGAATCATAGGATTTTATTACTTTTACCTGTCCGGTTCTCAACTTCGTACTTATATTCCTTAAATTTTTCAAAAGCTTCAGATTTGTATTTCATCAGGAACACATGTCTGAATCTTGAGAGATCATTGGTGAATGTAATGAAGTATGAGGAATCATTCCTGGCATGTGTAGACATAGGACCATATACATCACTATGTATCAGTCCCAAGAGTTCAGTAGCTCTTTCTCTGTGTCCAGTAAACGGAGTTTTGGTTATCTTACCTTTGAGACATGACTCGCAAGTTTCATAAGATGTAAATTCAAACCGATTCAAATATGCATCTTTATATAACTTAGCTAGTCTTTTCGTATTGATATAACCTAGTCTACAATGTTACAAGAAGGCTTCGTTCATTTCTGAACTTTTCCTCTTATGTGTGTTCTGTACATTTAGAACCGTCGTTTGATTTAGAACGTATATACCGTTACACAATGTACCAAACCCAATCAACACTTGATTTAGGAAAATGTTCATAACATTATCCTCCAATACAAAGTTATATTCTTATTTATGCAACAAAAAAACTGATATAATATTGCACATCATATTTGGTACGTAATAACAGTCATTTAGAATCAATGTATTACTATTTGGTAATACTAGGTGATATTCGCTAACTGCTTTGGCTGCAACAATTGCACCATTCCCTAATTTTAGAGACATATCACCCTTTACCAGTTCTCTACCTCTTCTTAGCCCATGTGACAAATTACAAACGTGGGATCCTGATCCGGTATCCAATGCCCAGGACGTAGAGCAAACTAAGAAATAGTTCTCGATAATGAACACACCCGAAGAAAATGCATCAGCATGCTTTTTCTTTGTTCGGGTGGCATGGGAATCTGGGTATTCCCCTATTCATTGCTCAGACTTATGACAATCATAAGTAAAAGCGGAACCAACGTTCCCCAGCTCAGTATAATAAGCGGATTCGATCAATACATCCATATTATTATCTTGATTAAGGCGTGTCATGGTCGCTACCGGGAGAGAAAGAAGGAAATGCTTTAGCGTGCGCTCTTTACAAGATTAGATTGGTTATTATTTTATCTAATAAGGATGGCTCTTACTTTTTTTTATCAAATCTTCCTTCAAACCATAAACGGTAAGATTAGCCGAGATTAATTACACCATACAAGTTCGCCAATCAGTTAGCTAGGTAGGTATTGGTACTCCGAGAGAGTCTCCCCATGCTTTCGCATGGAACTAATTAAATAACCTCATTTCCGCAGGGGCATAACCCCATTAACACCTTTCTTAGACATCTACTGGATCAGCTAATTGTAAAGTGGAAAACTCTATCAGGAGTAACTCTTATTCGCAGTGGGTATCGGGATCCAACTATCTCATAGTAGGTATGCAATCTCACTGAAAATTTCAACACTTGAAATTCCCAATATATGTTTTTACCCCTAGCATCCTATGACCTTGACGCAGGCAACCATAGGCCGCTTATCAAGTTCAACCCGTTCATTTCGTGATTGAATTAAACCCATCCGCACGACCCTTGACGCAGGCCAACAAGGTCGTAAAACTACCATAATCCAATCGTATCATATGCGACAGATAAGAACTAATCAGCTACCATACACTACGCTTTGACGAAGGCCAACAAACGCAGCACGAATACTAAATAACACTTATCTGAAATAACGGAGGGTGATCAATCGAAAATACTGCATTTCTAACACGGCAATTTCCCTACCTTTTGCAGTCAAGTAAAGCTATCCGGTATTCATATCACTCATATTTGCAAAACACATGTAAAATATTGGATTACTTGTACTGTACACTAAAACCAGCACTTTTAGGGAAATTGTGTGTGTTTCATGGCATCGCATCATCCTTGTATTGCGCAACTCTTGTCTCGGTGAAATTGTGCAGGAAATTCCAGAAGCAGGGCCTAATTGGGAAATGAACTAATAAAAGACACACCAATTCAAAGGCTAAAGATCTGGTAGGAATACAGAAATCCAAATAAAGATCCAAGCATCAGAAAGAGGCCCACCAGTCAGCCCAAGAATTACCATGTGAAAATAAATCACCAAGGCCACCAAAGGGCCGCGGATCCGCGGCCCAAGCCCCCTTGGCGCGGCGGATCCGCGGCCATTTTAGGAGATCATCTCTTCAAAATTCATCACATGCTCAATTGTAACGGCCAAAGCTTCCAGAAGACCCCAGAAGCTCCACGTGGCACATCTAGAAGGCTCGGCTCAACAAACTCTTGGAGGGAAATTCAAAATTTAAAGCTTAACTAACTTTTTGGAGGGAAATTTAAATTATTTGATAACTAACTTGTGGGGGGAATTCAAATTTCAATTCTAGATCTAAGATTTGGAAAGTCTATAAAAAGGAGCCTAGATCTAGAGGGGAAAATGTTCAAGAATCACCACCATCTTCAACCCACAAGTTTAGTGACAAAAGCTTGTGCCAAATTCAATCCCCATCCCCAATTCAAAAATCAAGATCAAGATCCCGAGATCAATTTGAGCAAGAGAGCCTTCAACCTTTAGCAAGCGACGCCGGATTTCCAACGGAGCAAGAGATCCACGCCGATCCGCGACTCAAGGAGCCGAGCGAAGCCGAAATCGACGATCTAGTTCCTTCCTTTTGTAAATTCAAGAGAGTTGTAACGAAATTTGTTGATAAATAAAGGTGAATTTTCTATACTCTTGCTTATCTTTTAATTCAAGCATAATGATTAGAATTCAATTTGTGATTGTGTTTGTGATCATGATGTTTGAGTAATCTCCGCTCGTGTAAGAGTTGTGACGATCTTTAGATGATGATGATTTAGATATTTCTACAATTCTTAAATCCTATAATATTTGGAAATTCTAGTGAATCAAATGATTAATGACCTAGTTTTGAGATGATACTTTCTTGATCGTGTTCACTCGAAACTAGGGAAAACATTTGATTAACTAGAAGCTAGAATTTGAATGCGATCCATCGAAAGGACAAAGGATTAGTTGCGGAATCCCTAATTTTCTCGCAAAGATCCTTAAACCTCGATGAAATTGTATTGATCTAGTATCAATTCATTAATGGATAAGAATTAGTAATCTTTAGATCTCATCACATCTAAAGATCCGATCTACTCCTACGAGCCATACTTCTAATCTTGATTGTTGGTTGGAAATTATCACACATCTCAATTCTTTCTTTTAATGTCTTTTCTAGATCTAGATTTTTCTTATTTCTTGATCTTTAAATGCAAATCATGAATTGTTTTCTTTTCTTTGCCCTAAATTTTCAACTCATCTAATTCGGAAATTGAACGGAACTCACTTTCCCTGTGGACGATCCGCACTCACTTACAATCTACATCCGACACCGTAGTTGATTGCGGTCAAATAATTTTTGGTTGTGATTTCTAAAATCTATTTTCTCAAAAACACTACACAATCGGAAAAATCATAAAATCAAAATGGCGCCGTTGCCGGGGATCGTGTGCTATTTGTTCGGTTTTTGAAATTTGAGTTGAAAAGTTTATTACATCAATATTTTTTTAGATCAAAACTTGCACAAAATACTAATACGTGTTGTTGTGGTTAATTGCAAGGAGATCTGGAGCTTGCTGGAAAATTGGAAAATTATTTGGTGAATTCCAGAGGATTGAGGAAGAGATCAGGAGCTTGCTGAAGAATTTTTGTGCAGAGACCCCACCATTCCACCGCGTTTCCGCCGCATATACCCCCATTACGCGGCGGTTCCGCGGCCCATTAAGGAGCTCTCTGTAAAATCTTTTGCAGGTAATCTCTAACTTTCTTATCTCTTCTCTAAAATCTGCTCCAACTAACAATTTGTTGCAGGTTTCTTTGCAAATAATCGCTGCGCCGCAAAAAGCAAAATAAAGTGTGCTTGTTTTTGATTTTGTGGTTGTTTGCATAATTAATACGGAAATTAAGGGACACGGCCAAATCCAGATTAGGTGGGGAGTTCATTACCCTTCCTAGGCCCTAAAAATCACAAACCTGCATCCGCATTACCCTCATTAATTAAAAAATATCTAGAGATGACTCTAAGGACCGTCGCGCTCACTTAGGACAGAAGAAGGCCGTGGGTAATTCATTGCTTATCCGCGTTTCTCTTGTGGTGCCTAGGCAAGTGTATCGAAGGCTAGTGGTTACTTAATTAGGCCCACTACTTACGTAGTGGAGAACCTCCCACTTACCTGGTACTTACCTGGCCACAGGAGGGACAAAGAGGCAGTGGAGGATTCTATCCTGCGTCTTGTCTTCTGGCAGTTAGGAGCGGTCTAGATATTGGACCTAAGTGACCATAAATTTTAGGGTATTGCTTGTTGCATCATTTTTTCAAAATCCGTATCATTTTTCAAAACAAACACCACACTTATTTCATTTCCCCTAATTATAAATCACGCTGCCACTTGTACTAACCCCTTTTAGTGCAAGATAGGCTGGACACGGGATTCTAGTGCCCGTCTTGTCCGCGTCCCCTCGATCGACTCCGAAGTCGGTATTTCTCCATTTACCTTTCTTTTACCCCCCACCACACCCACACCGATGGATCAGTCTCCATCAAACCTCTTTGCCGCTACTCTGCCGCCGTCCGTTGGTGCGCAGATTCCACCCCGCATCTCTCTCCAAGAGAGGTGTTACCCTTTGCGAGGTCCTCTCTCGACCTGCTTATCCATTCCACCAGCCAACGGGGATAACTTTGAGATTAAGCCCCAGTACATCAACCTTCTACCCAAATTCCACGGTCTCAAGACTGAAGACGCGTACGTTTTTATTACCAAATTTGAAAACGTATGTGCAATGATGGGTACATCACAACTTTCTGTGGATGCCATGCGTCTACGACTTCTTCCATTTACCTTGTGCGATATAGCCGAGAAGTGGCTGTATAACACCACCGCACATTCCATCACGAATTGGGAAGAATTCGTTGCAGCATACCTTAAGAAATTTTACCCTATGCAAAAGACAGCTCGAATCCGTAGCGAACTCTATCAATTCTCCCAGCTTCCGGCTGAACCATTTTCAAAATACTTTGACCGATTCAAGGATCTTTTGGTTCAATGCCCACATCACGGCATCCCGAGATGGGAACTTTACCGAATCATATATGAGGGCAGTAACCCTACCACTAAACAAAACCTTGAAAACATGTGTCAAGGCACCTTTATGACTAAGGATGATGGGGAAGCGTGGAAATTTTTAGAAGAGTTCGCTGAAAAGTCACTTCAGTGGGAGACTGGAACCCAGCCATCGAGTAGGGGTGGCATACACCAAATAGACGTGTTCATAGGTGTTCGAGCTGAGATGGCAGCAATGCAAAAGAAGCTCGACGCTATGGAACACAAATTCCTAGCAGCCTCCCTAAACCCAATGTCGCTCCCCAAAACCGTTTGTGGGTGCTGTTCTGATCCTTCTCACTTGACGGAAGAATGTCCATTAAACTCTCAGTTTCGAGGTCTCGAACATACCAATGCCACATTTCAAAGACCTGGAAACGACCCTTTTTCTTCCACATACAATCAGGGTTGGAGGAATCATCCGAATTTTGCCTGGAACCAATCCCAAAACACGGTTCCAAACCCTAATCAATTCCAACGGGCTCTTCCTCCACAACAGCAACCACTTCACCTCACCCATCACCCCTACCAGTCACAAAACTTCCAAAACTAGGTCAACACTCCTGCACCTTCTAATCCTATCCAGTCGACCTGTTCTGACGAATTCTCTCAATTCGCTCAAACCATGAAATTACTCATGTCAAATTTCAAGGAAGTGTCGGCCGGGGTTAAGTCTTCCGTTGGTGAGATAAAGAAAAACTCGGCGTCCCAAGCTGAGAGTATCAAAACAATGGAAGCTGAGATTGCACGACTTAAGGCCGAAATGAGTGCAAGAGAGAAAGGGAAACTCCCAGCTCAACCTGTACCCAATCCTGGCTATTCACATCATGTGAATGCAATCACCACGTTGAGATCTGGGAGAGTGCTGGATAACCATGTTGGGGAAGAAGTTGATGATATTGATGATCCTATCAACACCCCGGCTGAGACCTTTCTTCACACACACGCTTCTGCTTCTGATTCTTGTTCTTCTACCCCACCGCCTTCTCACGAGCCTATTCTCCATTTCCCACTAGGCTCAACACCTCAGCCCACCTCTTTTACTCCTCCACAGACGATCCCCACTTCTACTTTGGGATCGGGGCCACACACACTTCCTTCTCCTATGATGGACCCAGCGCTCATTGCTAAAGCACCTTACCCGAACCGTTTAAGGGCTAACACATCGAGTCCACATATGGAGAAGATCATGGAAATGTTCAAACAGGTTAACATCAACATCCCTCTCCTAGATGCGATTCAACAAGTCCCCGCTTATGCAAAAATTCTTAAGGACTTGTGCACTAGGAAGATGAAGACTCAAGTGCCAAAGAAGGTCTTCATGTCTAATAGCATTAGCACTGCTTTTATCCCTCCGCTACCAAAGAAACGTAAGGACCCAGGATGTCCTACGATATCGATTTCTATTAGGGATAAACACATCAATCGTGCTCTTTTAGACCTTGGCGCCAGTGTTAACCTGCTTCCTTTCTCAGTCTATGAGCAACTAGGGATCGGAGAGTTGAAACCAGCCCATTGCACTCTCCAGATGGCTGACCGATCAATCACCAAACCTAGGGGTGAACTGGAGGATGTGTTAATAAAGATCGGGGAATTCGTATTCCCTGTGGATTTTATTGTACTTGATACACAGCCTGTAGCGAACCCCCGGAATCAAATTCCGGTGATTTTAGGTCGCCCCTTTTTGGCCACTTCCAATGCTATCATCAACTGTCGTAATGGCTCTATGACCCTATCCTTCGGGAATAGGTCAATAGAGCTGAACATTTACAAGATTGGAAGTGTACCCTCCGAACCTACTGCTCATGTCTGTTCTGTCGACTTAATGGATGTCGACAGCAGCGAATTTGATGATCCTCCTGATACCGATCTTGACTCTTTTCATACGTTGTTGTTTGACCCAACTATGTATCATACACATACGGACTCTTCCACCGAGATGTCCGGGTCAACAACTAACACCGATTATGAATTGCTTTTAGAGTCTGAAGATCACCCCGCACTTTGTGATGACATTATTCTTCGGGGTATTGATGAAACTTTTGAGGAGATATTCGCTGATGAACTCGCATTTCTGAATAACACGGGTGTTGAGATGAATCATGTCCCAATCACTGAAATTGAACCTCCATCCCTTCCTCTGAATTGTAAAAAGAATGCGAGTAATCCATCACATTCACTGCTTCGTCTCTTCAAAATGAGACGCACACACACTCTCTTCCACCCCTTACCCTTTCCTCACTTCTTCTTCCACCAACCCGAGCATTGCATTGATAAAATCTTCGAATGGTTGGTGTTGATCTTCGGTCTTTGCAAAGCTTGGCATCGACCAATGATTCTTGACCCCCTCATATGATTTTCAAAAGCTTAACATTGCATAACTCAAGTTTGGTGGGGAACAATATTTTTGGCTCTTGGAAAGAAAATTTTTACAAAAAAAAAAAAATTTTTTTAAGCTAAAAATAAGTTTGGGGGATGATCTTCACTTATATATTTTGCCCCCACTAATAAATTCCTCCCAAGCTTACAGGTTTTCGAGATTTAGCAGATGGCAACAGTGAGGACATTGTTGAAAACAAGTTTGGGGGAGGTTTGTGCTTAGTTTTGCATCATGTGCATATCATTTGCATAAACACAACACATTTTCTTTAAAAACCATAAAAATTTAAAAAATCTTCAAAACCAATAAAAAAAATTTTGTGTAAATATTTTTTGTAAATAATTTTTCAAAAACCATTAAAACCTATAAAAATTTAAAAATTTTCCAAATCCATAAAAATTCAAAAATTTTCAAAATATAAAAACTTAAAAATTTTCAAAATATAAAAATATTTAATATTTATAATAATGAAAGATTAGATAGTGAACAATTACATCCATGAGATTAGAAGAATTTAAGAAAACCAAGAAAATTAGAAGTTTTCTTATACGAACTAGTAATAAGTAGTTATGAGCCGTTGTCCCAAGGGTTAGTAAGATGAAGGAAGTCACTAATCTGAGGATAAAAATAAGTCTGAAAAATAGTTTCTATTCTGGAAAGCCAAGCATTTTGAACGTTGATACCTTGCTATTCACACTTACACACGTCTTAAAGCCCGGGTTAGTAGAGGATACCTTGAAATGCTCTTGTCTTAAAGCTGATGTATAAAAAAAAAATGAAGAAAGTGGTGAGAAAAATGGACACTGGTTTTGTTATCACCAAGGGCAATAATAAAAAAAAATCTATAGCAAGGGTGTCTTTTCACCTAGTGCTCTAAGGCCAACTGGTCTGGGAGTCACTGCTATACCTAAGGTGGTGCAAGACGAGGAAAATACACCAAATATGCAAGCACATGAGTAATCGGTCAGTTAGTACCTCAAGAAGTATTAACGGTCGCATGAAAGTGTGTGAGCTCATCAAAATTAAAAAGTACTGAGGCTGATGGGCAAGAGTATGATAGCTTGAATTGAATTCTCCGGGTGTAGGGATGTCCTTTACACACACGCAGGGTGATATGATCGATGTTTGGAATAAAGATAGGAATGAAGAATAAGACGATGTTTTATTGAGGGAGGATGTGATTTCTAACATCTTTTCATGACCATTAAGATAGGGCTCATGACAACCTAAAATCTAGCTTAGTTGGAAACCCTAATTTTCAAGGCTTTTCTTTTACAATTCTTGTCTTTAAATGTAATATTCATGATTTTCCTTTTATTATTGGATTTTGTGGGTGCAATCCGCTGAAAACCCTCAGGAGACAACACTCCTCCTATTAAGGATACCTAGAGGTTTAAAGGCTTGTTGCACGTGCTCAGTGCAATCGTGTTGCCTACGAAAGTGTGCTTTTCTCTTTCTTTTTTTTCTCCTTCTCTTTTTAATAAAACTTTTCGATCGAGACGATCGAAAATAAGTTTGGGGGAATTTGATCAGTCGAAAATACTGCATTTCTAACACGGCAATTTCCCTACCTTTTGCAGTCAAGTAGAGCTATCCGGTATTCATATCACTCATATTTGCAAAACACATGTAAAATATTAGATTACTTGTACTGTACACTAAAACCAGCACTTTTAGGGAAATTGTGTGTGTTTCATGGCATCGCATCATCCTTGTATTGCGCAACTCTTGTCTCGGTGAAATTGTGCAGGAAATTCCAGAAGCAGGGCCTAATTGGGAAATGAACTAATAAAAGACACACCAATTCAAAGGCTAAAGATCTGGTAGGAATACAGAAATCCAAATAAAGATCCAAGCATCAGAAAGAGGCCCACCAGTCAGCCCAAGAATTACCATGTGAAAATAAATCACCAAGGCCACCAAAGGGCCGCGGATCCGCGGCCCAAGCCCCCTTGGCGCGGCGGATCCGCGGCCATTTTAGGAGATCATCTCTTCAAAATTCATCACATGCTCAATTGTAACGGCCAAAGCTTCCAGAAGACCCCAGAAGCTCCACGTGGCACATCTAGAAGGCTCGGCTCAACAAACTCTTGGAGGGAAATTCAAAATTTAAAGCTTAACTAACTTTTTGGAGGGAAATTTAAATTATTTGATAACTAACTTGTGGGGGGAATTCAAATTTCAATTCTAGATCTAAGATTTGGAAAGTCTATAAAAAGGAGCCTAGATCTAGAGGGGAAAATGTTCAAGAATCACCACCATCTTCAACCCACAAGTTTAGTGACAAAAGCTTGTGGCAAATTCAATCCCCATCCCCAATTCAAAAATCAAGATCAAGATCCCGAGATCAATTTGAGCAAGAGAGCCTTCAACCTTTAGCAAGCGACGCCGGATTTCCAACGGAGCAAGAGATCCACGCCGATCCGCGACTCAAGGAGCCGAGCGAAGCCGAAATCGACGATCTAGTTCCTTCCTTTTGTAAATTCAAGAGAGTTGTAACGAAATTTGTTGATAAATAAAGGTGAATTTTCTATACTCTTGCTTATCTTTTAATTCAAGCATAATGATTAGAATTCAATTTGTGATTGTGTTTGTGATCATGATGTTTGAGTAATCTCCGCTCGTGTAGGAGTTGTGACGATCTTTAGATGATGATGATTTAGATATTTCTACAATTCTTAAATCCTATAATGTTTGGAAATTCTAGTGAATCAAATGATTAATGACCTAGTTTCGAGATGATACTTTCTTGATCGTGTTCACTCGAAACTAGGGAACAACTATTAAACATTTGATTAACTAGAAGCTAGAATTTGAATGCGATCCATCGAAAGGACAAAGGATTAGTTGCGGAATCCCTAATTTTCTCGCAAAGATCCTTAAACCTCGATGAAATTGTATCGATCTAGTATCAATTCATTAATGGATAAGAATTAGTAATCTTTAGATCTCATCACATCTAAAGATCCGATCTACTCCTACGAGCCATACTTCTAATCTTGATTGTTGGTTGGAAATTATCACACATCTCAATTCTTTCTTTTAATGTCTTTTCTAGATCTAGATTTTTCTTATTTCTTGATCTTTAAATGCAAATCATGAATTGTTTTCTTTTCTTTGCCCTAAATTTTCAACTCATCTAATTCGGAAATTGAACGGAACTCACTTTCCCTGTGGACGATCCGCACTCACTTACAATCTACATCCGACACCATAGTTGATTGCGGTCAAATAATTTTTGGTTGTGATTTCTAAAATCTATTTTCTCAAAAACACTACACAATCGGAAAAATCATAAAATCAGAGGGCTACGACTGGTTTTGATGAAAACCTTTAACGTAATGAACTTGATATCGTTGTAGAATCTAGTGATTTGAAAATGAGTGTTTTTGTAGCTTTTTCTAGTTTCAATAAAGAGGTCACTCCTGGTGAAGGGATCTCGGCTCTTTCCTCATTGAATGAGGTGCTGGATATTCATCAAGGAATACCACTATGCAAAGCAAGAACTAGAGAAGCTATTAAAAAAAAACCGAGTGGGTTGTAGCATTTGCTAGTTTTGCTAAAGAGGTCACTTCTAGTGAATGGATCTCGGCTCTTTCCTCATCGAATGAGGTGCTGGATATTCATCAAGGAATATCACTATGCAAAGCAAGAACTAGAGCTACCTTTTCAAAATTTCGATTCTACAACATTTTTAGGTCTCTTTTCTTTCCATTAATCTTATTAAAATAATGAAAAACACGGATTCCACGGTCGTGATGAATAGCCAAACCCACATCCTTAGACCCCTACGAGAGCGGCAAGCAACCTTACCAATTCTAGAGTTAGGAGACACGGTCTTGACAACTCGAGATGGTCTCCCACTGGACTCTAGAACCCGGTTACTTGTGCTCCCTTCCTTGGGTCTATCCTAATGTGGCAAAGTAAATAATATAAATCAATGGTGATATCATCCTCAACCTGGAAGTGTCCCAATAAAAGAATATTACATACAAATTTTGCATGAATGAAAATTAAAAACCTTTCATCTTACGCAAAACCCCCGGCTATTCAATCATGATGAACCAATATAACATATCACAGCAACGCATAACATCACATGTCAACAACGAAAGTAAATATGCGTATCCCGAATGTCGTTGACATATAATAACGAGATTTGGGATACCTCACATATTACATTTACGGTCGCAGAAAAAAAATGAAAAACTATAATAATTAGAATCCACATTTTCCTTAGACATCATAAACCCGGAATATCTCATATTCCAGATTTCATACCTAACCCTATAAACCCTGCATTTTAGTCTCAATTCAAAAACTCTTTTCAATAACTTAGTCGGGTAATTCAACAAGATTCCCGACTACCCGATCGAATACTTGTCAGGAACTTTAGTAGATGGCCGCATCCCCGATGCCGTCGACGAAGTGCATTTAGGCGGAATGCCGTGGCCACGAGCACTCGAGTGGATGCTTTGGGCAACGGGGTTCTCCTACAGTCACTTGGTCGGGGCAGTGGGGCGTGGCTATCTAGTAAAGTTATCCGGCGAGTATTCACTTACTATACGTGATTGCGACGGAGTTTTGATCCGAATAAAACTTCATAGCAATCGACGAGACTAACATGCTAGATTTACAATCATTAACTAGTTTTCTCAAAACTAATTAAATGTGGATTCGAAGTAGTCCATGCGACTCTACTAGGCTCCCCTTGAAATTGGATTGAGCTTCCTACGTGACCTTCGAGCCGAAGATGATCCACCCAAAGCTCCGCTAATCCAAGTTACATCTTCACTAAACTTACTTTAGTGAAGGAAACACACTACACCTAAGTGCTAATCAAGTGTAGGATGGTGAATTAAGGGTTTTGTTTGCTCACTAGGTTTCTACAAAACCCTATGATTCACATCACATGTGAGGGTTGAGGTTTTGTTGAAGCAAGAGGAAGAAGAAGAAGAAAAAATGAGAGAGATCTAGAGAGCAAAATGAGCTCTAGAAAAATTCAAGTGTAGAATGGCTAAGTGTCTCTTGACCTCACTCATTCAAGTATGGAATAAATTGTAATAATAAATTGCAACCATCTTGAATAGTTAAAATAAAAAATAAATGCCATACTTGCCCATTCCACAAATATCTCCTCATTTTCCACCTCATTTTCTATTTTCTAAAAATAGAAAATTCATGCCATGCTTCATTTAATATATATATATATATATATATATATATATATATATATATATTAAGAAAATAATTAGTGAGCTAATAATATTAGTTAATAAATAATTATATCAAATATAGTATATATCAAATTATTAAATCAACACGTGATTTAATAATCCTGTTATATCACATATAACCTACTAATATCATTTATCTGTATATCACATTATCAAATCAACACTTGATTCAATAATCCGGTTATATCACATATAACCTAACCGATAACAAATAACCGCCAGATTAGAATACGGTATCACATACTCATATTTAATCTGGCCCCCGTACATATCAGCATATGTGCCTTACTTCGTTTTGCCTGAACTAGGAAACTTCTGTGTGGGAATCTAAAGACTCGTCAATACGCCAGCATTAGGTAATGATCACAATAGTTACCTACAAGCCGTCAGCGATACTAGCTGGACGTAATGGCTACTCAGGTATTGAACGATTAGAAGTTCAACAAGAAAGCTTGTCCAAACTCCCATGAAGCCTATAAGTAACACTTACCGTACAGTTTGGTCTCTTCGTCTGATATGTCGCATATCGAGTCTAGGGGTGGAATCGTCAAACCCCAGTAACTTGATAAGTCATGCCGATATATGGCTTATAACGGTTCGAGAAACTACTGATAAGACTTACTAGTAAATCTCATCAGCAGCCCTGGCCAAGGACTTCCTGTTATAGCCAATCGAGTATAGCGCAACATTAACTCCCAATACCGGGAGAGACGAAACTCCTCCTATCGCTCACTGACTCCATATGACTCGAGACTGTACCCAAAATCTACCTGTTTGCACGACTCCTCTGAGCAGTGTTAGGGAGGAAATCAAAGCACAGTAGGAGCCACACAAGACATTATGACGATCTCGGGTCTACAGACAAATCTGTACCAGTATCACCAGAGAATTGCCATCTGATGATAGTTATATTACCATCTAAGAGTTCTCGGCGAGTCTTGTTTGGTGTACCCATTCTCTAATGAGCACCTGTGTACAATCTTTGATGTCAAACACCAATGACTATAGGATCTACCATCGCCCTATACAGGGCTAAGAAACGTACACACTAGTCTACTCTGGAATATTGATGCTCTATCTTGATACTCCCTAGACTAGGAACAATTAAAGGATATGCTTGTGGACTACACAAGTCCCAGTAGTATGATCCGCATCATAGTCCTGGTAGTTAAGCAAACATCCTAAGGGCATTATCAATATGTATCAGAGAGACAATATAATAATACTAGTGTACATGTTAAAATAAAGAGCAACCAGAGAGCATACTATCATGTCGAGCAAGAAAGTTTTCTATATATATGTCCAAGCATCCACTATATCATACAATAATGGCTTCTAGGGCATATATATTCCTAACATAATTAACTTATCAGATCTTTCTTTTCATCTGTCCCTTGGACAATTGATTCAGAGACATATGTTCACCTCCCTCATGATCCAACAATATAATACTTTCTAATGGATTTTTGAACTTGTATCTCATATTAGCACGGTTCAAATTTCTCCACATTTGACATTATACAATGTTTTATGTGTCCTTATCTTCCATTTTAACCGAATCTCTTTAACCAAATTGACTGGTAATTCTAATTGCTTAATATGATTTTCTTTCGACTCTTATCTCTTTCAACACTAGTTCTCCTCGAAGATGTTGATTAGACCGGAAATAGTTCGGAAAGGCTTTATATCTACGGTCACGATCCAGAACACATACCACCTACAATCACCACATATGGAACCAATGACTTGGATAACCTAGTCACGATTGTATCAAGACATCGGCTGATCATGTTTCTGGTATAATTGTTCCATCTATGCAGCATTAATGAATGGTTTGTCGACATGCAAAACTGTATAAGTCACCATGCTAACAAAAAAATCACTAAACAAACAAGTGGATGAATATATTGTATATTAATATTATCACTGTATGAAATGTAAGTAGGTGCTCGTGCCGCTAACTTGCGGCCAAGGCAGAATACAAAACGAAAATTTTCTAAACAAGAAACTCTACGACCTAGAATCGAATCCAAACACTAAATTAGAAACACTGGAAAGAGTTTTAACTATTAGGTTGGTTAATACAACCTTTGTAGTCGTGACCTTTGTCTTTTATGCCATTTCTTTAGATCTTAGGTCATCGAGAACGAGCTTGGGAGTTGGTCTTCCTCGTCGAAGATGATCCACCTAAAGGAACCCAAACGTAGGCTCTAACTTCACATTAAATGCAAAGTGACGCAACTAGTGATCAAGACTTGCTAAGAATTGATCACTATGATTTATTAGTGGCTAATCTCTAAGTTTTCTCTCCTTTTCTTTTTCCTTTCTCATACTTCTCAAAATCAAGAGAAGAGGAAGAAGAAGCAAAGGGTGGTGGTGAAGAAATCAAGAATGGCTACCATATGAAGAAAAAAACTCCTTTCATTTTCTTTTTCTTTCTTTCTTTATTAAGTGTGAAGTAGGTGGAATTGTGACTCACATGTGTGAGTCATAAGCCCACACACTTCTACTTTGATCAAGAAAGAATGAGAAGAAAATGCAAGCCGTGTCATATGCGCGTGCACACATATATACAAATACACTGATACAAGTATATACTAAAAATACATACACCCGTATTCGTATCAAAATATGAATACTTCCATTTATATTAAGACACAAATACATATATTTATACAAATACCTGTATTCGTATAAATACCGTATTCTGTCAAAATACGAATATCGAAAAGAGAGATACTAAAAGAGATATATAATACCCACTCACATTTCATCTAAGTGTGAAAATGTGGTTATCTTTCAAACCGGCTAGTATTAACAAAATGTCCGATTAAAAGTATGTGTATAAAAACACGTGTTTTAATCGAATCTAAGTACGTATCAAAATACGTACACTTTATCGTTTCACATGAGCTGGGAAACTCTCTGTGTGAGACTCTAAAAACTCGACAATACACTGGCAGCGGTTTTAACCACAAGCACGTCAGCTGAAAAGTTCCCGTGCTCTTGTCGAGCTAACCGTAGCCGATGCAGAACTGAAAAACAAAAAATTTCAAGAGGACACTAGAAATTAATCTTTAGCGATCGATCCAAATACTAAACTAGAACACAAGCATGCAAGATTTGGGACTACAACCTTTGATGCGTGTCCACCCAATCGTGAAAGACCCCTCCAAGCTCCTCGTAGGCCTTTGGGAACAAGCTTGAGAGGTGACCACCCTTACTGAAGATGATCCATCCGAGGGAACCGATCCAAGCTCCAGCTTCTGCTAGTGAAGCAACCGACGCTCCAAGCTCGCTAGGAATGGAGAGTAGGGATGTAGGAATTTTCCAATATGATTTTCTCTCAAACACGAAAGCTCAAAACAACTATAAAAAAGAAAGACGAGGAGGAGGAAGAAGCAAGTCATCACAAAAATGAACTTAGGGTGAGAATAACGAGAATGGTTTCATATAATTTTTTCTCACAAACAAAGAAAATATCTCATCCATTTGTGATAGACAAATGAAGCCCATCACTCTCTACATTCCACAACCATGCTCAAATCCACCTCACTTAGCCACCTCATTATCATGAATATTCATAAATGAATATTCACAAATGAGGTGTTCTCCTTCTAGAAGTATTTCGTACACATACAAAATACAACCCGGTATACGTATCGAATTAAATATACGTGTATCCATATAAAAATACGAATAGCCATAAGAGAAAATGAATAGTGAATAATAATACTAGAATATATATATATATATATATATAAATTATTAAATCAAAACTTGATTTAATAATCCGACTTAATTCTAAGCCGGCTAGTATTATCAACTGTCCGATTAAAATCCGTGTAGCTTGTACATGTATTTAATCGGACCCTTGTATATACCAAAATACATCATCTACATCATATCGCCTTAACCGGGAAAACCCTCTTTGTGGGACTCTAAAGACTCGATAATATGCTGGCAGTGAGTTACTGGATAAATACATAATCATAAGCACGTTAGCGGCACTAGCTATATGTAATGGCTACTCAAGTATATGCTGAAAGGGAGGTCGACAATCAAGTCCATCCGTACCCTATTAAGCCTGAATGGGACAATCTCCATATAGTCCGGTCTTTTCGTTTAAGAGTATCGCATACCGAGTCTAGGGGTGGATAACGTCAGACCCCTAATAACCCAATAAGTCATGTCGGAGTCAAGCTCGTCACCAACTGTCACGACCCCCAGGGTACGAAACGTGACTGGCACTTAAGTTTACGAGACGTCTCAAGACGTCCGTAAAATAAGTAAGCCAAAGCCCAGAAACCAAAACCAAATAAACAAAAGAGTGAAGAAAAATCAATCAATTGAAAGCGAGTTTATCAAATAAGTCATATCAACCCTTTTTAAAAACAATATCAATTTTTCCGAAAATTTCGGCAGAGTCTCCTTTGTAAATATTGGCCCCCAAAATGGGTACAACAAGAATATATATCACTACAAAAAATAAGGCATCCCCAAGCGGGAGCTAGGTCTTCGCCACAAGGCAGTCACAAATCCCACGCAATATAAAACAACAACATGCAAAATAAACAAAAAGAAGCATAAGAAAAACCGCATGTCGACTCAAGTGAGCTCGACCCCAAAATACAGCATAAAAAGCCCACAAATCTCACAGTCTCATCTCTAGGTCAATATACAACAATACTGGTAGATACAGTAGATGGAGTACTCTAGATACAAAAATATAAAAGGTGGTACAAAAATAATAATACAACCTACCTACGAGCAAAACCCTCGAGTCCTGGCAAAAGAGCCAAAAGAAGCGGTGCGCCCGCCGCTACTGTGCTGACGGAGCAGACCTGCAAAGACTGTGGCACAACGGGGGTGAGTTGCCAACTCGTGAGTAATAAATAACATCTATAGAGGCTATCGCAAGTATGCACACAAGCATCCTAGCATCTAAAATACAGGTATGGCAGGACATAATAACAGGTATGTATGCAATATGAATATACTAGCAGGTATGAATGCAATGTGAATCAACTCATGATCTGAATGTGTAAGTATAAGAATCAAGTTTTTCCTTTAGGAATCTCTTTTGAAATACCAGCACAATACCAATAGAATCAACAAGAACCTGTGTCCAGCAACGACACCTCAAAACTATTACAAATCTCATATATCCATGTCATAGTATCTCTGGCCTCAGCCATCCAGCTGACCCATCTCAATATCACTATCTCAACATCTCGCGGCCATGGTCGGTATCCTCTGGATATCTGCCGTGCCAAACAGTCACTGGTAGGTAATCCGTCCCCTGCCAGGCTCATCGTCAGCAACACGAGCTTCTTGCCCCGGGGTACCTTACCGGGCCCACCATGTACCCGAGACGGTTCATCCAACTCCTCGAAACGGGTCTCGAAAACCACAGCAAACTCATGGTGCACAACACTTACATCACTAGAAAACCGCAATTTACATATTTTAAAAATATAATAAGTTTAGAAATTTTGCGGCTTTCCCCCGAAATCCAGAAATATCACAAAATCTCAAGAAATCCTCATAAATGCATATGCCAATGATAATGAATGCATATGGTATCAATAATCAAGTTGCGATGTATGATTGATAGACTAGGCATGAACAAATAACATGATGAGGTACATGCACATGATTAGCAATCTTATGATTACATTTTAAGGAATTAAAGGCAATAGCACAGGTTTAAGCATCAATTATAGTAAAAGGTTTCAAATTATAGGTTATCTAGTGTGGTGGCATGGCAATTACCAGGGCGTGTGTGTAAGCATGAATAGTGCTCGTGCTGCATATAAAAACCCTGGCAATGGTGCAGGTGTCTTATAGAATGGGTTCGCATATGTAGGTCAAAAAAAGCATGGATGTAGTTACTAATATCACTAAAATCTTAAATACTTAAATTATCGGGAGACTTACACCATCCAAACGATAGTCCCCCGTAGATGTTAAATCTACTCACTGGAATCCCTAGCTAGTCACGTCCAATCATCGCTTTGCCCTTTCGTGCCGCGTCTGACGTCTCCGCGACCGAACCTGGAATTTACATCAATACCAAACATAGGGTTATATATCAAGAACGACGCAAATACCAAATGAAAATACTAATGTTCATAAGCTAGGTACAACGTGCACAAGGTGCGCGGAACACACGCGAAAATCGCAAAAACTAACTAAAATCGTCGATTTGGTCGCCCGGCAAATCTAAAACCCGATCACTCAAAAATCCGCACTCACACATCCTAAATGTCATAGGATATGCTAAAAATATAATCAAGTTATCACAAATAATTCATCACATAATTTAAATAAAAATCTAGTAAGCACAAGACTTGCTAATTTGGTGCAATATCGAAAATTAACGATAAAGTTATCACAAATCAACACAAACATCCAACCACACAACTAGTTAGCCACAATCACATAATTTAACCCATTTACCATGCTTCAAAACCCATTTCCATACACAAACCCCTTTCTTGATTTTCATAAAACAACAATTACAAACCAATATCACACATTAAAATTAACTAAATTAGCATAATTTGAAGACCACATAAACAAAGTAACTTCTTTGATTTGGTTGTGTAGGAACTAGCAAGCAAAATAAATTTAATTAACCAAATAATGGTGTGCTAAAAACCCTAGTTTCAAACAAACTACTCTTTTAGAAACTAGATTAGAAATTAGCTAAACTTTTAACAGTAAAACCATATAATTAAAGGAATTTAGCCACAAGTGTTGAATGGGTAAGAATTATACCTCAATTTCTATGGATCAAGCATGGTGATTTGCCTCTAAAAATGCCTCCTTTCCACATGTTTTCAACTATAATAGGCTTGAGAAGAGATAGCACAAGGATTTGTTTTGGTTTTGTGAAGAAATTTGTGGATTTATAAGGATTTTGAGGTGGAATTTGATGAGTTTAGAAGGAAATGAGAGGGGAAATTTTGGGGCTGTTTCCTGCAGGAATTCTCGGCTGAAATGGAGGAGTGGGGATGGTGTGGGTGTTGTGGGAAAAAGCCCAAGTCAACCCACTCAAATCAAAGCACACATACTTCCAAATTTACCCCTTTAAAACCCTTTTAAAACACAACATTTCCCCACATGGTTAAAGTCAAAATGAGGCAAGGAAATTTCTTGACTTGCTGATGGTGGGGCTGGCCTAGAGGAGGGGAGTGAGTGAGAGAGATTTTACAAAGAAATTCTATGCAAAAAGACCCCCCACAAGTCCAAAATTGCAAGTTTTAGCTTAAATTCAATAAATTTCGTTTTTCATAATAAAAATTAGTTAAAACTTGAAATAAAATACTAAAAAATTATATTACAACTAGATTTTAATTAACATGATTTTAAAGATTAAAATTAGCCCAAATAAATTTGTATTTATCGCTAATTTAATGTATTTTCTTACCGGCTTAAAATAATATTAAAAAATTGAAAAATAGGGAAAAATTTTTAAATGACCAAAAATTAATAAGTAACTCTTTAGCTACTAAAAACAAGCAATTACCTATCCAAATTAGGTATATTTAGTCCTAAACTGCAAAATAACAAAAAAGACGGTTTACGGAAAAATACCGAATTTTTACCGATTTTCAGGAAAACACCAAAAGGACTTTTCAAGGCGCTACAATCTTCCCCCCTTAAAACAATTCGGTCCCCGAATTTAAAAATATAACTACGCGTACCTTCAAAGAGATGGGGATATTTCTTCCTCATCTCGCCCTCGGTCTCCCAGGTGACCTCCTCGCTGCTCGGGCCACGCCAAATGACCTTGACGGTCGGTATAACTTTCGATCTCAACTTCTTCACCTGCCGATCCAGGATGGCCACCGGCTGCTCAGCAAAAGAAAGGTCGCGCTCTAGCTCGACTGTCAGGTGCTGAATCGCATGCGAAGGGTCGTGAAGGTACTTGCGGAGTATCGAAACATGGAAGATGGGGTGAACATCGGGAAAGTTAGGTGGAAGAGCCAAACGATATGCAACTGCACCGACATGCTCGAGAATCTCGAAGGGACCCACAAATCTGGGACTAAGCTTTCCTTTTCGCCCAAATCGCATCACGCCCTTCATCGGAGAGACCCTCAGAAAAACATGATCGCCAACTGCGAACACTAGCCTGCGACGGCGCCTGTCTGCATACGATTTCTTCCTACTCTGAGCTGCTCTCATCCGGTCTCGAATCAACTGTATCTTCGCTGTCGTCTCCTCAACAAACTGCAGCCCCAATATACTGCTCTCGCTGAGCTCTGTCCAACAAACGGGCGATCTGCATCTCCTCCCATACAATGCCTCAAAAGGTGCCATCTGAATAGTATCCTGGAAGCTGTTGTTGTAGGAGAACTCCACTAACGGTAAATGACGATCCCAGCTACCGCTGAAGTCTAAAACGCACGCTCTGAGCATGTCCTCGAGAGTTTGAGTGGTCCGCTCTGACTGTCCGTCGGTCTGCGGATGAAACGCTGTGCTGAAGCTCAAACGAGTGCCCAAAGCCTCCTGAAGTCTCTGCCAAAGTCGGCTGGTGAACTGGGTGCCTCGATCTGACACGATACAAGTCGGTACGCCATGCAACCGCACGATCTCATCGATGTAAAGCTGGGCATACTGAGCGAAGCTGAAAGTGGTCTTCACTGGCAGGAAGTGAGCCGCTTTCGTCAATCGATCTACGATCACTCAGATGGATTCGTACCCTCGACTGGTCCTGGGTAGACCCACAATGAAATCCATCGAAATCTACTCCCATTTCCACTCTGGAATGGGTAACGGCTGTAGCTATCCTGCGGGCCTCTGGTGCTCGGCCTTGACTTGCTGACAAGTCAGGCATCTCGATACAAACTCCGCAATGTCCCTCTTCATCCCGTCCCACCAGTAGGTCTCTCTCATATCATGGTACATCTTGGTGGAACCGGGGTGGACACTATACACTGATCGGTGTGCCTCCTCAAGAATGTCGCGCCGCAATCCATCAGCATCTGGTACGCACAGTCTAGATCCATATCGTAAAATCCCCTGATCATCAATCACGAACTCGGAAAATATGTCCTGTCCCATTTGTGCCATGATCTATGAGCAACGGTCGTCACTGCGCTGTGCCTCATATATACGGTCAAGCAACTATGGGCGTGCACGAACATGCGCGAGCTGTCCCCCTGTCCGAGTGAACTCGAACTCAACTCGGCTGTCGCATAAAATCTGTCAATCTGCTGACGACTGCCTCTGCACTGCGCGCAAATAGGATAGACTACCCTCGGGCCTCCTGCTCAAAGCATCTGCCACTACATTCGCCTTGCCTGGGTGATATAAGATCTCGCAGTCGTAGTCTTTCACCAACTCCATCCAACGACGCTGTCTGAGGTTCAGGTCTCACTGCTGAAATATGTATTTTAAGCTCTTGTGGTCTGTGAATATTTGGCACGACTCGCCATATAGGTAATGTCGCCAAATCTTCAGTGCAAAGACCACTGCAGCCATGTCCAAATCGTGAGTGGGGTAGTTCTGTTCATGCTTCTTCAACTGCCGAGAAGCATATGCGATCACCCGGCCACGCCGCATCAATACGCATCCTAACCCCACTCGCGAAGCATCACAGTAGACCACAAATCCGCCTGATCCCGAAGGCAAAGATAATACCGGCGCCGTAGTCAAACAAGTCCGTAGATGTTGAAAACTGCGCTCGCACTCCTCTGTCCAAACGAAAGGAACTCCTTTCCGGGTCAAACCGGTCAAAGGTGCAGCTATACGGGAGAAGTCCTGAACAAAACGCCTGTAGTAGCCCGCCAGGCCTAGAAAACTACGGATCTCAGTAACCGATGTAGGTCGGGGCCACTGCTGAACAGCCTCAATCTTCTTCGGGTCCACACATATGCCGTCTCTCGTAATCACGTGACCCAAGAATCCGACGCTGTCCAGCCAGAATGCACACTTGGAGAACTTTGCGAACAGCTGGTGCTCCCTCAGAGTCTGTAACGTAATCCGCAAGTGCTGCTCGTGCTCCTCTCTGCTCCGGGAGTACACCAAGATATCGTCGATAAACACGATGATGAACAAGTCAAGATACGGCCTGAATATACGGTTCATCAAATCCATGAATGCTGCTGGGGCGTTGGTGAGTCCGAACGACATCTCCAAAAACTCATATTGGCCGTAGCGCGTGCGGAAAGCTGTCCTCGGTATATCTTCCTGTCGAACTCGCAGCTGATGGTATCCTGATCGCAAGTCGATCCTCGAAAAATACCCCGCACCCTGAAGCTGGTCGAACAAATCATCAATGCGTGGCAACGGATATCTGTTCCGCACGGTAACCTTGTTCAGCTGGCGGTAGTCGATACATAAGCGCAAACTTCCATCCTTCTTCTTGACAAACAGGACCGGAGCACCCCACGGAGAAACACTAGGTCGAATAAGCCCCTTATCTAACAAATCCTGCAACTGATCCTTCAGCTCTCGAAGCTCTGCCGGGGCCATCTGATAAGGCGGTATAGAAATAGGCCCCGAGCCGGGAATCAAATCGATGCAGAACTCAACATCGCGCTCAGGCGGTAGCCCAGGCAGCTCGTCAGGGAAAACATCAGGAAACTCACAAACAACCGGAACCTGGTCCAACGGAACCTTTGTAGCTCTAGTATCACAGACATAGGCTAAGAATCCCTGACATCCCTTTCGCAAGAGCCGACCAGCGCGAAGAGACGAAATCAAGCTGGGAAGGGTGACGCTGCGGTCTCCCTGAATAACAAGGACTGGCTCTCCCGGAAAGCTAAATCTAACTGCCTTCTCACGGCAGTCCACCGAAGCATAACAAGTGGCGAGCCAATCCATGCCCAGAAGCACATCAAAGTCCAACATATCGAAGAGAATCAAATCAACCGATGAATCCCTCTCCCCGATACGAACGGAACACAATCGAAACACAAAACGAGCGACAAACGACTCGCCTACCGGGGTAATAACAACAAGCGGCTGATCTAACGACGACGACTCACGGCCCAACATCGGTGCAAAGTGTGCAGAGACGTACGAATGTGTGGAACCTGGGTCGAACAATACCCGTACGTCGAAAGAGAAAACTGGCAAGGTACCTGTCACAACGGCATTGGATGCCTGTGCATCCTGCGGTGTCAAAGAAAATACTCGGGCCTGTCCTCTACCGATAGCGGGCTGACCTCGACTTCGGCCTCTGCCTCCTCGTCCTCTCTGAACAGGACCGCCGCGTCCACGGCCTCTGGGTGCACCTAACTGGCGTGGAGCATCGCCTGTGGTAGGAGGTAGGGCTCTCTAGGGAGGGGGTGGTGATGGTGGTAGGGTCACATGCGGAACTGTCGCCGCTCCCTGTCGTTTCGCCGGACAGTCTCTGACAAGATGGTGCGGACTCCCGCACCCAAAACACCCTGGCGACGGCTGCTGTCCCTGGGGATATGAACCATATAACTGACCCCGTCCAAATCCTCTGCCGGGCCAATCCCTCGGAAAGAATCTGGCACGCTGCCTCTGAGACGGCACCTCGGTGTGAATCCTCTTCGGCCCAGAAACGGCCGAAGTTTGTGATATGCGTGCCTCCATCCGTAATGCCGTATCCATAGCAGCTGAATAAGTGTCGTAGTGTTGGGCGCCAATGGCAAGATATAGCTGGGCATCAAGTCCCTGTACGAACCTCTTCACCCTCTTCGCTTCGGTATCTACCAGGTACGGGGCATATCGGGATAACTGTGTAAACTGAACGTCATACTCAGACACCGTCATCCCAGGTGTTTTGACCAAGGCCTCGAAGCTACGAGCTCTGGCGTCACGAACGCTCTCTGGGAGGAAACGAGCTAGAAAGACCGCTGTAAACTCGGCCCAAGTCATAGGCGGTAGACCTGCAGCTCGACCTCTCAAGACTGACTCCCACCATATCTGCGCGAGACCCTCTAGACGGAAACTCGCAAGCTCCACCCATCGATCATCCGAACATCTCAGCGAACGACAGATCCCGGATAAACTGTCAAGGAACATCTGTGGGTCCTCCGCTGCCTCGGTGCCGGTGAATACTGGAGGTCTCAGCCTCATGAAATCCTGTAGTGAAACCAGGATGGTCACGGCGGTAGTAGTAGGAGCAGGTATCATAGTAGTCTGGGATGTAGTAGGTGCGTCATCCGGCCTCGGTGTACGACTGGCTGCAACTAGGGATCCTACCATCTGACGTAGCTCCTGCATACTCCCCATCATCTGTCGCAACTCCTCCATACTAGTCTCAAGCCTATCCATACGGCGTGGGGAAGGTGGATCAATCTGTCCCTGTGGCGTAGGCATACCACCCTGCTCAGTCCTAGTCTCGGACGAGCCAGCTCGAATCTCGTCTCGGGCGGCAGCCCTCTGTGCCCTCGTAGCCTTCGGCGGCATAGTGGCTGGTACAGGAAAAAAGATAATAAGAACAGTGCAATAGAATCATAGGATACACGTAATTGAAGAAGGAATTTCAAGCAAATATATCCTAAAGTCACTTAGGCGGAGTACCGTATCGCAAGTATACCGCGGACATACACACGCTGCGTTACCCTACTTAAGTCACTTACTCCATCTACCAAGGGTCATCCTACACTCAAAAAGGTAAAACCTATCGCTCTGATACCAACTTTGTCACGACCCGCAGGGTACGGAACGTGACTGGTACTTAAGTTTACGAGACATCTCAAGACGTCCGTAAAATAAGTAAGCCAAAGCCCATAAACCAAAACCAAATAAGCAAAAGAGTGAAGAAAAACCAATCAATTGAAAGCGAGTTTATCAAATAAGTCATATCAACCCTTTTTAAAAACAATATCAATTTTTCCGAAAATTTCGGCAGAGTCTCCTTTGTAAATACTGGCCCCCAAAATGGGTACAACAAGAATATATATCACTACAACAAATAAGGCATCCCTAAGCTGGAGCTAGCTCTTCGCCACAAGGCAGTCACAAATCCCACGCAATATAAAACAACAACATGCAAAATAAACATAAAGAAGCATAAGAAAAACCACATGTCGACTCAAGTGAGCTCGACCCCAAAATACAGCATAAAAAGTCCACAAATCTCACAGTCTCATCTAGGTCAATATACAACAATACTGGTAGATACAGTAGATGGAGTACTCTAGATACAAAAATATAAAAGGTGGTACAAAAATAATAATACAACCCACCTACGAGCAAAACCCTCGAGTCCTGGCAAAAGAGGCAAAAGAAGCGGTGCGCCCGCCGCTACTGTGCTGACGGAGCGGACCTGCAAAGACTGTGGCACAACGGGGGTGAGTTGCCAACTCGTGAGTAATAAATAACATCTATAGAGGCTATCGCAAGTATGCACACAAGCATCCTAGCATCTAAAATACTGGTATGGCAGGACATAATAACAGGTATGTATGCAATATGAATATACTAGCATGTATGAATGCAATGTGAATCAACTCATGATCTGAATGTGTAAGTATAAGAATCATGTTTTTCCTTTAGGAATCTCTTTTGAAATACCAGCACAATACCAATAGAATCAACAAGAACCTGTGTCCAGCAACGACACCTCAAAACTATCACAAATCTCATATATCCATGTCATAGTATCTCTGGCCTCAGCCATCCGGCTGACCCATCTCAATATCACTATCTCAACATCTCGCGGCCACGGTCGGTATCCTCTGGATATCCGCCGTGCCAAACAGTCACCGGTAGGTAATCCGTCCCCTGCCAGGCTCATCGTCAGCAACACGAGCTTCTTGCCCCGGGGTACCTTACCGGGCCCACCATGTACCCGAGACGGTTCATCCAACTCCTCGAAACGGGTCTCGAAAACCACAGCAAACTCATGGTGGACAACACTTACATCACTAGAAAACCGCAATTTACATATTTTAAAAATATAATAAGTTTAGAAATTTTGCGGCTTTCCCCCGAAATCCAGAAATATCACAAAATCTCAAGAAATCCTCATAAATGCATATGCCAATGATAATGAATGCATATGGTATCAATAATCAAGTTGCGATGTATGATTGATAGACTAGGAATGAACAAATAACATGATGAGGTACATGCACATGATTAGCAATCTTATGATTTCATTTTAAGGAATTAAAGGCAATAGCACAGGTTTAAGCATCAATTATAGTAAAAGGTTTCAAATTATAGGTTATCTAGTGTGGTGGCATGGCAATTACCAGGGCGTGTGTGTAAGCATGAATAGTGCACGTGCTGCATATAAAAACACTGGCAATGGTGCAGGTATCCTATAGAATGGGTTCGCATATATAGGTCAAAAAAGCATGGATGTAGTTACTAATATCACTAAAATCTTAACTACTTAAACTATTAGGAGACTTGCACCATCCAAACGATAGTCCCCCGTAGATGTTAAATCTACTCACTGGAATCCCTAGCTAGTCACGTCCAATCACCGCTTTGCCCTTTCGTGCCGCGTCTGACGTCTCCGCGACCGAACCTGGAATTTACATCAATACCAAACATAGGGTTACATATCAAGAACGACGCAAATCCCAAACGAAAATACTAACGTTCACAAGCTAGGTACAACGTGCACAAGGTGCGCGGAACACACGGGAAAATCGCAAAAACTAACTAAAATCGTCGATTTGGTCGCCCGGCAAAGCTAAAACCCAATCACTCCAAAATCCGCACTCACACATCCTAAATGTCATAGGATATGCTAAAAATATAATCAAGTTATCACAGATAATTCATCACATAATTTAAATAAAAATCTAGTAAGCACAAGACTTGCTAATTTGGTGCAACATCGAAAATTAACGATAAAGTTATCACAAATCAACACAAACATCCAACCACACAACTAGTTAGCCACAATCACATAATTTAACCCATTTACCATGCTTCAAAACCCATTTCCATACTCAAACCCCTTTCTTGATTTTCATAAAACAACAATTACAAACCAATATCACACATTAAAATTAACTAAATTAGCATAATTTGAAGACCACATAAACTAAGTAACTTCTTTGATTTGGTTGTGTAGGAACTAGCAAGCAAAATAAATTTAATTAACCAAATAATGGTGTGGTAAAAACCCTAGTTTAAAACAAACTACTCTTTTAGAAACTAGATTAGAAATTAGCTAATCTTTTAACACTAAAACCATATAATTAAAGGAATTTAGCCACAAGTGTTGAATGGGTAAGAATTATACCTCAATTTCTATGGATCAAGCATGGTGATTTGCCTCTAAAAATGCCTCCTTTCCACATGTTTTCAACTATAATAGTCTTGAGAAGAGATAGCACAAGGATTTGTTTTGGTTTTGTGAAGAAATTTGTGGATTTATAAGGATTTTGAGGTGGAATTTGATGAGTTTAGAAGGAAATGAGAGGGGAAATTTTGGGGCTGTTTCCTACAGGAATTCTCGGCTGAAATGGAGGAGTGGGGATGGTGTGGGTGTTGTGGGGAAAAGCCCAAGTCAACCCACTCAAATCAAAGCACACATACTTCCAAATTTACCCCTTTAAAACCCTTTTAAAACACAACATCTCCCCACATGGTTAAAGTCAAAATGAGGCAAGGAAATTTCTTGACTTGCTGATGGTGGGGCCGGCCTAGAGGAGGGGAGTGAGTGAGAGAGATTTTACAAAGAAATTCTATGCAAAAAGACCCCCCACAAGTCCAAAATTGCAAGTTTTAGCTTAAATTCAATAAATTTCGTTTTCCATAATAAAAATTAGTTAAAACTTGAAATAAAATACTAAAAAATTATATTACAACTAGATTTTAATTAACATGATTTTAAAGATTAAAATTAGCCCAAAGAAATTTGTATTTATCGCTAATTTAATGTATTTTCTTACCGGCTTAAAATAATATTAAAAAATTGAAAAATAGGGAAAATTTTTTAAATGACCAAAAATTAATAAGTAACTCATTAGCTACTAAAAACATGCAATTACCTATCCAAATTAGGTATAATTAGTCCTAAACTGCAAAATAACAAAAAAGACGGTTTACGGAAAAATATCGAATTTTCACCGATTTTCAGGAAAACACCAAAACGACTTTTCAAGACGCTACACCAACTGAGAAACTACTGAACTCTTATCAGTAAATCCTATCCACCATAGAAATGGATTTAGGGTGATGGCCAACCGAATACAACGCGACATTGACTCCTAATACCAGGAGAGACGAATCCACGACAATCGCTCACTGCCTCCATGTAGCTCGGGACTGTACCCAACTAAAAGCTGTTGCACGATTCCTTTGAGCTGTAGTAAGGTAGTAATCTAAGTACAATAGGAACTCACAAAAGACAAATGACGATCTATGGTCAAAAGACTAACTTGTACTCATGCCATTAGAGAACTTTTATCCGACGATAGATATAATATCGAGTAGAAGTTCTCGGCGAGTCCGTCCAGTGTACTAACCACCAATGAGCACCTGTATACTATTTTAGTTGACACAACACCAATGGCTTGTGAGACCGCCACCCCCCCTCGTCGGGGTCTCGAAATGTATATACTAGTCTACTTCGGAATATCGATGCCTAGTCTCGATACTCCCATGACTAGGGACATTTAAGGATATGCTTATGGACTACCCAACTCTCACGTATATGATCGCCATCATAATGCTGGTAGTCAAGAAAGAATCCTACGGGCTTCATCATTATGTATTAGCGACATGTAATAATAAGTAAAACGTATACACATCAATGATAAAGACAATTTAGATAATATACTATCATTTCGAATAAGACCGTTCCACTTGTATAGGCCCTCTCTTAATTATCATAATCGCGTTCCTACAATTACAATAATTACATTGAGGGCACTACATCCAACAATCTCCCACTTTCACTTAAGGCTAATTATTGCGGTATCACATACTCACTTCCCGTATGCTACCGAATACCCAATTTCTCTACTAATCAGTTTCGCAAACCGTGTTTGTGAAATATCCATGTTCGAGAAATAACCTAAGTGAATGGATCCGCAACAATGTTTTAACTTCCTCTCTCTCTATATCTCAACTTCGCGGAGATCAGCAATCTTCCAAACTGAGCGATACCCCGCCTCAAGAAGTTTTTTGGATACTTGATGGGACCAAGTTTATAAATGAACAACTTTATCCAACAAATTTCTTGAGCTGTATCTTCCATTGAGTCATAACCAGAATCCTGCACCATGCCTATTTCAGTATCCCAATTGAAACCATATCTAATATACTGCTCCTCAGAAAAGGGTAAACCAAAAACTCTGACAGCATCTCTGTCACCCATGTTATCTTCGAAGCCTGAATCGATAACGCCTCCTGAAGGAGGTTGCCATTATTATATACCAAGAACATCCTCTTATGTTCTTCACCGCTTCCTTTTATTTTTCCCGGTTTGGATTAATATCTTCTTACTATGGTAAGTGCAGAAGTAACATCTGGTTTGGTACAAGACAATACATGATTGACTCAATTGTCTAAGTAAATGATATGTCATTCATACCAGTCCCTCTCCTCATCAGTCTAGAAGACATCTCTTTAGAAAAGGGAGACTCCATCATCTGCGGGTACACTACCACGCCAGGAGTCGTCTATTATAAAACACTTTTAAAATGGTGTTTAAGTACTCGGATTGGGACACTTCCTAAATCTAGATTTAAAACTATAGATCTAGTCACCAGAATCCTTGATATATTTTATCCAGATCCTATGTGGAGAAACATTTTATGACAACTAAAATTTGACCGATTGTAGTATAGAAATATCAATTTCTATCAGGAGTATGTCATCCAAATCTCAGGACATAACTTTCTACATCCTTCTAACTAGGTTCATATGTTGTTTTGATGGAGTCAATCATCTTGACTATTGTTTACCGCTGAAAACAGAGACGAAACCGCGTAGGTCGTCTTGCCTGAATTTGGGGGCAGATACTATTTGGTTTTATCCGTCCACCTCTCCGAAGATACCAAGTTGATTTATGGCACCGTGTATCAGAAGTTTGGACAGATGCGGCCGTTGTAGCACACTTCGTCAGATTCCCCCTCATTGTGAGGGGTTTTTTGATTATGGGGACACTCTTCCTTGCAGGCGCAAGCCCCTACAGTTAATTACGTTACCGCGTAGCGATAACCACTTTCTCCTGTTTCAGATGTTCACTTTGTGTCGTGTGTAATTGTTTTATTTTTGGTTGCCCGTGGATTGTATACGGACACTAATTTATGTTGTCGCGCGTAAGGCGTGGATTAGTCCAAATCCGTATTTTCATAGATTTGGGTTTGGGTTGGTTTAAGGATCGTTAATCTTGTTTTAGATTAAGATCAACTTAAATATTTGTTAAGGATACATTAGTCTAAGTTTTAGACTAAGATCTACATAACAGGATTTTAGGATCATTTAGATCCAACAAAAGAGCACTTGGATTCTATTGTTTTAGTTTAGGGACGTTACGGCCCATCGGGTTTAAGGACGTCATAGTCTGTAAAGTTTAAGGACATCATAGTCTGTAAGGTTTAAAGACGTCATAGTCTGTGGGGTTCTGGTTTAACCAATTTAGGGATGCACCAAAAGTTATTGGTAATTGGGACCCTCCACCTCTTTGAAGATGTTGAAGAATTACAACATGTATCAGAGGTGTAGAGAGATGTACCCTTGAACCAGTGAATGTTCATCAAAGATTTGATAATTTTGTTTGGGACTGAGTCCAATAAAGAGTGCATGGGCTCAGTTGATTATGAGTTTGGCCAACTTGGGCTGAGCCTACTGAGTATCTGCCATTTCTCTTCTTTTTTTATAAAGTGTTGGACACTTGTTACGACATAGTCCTTTTTTGGGCACATACTGCTGAACATTTATTGGGGTACTAACACCCACTTTCTTTTTTGATTTATGAGTGTTGAACACTCTTCATGGCACTGGGCTCTTCTTGAGGAGTGCAGAGCGCTCTGTGTTGGAAGCGCCTACGTGAGTGGTACGTGGAGCGTTTGGCGCTTGGCGCCAACCAATGAGTGCATAGCACTTTTATAAGAAGAGCGTCCACGTGAGAAGTATGTGGAGCGCTCGGCGCTGAGCACCAGACTTTAAAGTACTTTTATGAGAATAGCGCCCACGTGAGGAGCACGTGGAGCGCTTGGCGCCAGATTTTAGTGCAGAGCACTTTTATGAGAATGGCGCCCACGTGAGGAGCTCGTGGAGCGCTTGGCGCCATACTTGAGTGCAGAGCACTTTTATGAGAATGACACCCACGTGAGGAGCACGTGGTGCGCTTGGCGCCAGACTTGAGTGCAGAGCACTTTTCATTTAGTAGTGCTTGGCGCCGAGTTTCCCTTTGTGTGTTATGTTCTGCAAAGTTCAATTCTTTGTTCTTCCCCATATCTTTGATCCTTAAGAACAAATTCAACCCCGTAAGAATTAAATTCTTATTTCTGGGAGACTTGTCTCATGGATCTCAGACTCGAGAAAAGAACTATCTTCTTTTTATTAGGGTTAAACCCTTGAGATGCTCTGATCTCTATTTACCATGAAGAAATTCTTCTTCTTAGAGTTTGCTCTTCTCTTTTCTTTTCTGAGAACTTGAAACTTATGGGGAGGTTTTTCTGTGTTTTTTTTGAAACTTGTGGGGAGGTTCCTCTCTACTAGACTTGAAGTCTTGGGTCCTTTATATAGAGGAGGCTGATTTGTTGAATCAGTTAAGGAAATCTTTTCTCTGATAGATTTGGAGATGTTTCCCACCGTTGGATCTTTGATTCTAGGGCTTCTGTTTTACAGAAGACATATTTCTTGTTATTTAGAAATTATTTTCCCATACAGAGATTATTCTGTATCTTGGTGATTTTTTAATCACCATTGGATATTTGATCCAACGGTGTTCTGATTTACAGAGCACAATATTTCTTGTTTGGAAAGATTTGAGGAGTATTTCCTCAACAGAATTTAATTCTGTAATTTGATGATTTATTATCTTCGTTGGATCTTTAATCCAAAGGTGGAGAACATTTAGTTCTAGCGCTGGTGCACTCATGCTTTGCACCTGAGGCGCTGTCTCAGAGTCTTTGACTCTTGGCGCTGGCGCTCTCGTGTTTTGCATGTGAGGCGCTGCCTCAGAGTCTTTGACTCTTAGCGCTGGTGCTCTTGGCGCTGGTGCTCTCGTACTTTGCACCTAAGGCGCTGCCTCAGTGTCTTTGACTCTTAGCGCCAGCTTGGCGCGAGCGCTTTCGTGCTTTGCACGTGAGGCGCTGCCTCAGTTCAAATTTCAAATTTTGAACAGAGCTTTGCTGTCTGATTGGGGGGAAACAAATGCCCCACCACCGCTGCGCTCACGTGGTTTACACGTGAGTGCAGCGGTGGCAGCCTTTCCACCGTTGGATTGTCTTGGAAGTCAAATCGACTTCCAGTACCTATAAATAGGGCCTTTGGCCCTTTGAGATGACCGATGGTCATCTTCTTTCCTCATTGTTTTTTCTTGAGAATTTATTTCTCTCTCCAGAGCACAGATCTCTACCCAAAGAACTTCTTTCAAGTTAGAACTTTGTTCAAAAGGTTGGTAAGAACTATGTTCGGCCCCATTAACAGAGCTTTGCTCTTAATAGGTCACAGATCTTCAAACTGTTAATTAAAACAGAGTTTTTCTCTTCCAAGATCATAGATCTAAAGAAATATTTTTTAGGGAAATTTTGAACAGAGCTTTGCTCTTTCTTAGATCATAGATCTAAAGAGATGTTTTTTAGGTTCTCTTAACCCGTTTAATAAGGAACTCTTAGAGTTTCTAAGATTTGTGTTTCAGATCTCTATAGATCTTGGGGTTTTACCTCTGTAAAAGCTTTACTTTTTTAATAGTTCTGATGGCTTGTTCCATCTTCTTCGCAGAGCATGGCTCTTTAGAATTCTTGGGGAATTTTTATTCCTCTCATAATGAAAGATTTGATTTTTGTCGCAGAGCGCTGCTCTCGAGGGAGTTTAACTCCTTGGCCTGAGGGGCCTCTCATTAAATGAGAATTCTTTTAGGATTTCCTAATTAATGAGTGACTGACACATCAATGATGAGCCTTCATCTTGATTTTGTAGATCCCCTTTGGTCGCTTTCTACTGCATTGCAGTGTGGTACAAATTTTTAAGTACCAAGTTTTTTTAGAATTTGGACTGTAGTATTGATAGCTAATCCTTGTTCTTTTTCACATAGGTACTACGTCTTTCGACACTTCTTTCCCATTTGTTCGTCTGGAGAGCATATTTCCTGACGCGCCGGTAGACCAAGTAGTTTTTGCGCTGATCAAAGATCATGACTTGGAGCAGAAGTCTCTTCATTTGTAGGGCTTATGGTACAACAAGATCATTCAAGGTCGACGCAGCTTCTGTTGTTCGACACCTTCAGAGCCGATCTTCGCTATTCACTACGCCGACTCACCCCCAGTGAATTATGCCGTAGAGACAATCAACTGAACTTCGGAGGGTCACCTTCAGCCCTCTATGGCCGCGATACCCGTACAGTCGCCGATGGCTTTAGATATCCTGGGGCGGCGCATATGTCCAGATGAGTCGCGCCCTTAAGGACAGCCGTACATCATAGGCTTGACTTCTTGCCATCCAGCCGGGTATTTGCGGTGGGCTTGATACATCTTGTCGGCCAAGAAATCACTGCTGCTAAAGCTTGGGTTGTACCCCGCAGTTTACGCGTCTTTCTTCCAGTATTCCACGCCCCCTGTATGGTGGGTCAAAGCTTTCCTGGAGCAATGGAATATTCCGACTCACATCTTTCTTCTGTCAGATCGCGAAGTTTCAATCTCTCTGGAGGAGTTCGCGGAAATCTCTGGCTTACCCGTCAGGGGAGAACATTACGAGGAGCTACTTCCTCCTGACGAGTACATCTTTGCCACCAAATCAATGGTGATGGGCCTTACCTCGGAGAATGCCATTCAACATCAATTCCTAAGTCTGATTAAGGTGTTGAATATTTATGAGAGTCTATTTCTCGAATCCGGAAGCCACGGGGTTAATTTCACAAATTTAATCGCCCGTTTTCTCCGCCCAGAAGTTCTGTCGAAGGAAGCCGTGAAATTCGCCAAACTCGACGATCCTTTTGGCTTTGGTTTGGACAACCAGCCGGTAGCAGAAGTGGATCAGAGGAATTTCTTTCTCCCTGACACCCCGATCGTCTCTTTCGCAGAGCTCGCAGCTTCTGATGTCGACGAAGAGGCGTTCTTTTTGGGGTTCCTCGGGCGATGGCTAAGCTGGTTTGTGCTTCCAATGCATCCTCGCTATATGAGGCCATCTGTTTTCTACCTGGCCTACCGAATGGTTGTTGGGATGCGAGTGGCCGTCGGGGTCGCTGGGCTAGCTTATTTGTATCATGGACTCAGCTTGGCGGCAGATACCACTCAGCCGGGGGTGCAGTCCGTAAATTTCCCGATGCACTATTTCACTTTGTGGCTAGAGTTGCACGTGCTCGGCGCTTTTGGAGTCTACAAGCGGCCCCGTTTCTACGAAAGTTATATCTTTCCTCGGGTTATGCGGCTAGTTGACGCTTACGCTTTGGAACCGACTCAGCGAGAGGCTCGGGGCTTGGTTCTTCTCCTGCGTACGGTCGGGGATGGAATGACCTTCATCGATAAGGTTTTAACTATCGGCAAGGAATCCACTAAGACGGTGCAGCCGCTGCGGGACACCTTCAAAGATGGGGCTTCTACCTTAAAAGCTTGGGAGATTCTTCACTTATATTCAATTTGGCCAGGCTTTTTAGTGTTTAGGCAGAACGATTCGGCGTTGTTCATGAGATACAACCAGCACCATTTTGCTCAACAATCAAGCTACAATCAGGGTGTCCCGCTTGAGCCCTTCCTAGATGAGCCGGTTGCCACGGAAGAGGGTATCCGCAACGCGCTACACCATTTCATGCGGCTTAACACCCCGTCTAACTTCTTTATCAGTGAGCCGAGCTGCGTTCCAAAAGCCTTGAACGTGTATGTGGCATGGTACCAGCATGCGATGGGCGCTGTCATTAGGGAAGAAAAGCGGTTGCTGCTCGATCGCAAGGGTGCAACCCCTGCTGGTAATCAAGCGTTCCCTTAAAGCGACGGACTATCGTTCGTCCTTCCATGAGAGAAGCTGCTGCGGTTGTGGTCCCGCACACTTTTCCTGATAAACTTCTGCCTCATGCTCCTGTGGAAGCGGTAACTACAGCGTCTCCAGAGTTTGGCGTGGGTACGGAGATCGGGACTTGTCGCCCAAAATTGCCCGCCAAGCGCAAACTCCTGTTGCCGGCTGCCGGCGTTTGCTCACAGAAAAAGAAGAAGTCACTTTTTTCTGTTGACGTTGTACTTGGCTAGGAGCCTCATGCTCCTTACGGTGAGGGCCTGTGTAAGTACGGGACCAATGAGGGTCTATTTATCGCGCCTGCGGATGATACAGATCTTCAAGCAGCCCTTGTGGCTTCCGAGCGACTGGCTCATGATGAAGCAGCACTGATCACCACTGCGGAATTGCTGCAAACCATAAGGTTTCAAAGCGTTCTCATGGTCATTATATCGAGTTAGGGTTTCATTCTTCTAGAGGGTCCACGGAATTACTTGCATGTTTTTCCGAATACTTCAAACTTGGAAAATGGGTTCCTGACATTTGATCGTTTTCCTTCGACTCCCAATGTACCTGCGTGAAGTCGTCTCTAGCTGGAATCAATCAATCTGATGACCTCGCATCGGGGTAGGCAACAAATCACATGTCCTAGTCATTCCTCCTTGGGTGACTAGTGATCTTCTATAATATCTCTAAGTATAACTCGTGCGGCATTAGCTTCAAACATCTGGGGCAATATCTTGTTATTCGTAGCAGCAACTGGCTCATTTATCCGCACGCTGAACAGTGCCTCAATCATCAAATAATCGGTGCATTGACGGTCATCACATTCTGGCTGGTCTCTAGCAGTGGCCCAATTCTCTGGTGCTGATCTGCACGTCCGAGAAATCTTGCAAAAGTGATCCATCAAACGATCATGGCATGAAAACACAATAGGAAGATACATCTATACAATCGTGTGTCCCTGGAATCATGCCCTGGTCAGTCCTCGTCCGTGACGAGCTCGTGCTGACCGCAACTCTAGCCGTAGCTCTCTCTGCCAGCAAAACCATAAACCAATATCGATGAGGATAGATCATAGGAATGAATATAATGTTGTGCAAGGAAATATACATCTTAAGGCTTCTTAAGCGGAGTAGCGTATCGTAAGTATGCCGCGGAACATACACACGGTACGTCACTCTCCTTAAGTCACCTACTCCATCAACCAAGGTCAACCTATGCGACGAAAGTTCGGGTCTAATACCCCCTCGACCAAGTCTAAGTTCCGTAAGGTCAAGCCTAGGTTCCGAATATAAATATACGATCCAGACTCCGCATAGTCAAACATATACTCGAACCAAGGTTAACCTAGCGCTCTGATACCAACTTTGTCACGACCCGAAATGGTACGTGACTGGTACTTGAATCATATGAAGTCTATAAGACCCCATCTAATTCAAGTAAGCCAAAAACCCCAGAAATCTAAACCATTTTAAATATGAAGTGAAGAAAACTTATTCTAAAGCAAGTGGTTTTAATAACATAAGCCGAAGTATGCATTTTAAAAATCTCAATTCTTTTCTAAAAATTTTGGCAGAGTTTCCTTTGTAAATACTGATCCCAAACGGGTACAAAATGAATAATATACATAAATGATAAAAGGCATCCCCAAGCAGGAGATAACTTTTCGCCAATTAGCAGTCACATCCACGTAAACAATATAATATACAACGCCGAAGGGCGAGAATCAAAACTCAAAAGGAAACTCAAAATCATCAAGAAAACCATAATAATATAAGCGCGACTCTAAGGTCAAAATAATATACAACTGGTCTTCTAAGTCTAATAAATATACAAGTCTGGTTGATGGAGTTTACTAGATACAACTGGAATATAAATAAAATACAATGGTGGTCACCATGCAAGTGAACCCACCTACCAAAGCAATCACCCGGAATGAAGCAGTGTGCCACCAAGCCGCCAAGGAAAACCTTTACGGCAAAACCTGCAAGAAACTGTGGCACAACGGGGGTGAGTTGCCAACTCGTGAGTAGAAAACATCGCAGAGCAGAAACCGCATTTATGACTCAATCCTAGGTCATACGATCATAATATATATATCGATATAGTCTGAAGCATGATAAGGTGGCAAGGGTAAACATCTATACATAAGTGTAATACCAAGTGCTCGTGTCAGTGCCTCAGGTAGTAACATATCATAAATATAAGTTATGAATGCAATATAATGAAAACAGAATACATCATGAAAGAAAACTGTTTTCTTAATTTAGTGAGATTTCTGTATATATAAGTTTACGTATCATCAATGAAATCATCAGAAAATCAGTGTCAAGCATCGACACAAAAATATATATCTCAAAATCTCAATATCTCAGGCTCAGGCTATCCGGACTGGCCTGTATCATCAAATCTTAATATCTCAGGCTCTGGCTATCCGGACTGGCCTGTATCATCAAATCTCAAGACCACGTCGGTATCCTCCGGATATCCGGCGCATCACAATAAAATCACCGGTCAGTAGTGCTCCCCTGTCTCAGGCTCAACGCCATCATCTGCGACCTTCTTGTCCCGGGGTACCGCACCGGGTCCACCATGCACCCACAGATGGTTCCTCCTCCTCCTCGAATCGGGTGTATGATATCGCTCAAGAGCCAAGAAAACTCATGGTGGACATAGCTCAAATCATATCATGAGAAAACCGCACTTTTTATCTTTTGAAATGAAAATGAGTTTATAAATCTTGCGGTTTTTCCAAATCCAGAAATCTCATGGAAAGTCTGAAATCCAAAACCGAAGAGTCAATAATAATGAATAATGGGCTCCGGCAATCCGGACTGGCCCTTATAATATTGCATGACAAATGAATATATAAATATGCATGAAATATCAAGCAATGAATGCAATAATAAACTAGCATATAAAACAATAACATATTGGAACTACAAGATAGCAAACGATATCAACAGAGAAATATTCTCTAAAGTGTACGTGACATGGCAATTACCGATGATAATGTGTGTGAGCCGGCAAGCAGGTGTACGTGGAGCATACGCATCATCGGTAATGGTGCTGGTGTCCTGACAACATGATTTTAATAATAACTAATGAAAACACAATATAAGCATAAATGCGATGAGAACAACAAGAATATGCGGAATATGAATAATACACGCAATAATGAAGAATCTACATTAATATATATGAGTTATACCGCTTTGCGATTTGAAATAACACGAATCGTGGTGTTTTGAAAATAAGGGCTACGGTGTTTTTAAGAAAAGGTATGTCCTTTGAAATATTCGTAGAATCTCTTGGCCTGTCTTTAAAATACTCACGATTCGTTAGTTTTGAAATAGTTATGACTCGAGTCTAGTCTAACATCTACAAGTAAACTATAAGACTAAACTAACAAACAAATCAAAAGGTTAAGGAAAACCCCTTAAGTCTGAGTCGATATATATATATATATATATATATATATATATATATATCATAGTCGGTGATCCTGCCTCTATAGTATCCCATACGATACAATATATAATATGACATTCTCGAGTCAAGAGTGCGGATCAATCATCAATATTCATCTCGTACGGTAAATCCATCGTACGGCATCCCAAATCTGGGTACGGGTCAAATATCACATTTATCTCATTATTCATCTGGTATCCTTATCATCACATATCGTGAATTGGGGGTACCGATCTAAATCTAGTACATACTGATACCATCAACATATATATATGTGCGTGTGTATGAAAACACATCGCCTAAAGACACACTATAATATCATGTCGTATCTCATAATATGAACCACATCATATCATCGATCTTATGGAACCATGCCCAATCTCATCGACTCATCTCCAAGTGTCATATACTATCCTCATCATCCATGTATATGTATACGTACACACACACACACACACACACACACACACATACATAGTCCCATACCTATGTGTATATATATATACATATCCCCATATACTCATAAGTAAAATAAAATGTATGCATGAGTGTGTGCGTGTGTGCAATTCACAACTCTAGGGTCCGCGACTAAGATCTAACTAAATCACTATTTTACCAATACGCTAACACTAACCCAAAGTCATCAAAGCATTTCTTACTAAGTATACCCATCTAATAACACATACGTATATATATAATATCATAACACAATCACGTTCTATACTACGAAACTGCGGGGGTGCTATACGCCATCCACTCGACTTCCCCCGTAGATATAATCTACTCACCTTGATCCTCGCTCGCCGAAGTCGATATCGCCATGCTCTTTTTCATCCTCTGAACTCCACGTGAGGGTGCCTACACATATAAACATAAGTATCGTAAACCAAAATCGCGCACAAAAACCAAAACGATACACGAAACGTACATAGGTTAAAACCTATGGTCCACTCCCGCAAATCAACCAAATAACACTCGATATAGACGTACAAACGTTAAGTGACCGATATCAAACCCAAATATCAAAACTTAAATTCATAACCATTAAGGAATACAAAGCAGCAACTTATGAAACTTGCTCCAGATTTTAGTTCAAGAGAAATTTGGCTAAACAAACAGTACTGGGGGTGATGTATAGGGTGTATATGACCTACAGAAGAAAACTGGGCACCAAATTTTACAGAGTGGCCGGCCACAAGCACCCCAGATCCGGCTCCTCGGTTTTTCATGCCCAGATTGGGTTCGAACTGTCAGGGTGGTTTCCTAGTGGTCCATCTAGATTATTGGGGTTGTTTGTTTTTCTTCTAAAAGTCTCAGGTTATCCCAGATTCCCTGCACCCTCAATTTCATCACAAAACCGACACGACAACTTTCAGATTTTGGGTTTGTCACTGGGTTGGCCTGGGTTTCTACACTATGGGGGTTTCTAGTTACTAATTACACTCAAGTTCACCATCACAACTCAAGAATCCCTAAACTTCCTCTAGAAATTTCCAAACACCAATAAACTTCACCAAAACACTTCTAAACATGTAAAGATGCTAAAGTAAATGAAATACCATGCTAGGGGTGAAGGAATTACCTCATTTGGCAACTCAAGAAATTTCTTGAGTTGCCCCAAGTCTCCAAAATCTGATTTTTCTTGGTCCATCATTCTTGTAGTGAGCTTGTGCATGTTTTTTGTGAAGAGGATGTGATGTTTTGAGGTGGGATTGATGTTGTTGTGAGGAGGTAAAGGAGGTGGAGGGAGTGGGCTGCCATGTATGAAGAAGGAGAAGAAAAATGTGATGAAGGTGATGAAGTGAGGGAAATGGCCATGTCAAAGAAAACCTCTCACCTCTCTCTCTCATGCCCATACTCCATGCCATGCCCCATTCTTTAATCTTTTTTCTCTTTTCTTTTCTATTTTCTTTATCTTATCTTTTGTTTTCATTATAAAACCAAGCCATGCACAAAAAAATTCATGGAGGATAAAATGTAACAAGTGTTAAAACAAATGTGACATGGTGCATGTCATGAAGCCTAAACACGCTTAATGCATAATTAGTGATTATTAATCGAATTTAGCACTAAAATGGAATATAATTAATCATAAAGAATTTATAATTTGCTTATATCATATAAAACAACTCTCATTTCAGTAATTCCTATAATTTTCCAAATATTTCCTAATTTATCGGTATTTAATTATAGTGCATTATTAAAATATTCATAATATTTATTATTTAATTTTATAAATTCCCCAAAATAATATTTTATTTTTCTGAAATGTTACAGTCTCCCCCCTTAAAGAAATTCGGTCCCCGAATTTAAATTTAAACCCTTCAAATACTAAAACATTTCAGTAAAATGACCAAGTCGTCGGGGCTCCGAAATCATAAATACATAAAAGACATCTTAGCGCAATACATGCGCATGAAAACGAGTATATAAACCAAAATCAAAACTCCGTCAAGCATCCCGCAATCATCGGAGTTATGGCGAAGACACCAATGACAAAGCCCAATACGAAAACCAATATGATAATACATCAAAACTATAACACGTACATAGTACGCGTCCGTGTAAACTCGTTGAAACATCTGAAAGAAATACATGTTAAACCTTTTTCAAATCACTGTGCAATGCGCGTATCACGGCACAGTGGCGGATGTTTTTTTGTAAGAAAACCACTAAATATATATCTTTTGTTTAACATACACGTCCCGCCGTTTTGAAAAAAATAATTTAGAAGGGTTTCCTTTATAAAAAGTTTCGTGTCATCTCGGACAGGTAGGTAAATACTGAAACTACAACTCCTTTTCGGAAATCCCTTCAATAACTATCGATGCATGCAAAGCATATTCAGGTACTGTCCTCGGACTAGTCCTGCTCAGCTACTATACCAAATAGTAAATATTATAAAACATACTGCTCCAAAAGAAACTAATCCCAAAATGCGTACAAGAATGCCCCGTGCGTCTGGTGCGCACGGAAAACGAAATCCATGAATGTGCCATACATGTGCACAGAAACAAAATCTAAGTGCAACGGGTGTGCACGAAACACCTGTCAAAAGCAATGGGTGTGCCTGACAGCAATATCAGGTGCATCTGATATGCACGAAGAATCTCGATTTAGTGCATCTGGGGTGCACCAAAATGGCATCAAGCGCGTCAGTATGCGCAAAAATCCAAATCAAGTGCACAAGGTGCATGAACACAAATATCGAGTATCACAATCGAAATCGACGGTATACAGCACATCTCAATCTAAATCAGGTATACCGTGGTATAATCTCACAACCATGTGCATCAGCGTGCACAAAAATCGAATCCAAATACTGAAAGTACATGAAAACTATGCCGAAAGCACAAGTCAAATCACATGAATACCATAGGCATGAAATCCAAATCAACATCTCGAATGACATCAAATCGAAGTCAAGTGCAACTGTGGTGCACAAAATCTCAATCATGCAAATAAATCGCCCAAAATACCGAAATCCGAAATAATATACATGTGATATTCGAATCACCAAATCGCCAATCGTAAATACTGTCGTCGATATGTCCTTCCCACGCAGTTTAGTAGGTGTCGGTGCATCCAAAGCTAGCAGAGCAAGATATCTTCTTGCCTCCTATTCATGGCCTGGTGCCTGGTGCCCTTAAGCTCTCGTCTCTCATTGTGAATCGCCAGTTACGTAACTCATCGGTTCAATGGCTCAATATGGAAACGATGACGGGAACGGTTCCGCTCTGGCACATCCTTTAAAGATCTCTGGCCAAGTATCATGGTCGCTTATAACATATCTCGCCAATGATGCCGAACTCTGGTCTACTGGGTGTGCGTAATATGACCGCTCTTGGGTCCAAGTCCTTTCTTAGTGTTCCAGAAAGGTCCTGTCGAAGTCTCCCTCAAATCTCGTTTTCTGTCGATCTGCTCGGAAGTTATAACCTTTTACTAAATCTGTTTCTTGTTCCGGAACGGCTGCATACTCATTACGACTCCTTCTGGAAGATATATCCATATTCAACGCCTCTACATGCGTATCACGTCTCTGATGTCAGCAGAGTGGAACGTCATCTCGTCGAAATCTCTTACGAATCTCTTACTCTACTTTTCTCTAATGTCGAATGATTCGGACTGGTCTCTTCGTAGCTGTGTAGACTGTGCTCCAACGGCTATACTCGTATCTGGAGTCTCCCAAGCAATATATCACGTCACATGATATCCGAATGACGTCGAACCATTCGATCGATTCGTCAATGTTCCATAATTCCCTCAAGATCTCAACATCTTGAGTACATTTTAATAATATCCAGTACATGCCACAGTACCTATGGACCAGCCGTAGAAGGGCAAACCCAAGCCTCATTAATGGCACCGCGGAACTGCTGCAAACCCTAAGATTTCAAAGCGTTGGTCATTATATTGAGTTAGGGTTTCATTCTTCTAGAGGGTCCACGGAATTACTTGCATGTTTTTCTGAATACTTTAAACTTGGAAAATGGGTTCCTGACATTTGATCGTTTTCCTTCGACTCCCAACGTACCTGCTTGAAGTCATCTCTAGCTGGAATCAATCAATCTGATGACCTCGCATCGGGGTAGGCAACGAATTGCATGTCCTAGTCATTCCTCCTTGGATGACTAGTGATCTTCTATCATATCTCTAAGTATAACTCGTGCGGCATTAGCTTTAAACATCTGGGGCGATATCTTGTTATTCGCAGCAACAACTGGATCATTTGTCCGCACACTGAACAGTGCCTCAATCATCAAATAATCGGTGCATTGACGGTCATTACATTCTGGATGGCCTCTAGCAGTGGCCCAATCCTCTGGTGCTGATCTGCACGTCCGAGAAATCTCGTAAAAGAGATCCATCAAACGCTTATGGCGCGAAAACATAATAGGACGATACATCTATGCAATCGTGTGTCCCCACGAATCACGCCCTGGTTAGTCCTCATCCGTGACGAGCTCGTGCTGACTGCAACTCTAGCTGTAGCTTTCTCTCCCCGTGTAATCGTGGCAGAAAAACCATAAACCAATATCGATGAGGATAGATCATTGGAATGAATATAATACTGTGCAAGGAAATATACATCTTAAGGCTTCTTAAGCGGAGTAGCGTATTGTAAGTATGCCGCGGAACATACAAACGGTACGTCACTCTCCTTAAGTCACCTACTCCATCAACCAAGGTCAACCTATGCGACGAAAATTCGGGTCTAATACCCCCTCGACCAAGTCTAAGTTCCGTAAGCTCAAGCCTAGGTTCTGAATATAAATATACGCCCTAGATTCTGCATAGTCAAACATAGAATCGAACCAAGATTAACCTAGCGCTCTGATTCCAACTTTGTCACGACCCGAAATGGCACGTCACTGGCACTTAAATCATATGAAGTCTATAGGACCCCATCTAATTCAAGTAAGCCAAAAATCCCAGAAATCTAAACCATTTTAAAGAATAAGTGAAGTAAACTTATTTTAAAGCAAGTGGTTTTAATAACATAAGCCGAAGTATGCATTTTTAAAATCTCAAGTCTTTTCTGAAAATTTCGGCAGAGTTTCCTTTGTAAATACTGACCCCAAACGGGTACAACATGAATAATATACATAAATGATAAAAGGCATCCCAAGCGGGAGCTAGCTCTTCGCCAATTGGCGGTCACAACCATGCAAGCAATATAATATACAACGCCGATGGGCGAGGATCAAAACTCAAAAAGAAACTCAAAATCATCAAGAAAACCATAATAATACAAGCGTGACTCTAAGGTCGAAATAATATACAACTGGTCTTCCAAGTCTAATAAATATACAAGTCTGGTTGATGGAGTTTACTAGATACAACTGGAATATAAATAAAATACAATGGTGGTCACGATGCAAATGAACCCACCTACCAAAGCAATCACCCGGAATGAAGCAGTGTGCTAGCAAGCCGCTAAGGAATACCCGTACAACAAAACCTGCAAGAAACTGTGGCACAACGGGGGTGAGTTGCCAACTCGTGAGTAAAAAACATCACAGATCAGAAATCACATGCATGACTCAATCCTAGGTCATACGATCATAATTTATATATCGATATAGTCTGAAACACGATAAGGTGGCAAGGGTAAACATTTATACATAAGTGTAATACCAAGTGCTCGTGTCAGTGTCTCTGGTAGCAATATATCATAAATATGAGGTATGAATGCAATAAAATGAAAACAGAATACATCATGAATGAGAAAACTGTTTTCTTAATTTAGTGAGATTTCTGTATATATAAGTTTACGTATTATCAATGAAATCATCAAAAAATCAGTGTCAAGTATCGACAAAAAAATATATATCTCAAAATCTCAATATTTCAGGCTCCAGCTATCCGGACTGGCCTGTATCATCAAATCTCAATATCTCAAGCTCCAGGTATCCGGACTGGCCTGTATCATAAAATCTCAATATCTCAGGCTCCGGCTATCCGGACTGGCCTGTATCATCAAATCTCAAGACCACGTCGGTATTCTCCGGATATCCGGCGCGTCACAATAAAATCACCGATCAGTAGTGCTCCCCTGTCTCAGGCTCAACGCCGACATCTGCGACCTTCTCGCCCTGGGGTACCGCACCGGGTCCACCATGCACCCACAGACGGTTCCTCCTCCTCCTCGAATCGGGTGTATGATATCGCTCAAGAGCCGAGAAAACTCATGGTGGACATATCTCAAATCATATCATGAGAAAATCACACTTTTTATCTTTTGAAATGAAAATGAGTTTATAAATCTTGCGGTTTCTCCAAATCTAGAAATCTCATGGAAAGTCCGAAATCCAAAACTGAAGAGTCAATAATAATGAGTACTGGGATCCGGCAATCTGGACTAGCCCTTATAATATTGCATGACAAATGAATATATAAATATGCATGAAATATCAAGCAATGAATGCAATAATAAACTAGCATATAAAACAATAACATATTGGAACTATCAGCTAGCAAACGATACCAACAGAGCAATATTCTCTAAAGTGTACGTGACATGGCAATTACCGATGATGATGTGTGTGAGCCGCCAAGCAGGTGTACGTGAAGCATACGCATCATCGGTAATGGTGCTGGTGTCCTGACATCATGATTTTAATAATAACTAATGAAAACACAATATAAGCATGAAATGCGATGCAAACAGCAAGAATATGCGGAATATGAATAATACACGCATTAATGAAGAATCTACATTAATATATATGAGTTATACTGCTTTGCCATTTGAAATAACACGAATCGTGGTGTTTAGAAAATAAGGGCTACGGTGTTTTTAAGAAAATGTACGTCCTTTGAAATATTCGTAGAATCCCTTGGCCTGTCTTTAAAATACTCACGATTCGTTAGTTTTGAAATAGGTATGACTCGAGTCTAGTCTAACATCTACAAGTAAACTACAGGACTAAACTAACAGACTAATCGAAAGGGTAAGGAAAACCACCTAAGTCTGAGTCGATATATATATATATATATAATAGTCGGTGATCCCGTCTCAATAGTATCCCATACTATACAATATATAATATGACATTCTCGAGTCAAGAGTGCGGATCAATCATCAATATTCATCTTGTACGGTAAATCCATCGTACGGTATCCCAAATCTGGGTACGGGTCAAATATCACATTTATCTCATTATTCATCTGGTATCCTTATCATCACATATCGTGAATTAGGGGTACCGATCTAAGTCTAGTACATACTGATACCATCAACATATATATATTTGCATGTGTATGAAAACACATCTCCTAAAGACCCGCTATAATATCATGTCGTATATCATTATACGAACTACATCATATCACCTATCTCATGGCACCATGCTCAATCTCATCGACTCATCTCCAAGTATCATATACTATCCTCATCATCCATATATATGTATACGTACACACACACACACAGTCCCATACTTATGTGTGTGTGTGTGTGTGTGTGTGTGTGTGTGTATATATATATATACACATATCCCCATATACTCATAAGTAAAATAAAATATATGCATGAGTGTGTGCGTGTACTCTAGGGTTCGCGACTAAGAACTAACTAAATCACTATTTTACGAATACGCTAACACTAACCCAAAGTCATCTAAGCATTTCTTACTAAGTATACCCATCTCATAACACATACGTGTGTATATATATAATATATCATAACGCAATCGCGTTCTATACTACGAAACTACGAGGGTGCTATACGCCATCCACCCGACTTCCCCCGTAGATATAATCTACTCACCTTGATTCTCGCTCGCCGAAGTCGATGTCGCCATGCTCTTCTTCATCGTCCGAACTCCACGTGAGGGTGCCTACACATATAAATACAAGTATCATAAACCAAAATCGCACACGAAAACCAAAACGACACACAAAACGTACATAGGTTAAAACCTATGGTCCATTCCCGCAAATCAACCAAATAACACTCGATATAGACGTACAAACGTCAAATGACCGATATCAAACCCAAATATCAAAACTTATATTCATAACCATTAAGGAATACAAAGAAGCAACTCATGAAACTTGCTCCAGATTTTAGTTCTAGTGAAATTTGGCTAAAAAACAGTACTGGGTGATGTATATGGTGTATATGACCTACAGAAGAAACCTGGACACCAAATTTTATAGAGTGGCCGGCCATAAGCCCCCCAGATCCGGCCTCCTTTGTTTTTCATGCCCAGATTAGGTTCAAACTGTCAGGGTGGCTTCTTAGTGGTCCATCTAGGTTATCGGGGTTGTTTGTTTTTCTTCTAAAAGTCTCAGGTTATCCCAGATTCCCTGCATTCTCAATTTCATCACAAAACCGACACGACAACTTTCAGATTTTGGGTTTGTCACTGGGTTGGCCTGGGTTTCTACACTATGAGGGTTTCTAGTCACTAATTACACTCAAGTTCACCACCACAACTCAAGAATCCCTAAACTTCCTCTAGAAATTTCCAACCACCACTAAACTTCACTAAAACACTTCTAAACATGTAAAGATGCTAAAGTAAATGAAATACCATGCTAGGGGTGAAGGAATTACCTCATTTTGCAACTCAAGAAATTTCTTGAGTTGCCCCAAGTCACCAAAATCAGATTTTTCTTGGTCCATCATGCTTGTAGTGAGCTTGTGCATGTTTTTAGTGAAGAAGATGCGATGTTTTGAGGTGGGATTGATGGTGTTGTGAGGAGGTGAAGGAGGTGGAGGGAGTGGGCTGCCATGTATGAAGAAGGAGAAGAAAAATGTGATGAAGGTGATGAAGTGAGGGAAATGGACAAATCAAAGGAAACCCGTCACCTCTCTCTCTCATGCCCATACTCCATGCCATACCCCATTCTTTAAACTTTTTTCTCTTTTCTTTTCTATTTTCTTTATCTTTTCTTTTCTTTTCTTTTCTTTATAAAACCAAGCCATGCACAAAAGAATTCATGATGGATAAAATGTAACAAGTGTTAAAACAAATGTGACATAGTGCATGTCATGAAGCTTAAACACTCTTAATGCATAATTAGCGATTATTAATCGAATTTAGCACTAAAATGGAATATAATTAATCATAAAGAATTTATAATTTGCTTAAACCATATAAAACAACCCTCATTTCAGTAATTCCTATAATTTTCCAAATATTTCCCAATTTATCGGTATTTAATTATACCGCATTATTAAAATATTCATAATATTTATTATTTAATTTTATAAATTCCCAAAAATAATATTTTATTTTTCTGAAATGTTACATTTCGGCTATTTTTTCTTTCTACTCACTGTTTTTTTATTGCTAGTTGCCCAATCATTTCGGCTATTTTATGTATGCATATATTTTACTTGCTGATTTTGTTGTAAGTTACCCTATCATTTCGGCTATTTCATATGCATTTATGGCTCGCCGACTTTTTGCCGCGAGTATAGAACTTGGGACCTGATACCAATCTTAGCATCAACATCGCTGCGATTGGAATATTGCCAGGAGCGAACCATCACTTACCGTGAAAGGAGTTGGAATTTGTCACCGATTCAGGCATCAGTATCGCTACTACTGGAACGTTGCCAGGAGCGAATCATCATTTGCCTTTGTCGGTTCGAACAAAGGTGGCTTAGCAAACTGGGTTAGAATCCTGTCGACTAAGACTTTTGACTTCATGAGCCGTAAGGGTCTCATAAAGGTATTTTTCCCTACGAGTCGTGGAGATCTCTTAAGCGCGGAGTCGTGGAGATCTCGTAAGCGCGTTTTCTCCTTAAGAATCGTGAGGATTCTTAAGTGTATGTTCTCTTATAAGTCGTAAGGATCTTACAAGAGTGCTTTCTCCTTATAAGTTGAGTGAACTTACAAGTGTCGTTCTTCTCATAAGGACATCCCTCGTCGCTGGTAGGACTCTGTTGGGGAAACGTTTAGTTGTGCCCGTGGATTGTATACAAGGGTCGATATTGAACCGCTTATAGGGAAACTTGGGATGTATGACGGCTTAAGAACAGGTTCAGATCCCTATAGCTTAAGGCTTTTGAATCCTATGAGCCATGAGGGTCTCATAGGGGAAATTCTCCTTACGAGTCATGAGGATCTCGTAAGTGTAATTTCTCCTTAGGAATCGTAGGGATCCCTAAGTTTGTTGCTCCCTTGTGAGTCCTAAGAATCTCACGTAGGTATTTTCTCCTTACAAGGTCGAGAGGACTTTGCAAGTGTGCATGAATTTCTTTTACGAGTCTGCGCCCTTTCGGGTTTTCACAAACTCGCCTGTAGCCCTGCTGTTTTTACTCACGGAGCCCTTTCGGGTTTTCATCCGTGCCTATTTCGCTTATGGACGTACCGTTTTATTTATTATTTATTATTTTTTTTGCGTCAGCCCTAGGATGCTGCGGTTTGTAGTAGTTTAAAGTTGTTTCGGTCCGTAGTTAGTTTTAGGACATTTCGGTCCGTTGTTAGTTTTAGGACATCTCGGCCCGTCGTACGTTTTTGAGGCGAGGTTTTGCCGGCTACTACTTATAGAGCTTTAGCTTAGGAAGATGGCAAGCAGACATAGGCATCGTCATCTATCGTTGACCTAGGCCGTGACTCGTCAGGCATAGTATTTTTTTAAGAACTGGCCGTTTATTGGCCAGAAGGGTCTTTCGCTATGTATATCCATGAGCAACTAAGTCCCATCTTGGTAGACTTTGTCTATGATGTACGGGCCCTCATAGTTTGACTCGAATTTCCCCCGTTTGGCACGATTGGGGATCATAGGTCTCTTGACCACTAGCACGAGTTCGCCTTGGCGAAATGTCCTCGGCCTAGTCAATCTCTCTTATGAGCGCGTTATCTTTTCTTTGTAAGCCTCCAAATGTTGCTGCGCCATGAGCCGAGTTTCATCGAGGGCGTCAAGCTCCTCAAGCCGAAGATGAGTATTCTCTTCATCTGTCAGCTTGTAGTGAACCGCCACTCGTAGAGGGGGTAGCTCTATCTCCAAGGTGAGTACTGCTTCAGCGCCGAATACCAATGCATACGGCGTTGTGTTTGTGGCCATTTTGAATGTGGTCCGATACGCCCAGAGAGCTTCATGCAGTCTCTCATACCAGTCCTTCTTATTTTTGGACACCGTCTTCTCTATGATCTTCATCAAAGTTTTGTTGAAAGCCTCAGCTAGACCGTTAACTCGGGGATTATAGAACGAAGAGTATTTCCAGTCTATATTATGCTGCTGTGCGAAGCGGCTGATCCTGTGACTTCTGTAGGCCGGCCCGTTATCGGAGATAATTCGTCGCGGAGTGCCGAACCGATAGATGACTTGTGTCTTGAAGAAATGGAGAATATTCTCCGTCTTCACTTCTCTTAGCGGTGTGGCTTATGCCCACTTAGAGAAATAATCAGTTGTCGCCAATATGAACCGATGTCCTTTGGATGACGCCGGTTCGATGGGCCCAATTATGTCGGTTCCCCACATTTTGAATGGCTAGCTAGCCACTGTTGGGTGTAGCGGGTTTGTATGTTGGTGGATAAAATCTCCGTGAATTTGGCACGAGTGGCACTGCTTTGCGTATTCGAGACAATCCTGAATCATCGTAGGCCAATAGTACCCTATCCTTTTTATTTTCAGTTTCATCCTCGGCCCGGCTCGATGAGAACCGCAGAGTCCGTCGTGAGTTTCTTGGACGATTTTCCTTGCTTCCTCCGGTCCCAGGCATCATAGCCACAGAGAGTCGAACGATCTCTTATATAGAGTATCATTGAAGAAGGCGAAAGACAGAGCTCGTTTCATGAGCTGATGTCTTAAGGATGCATCTTCAGGTGTTCGACGGGATTTGAAGTAGTCTATAAAGACTTCTCTCCAATCCTTAGCCTTTTCCTGGTCTTTTATTTGTATGGCCGTTTGCCCGGTCGCTTCCTTTTCTTCAGACGACTTCGGGGATATTTCTGCTGGCGCAAGAACCTGACGGCTTTGTACAACAATCCTTACGTCATCAAGGTTTTCGTCAGCCAGTTCTTTAGCGAGTTTGGCTAATGCATCCACCTTGCTATTTTCCGTGCGCGGTATGCTTTCTAGGACGTAGGAAGGGATTTGAGTTAGCAGTTGTTGCACTCTTTCGCCGTACTTTACCAACTCTTGTTTGCACGTTTGATAGTCACTGTTTATTTGACTAACGACCAGCTGGGAGTCTCCGTATATGAGGAGGTTTTCGATTCCCATGTCGACAGCGATCTCAAGACCTGCTATCAGAGCCTCGTATTCTGTCTCATTGTTTGTTCTCGGCTCTGTTAGGGAGAAGGCAAAGCGCATTATCCCTCCTTGCAGAGTAACGAAGATAAGGCCTACCCCCGATTTGATTATAGGGGTGTTGTGTTGTCGCTTCTTCATGGAAGATGCTCCGTCGAAATAGAGTTCCCATTGGGTATCACTCCCTCCTTTTTCCCCATTGATCGTGTCAAATGCGTGCTCGTCTGGCAGTTCACAATTTAAAGGTGAGTCGCCGGGTATCGGATGTTCAGCAAGGAAGTCGGCGATGGCCTGGCCTCTCACCACCTTGAGAGGTCGATATGTTATCGAGAACTCCATCAAGAGGAGGGCCCATTTATCGAGCCGTCCTGTTAGTATGTCCCTTGACATCAAATACTTGAGAGGATCCACCTTTGATCTGAGATGGACCTCATGCGCCAACGCATAGTGTCTGAGCTTCGTTATCATGAAGATTAACGCCAGGTAGTGTTTTTCGATGGGGGAGTAGTTGTTTTCTTCCCCTAGGAGGACTCGACTCAAATAGTAGAGGGCTCTTTCTTTCCCTCGGTCATTCTCCTGTACCTATAGCGCGCCTAGAGAGCCTTCAAGGGTTATTGTGTACAGGATGATGGGATTTCCCTTGACCGGAGCGGTCAGTACCGGCGGATTCTGCAGGTATTATTTGATTTCGTCTAGTGCGCTTTGGCATTTATGATCCCAGACGAAAGGGGTCCCCTTCTTCATTAAATTGCTGTAGGGCGGCATTTGCCAGAGAGATTGGCTATGAACCGCCAGATATATGTGAGCTTCCCTTGGAGAGATAGTAGTTTCTTGAGAGTTCTTGGCGGTGTAGGCTTGCTAGGCTCGCGCACGAGGGTCTACGAGGCATCAACCATGCCCGATTAAAATTTTAGCCGTGCCGAACAACCCGAAGCCGGATCTTGAAACTAGGGTTTAGGCGAAAACAAGCATGTTAAACACTTTAACATTAAGTGAGAGGGATTACAACCTTTGTAGATACGGTCCTTCACTTCTTAAGCTCCGTGTTGAAGTCCCTTCGCTGCGATCATCGTGTTCCGGACTCTCGAGAGGTTCCATGAAGAAAAAGATGTAGTCTTGCTTCCGATCTTCGATACAAAGATGATCTACCTTGAAGTTTCGTTAACAAAAGCTAACACTCATAATATGAAGTGAACACCCTCATCTAAATGGCAAGGATAGATGAGGATGATGAAGTAGGATTTTTGCTCTCTTTTGTTTTCTATTTCTCACTCACTTTCATCACAAATATCAAAGCAAGAAAGCTTTGCAAAGGAGGAAAAAGAAAAAGAATGAATAATCTCATTTGTGATGAATAATGAAAGGATGATAATGATTAATCTTGCAACCATGGTCAAGGATGACTCATGTAGATATTTAACTAGGGCTAGGGTTTGGGTTGGGTTAAGAATGAGTCACACATAAATATCAAGCATAATATCTCATTCAAGACAAAAGAAAAGCTTCTAGAATCTACTAGAAGTTTTAACCCTAATCCAAACCCTAATCATGTTTAAACTCCACAAAACATGTTGCATTAATAACCATATCATGTTACAATATTATATATCACATATATAATATTTATTGTAACAAAATAAAATAATACAATTAATATATATCGCATATATATCAATGTATTACCCGAGTGAGAAAAAGAATCTTTTAGTAAGCTAATATTAGTTAATGTAATTTAATATATCATATATATTATTATACATTAAATTATCGAATCAACACTTGATCCGACAATCCGGCTATATCGCATATAACCGACTAATATTTATCCGTACCGATTTATCGAATCAACACTTGATCCGATGACCCGGCTGATATCAAATATCGCGAGAATAGAATACGGTATCTCATATCGTATTATCCTCGGTCCCGTACATATCACATATGTGCTCCTACTCCGTTTTTCCTGAGCCAAGAAATCTCTGTGTAGGACTCTAAAGAATCGTCAATACGCCGGCAGTAGGTGATGATCATATCAAACACCCATAAGCTGCAAGCGGTCAGCTAAACGTAACAGCCACCCAGGTATTGAACGCCCAGAAGATCAATAAGAAAGCCTGTACATTCTCCTATGAATTCAATCAGTAACACTCCCGTACAGTCCGGTCTCGTCGTCTGATATGTCGCATATCTCGCCTAGGGGTGGTAAACGTCAGACCCCAGTAGCTCGATAAGTCGTGTCGATATGTGGTCTATAACAGTTTGAGAAACTACTGATAACACTTACCAGTAAATCTCTGCAACCCTGGCCAGGGATTTCCGGTTATAGCCAATCGAACACAGCACAACATCAACTCCTTATACCGGGAGAGACGAATCCCCTCCTATCGCTCATTGCCTCCATGTGATTCGGAACTGTACCCAAAAGCCACCTTTTGGCTCTCCCTCTTGGACGTGGTATGATGGAAATCAAAGCACAGTGGGAATCACACAAGACTCTATGACGATCTCGGGTCAACAGACTACTCTGTACCAGTGTCACCGGAGAACTGCCATCTGACGTGAGGTATAATACTATCTGGGAGTTCTCGGCGAGTCCGTCCAGTGTACCCAGTCTCCACTGAGCACCCGTACACCATCCTTGATGTCAAACACCGATGGATATGGGATCATCCATCGCCCATCATATGGGTCAAGATGCGTATACGCTAGTCTACTCTGGTGTATCGATGCCCTATCTCGATACACCCTCGACTAGGAACAATTATAGGATGTACTCGTCGACTACTGTGGCCCCACTAGTATGATCTCATCATAGTCCCAGTAGTCGAGTACATATCCTAACGGCTTTATCAACATGTAATATAGAGACAATCAGAGTACATGTTAAGATAAAGTACGACCAGATAGCATACTATCATGTTGAGCAAGAAAGTACTCCCTATATATGTCCAAGCATCCATTACAATATACATCGTATGTACAGTAATGGCCTCTAGGGCATACATATAACTAACAGGCGGAGACATCTTTATAATTGCCTTGATCTTCGACGGGTCTATTTCGATGCGCCGGTGTCATACGATGAATCCTAGGAATTTGCCAGAGGAAACTCCGAACGCGCATTTCAGAGGGTTCATCTTCAGACTGTATTTCCGAAGATGTTGGAATACTATCTTCAGATGCTCCCAATGCTCCTCATACGATTTTCTTTTCACCACAAGGTCGTCGATATAGCATTCGACGATTTCATGAATGAGGTCATCGAAAATCTTTGTCATGGCCCTCTGATAAGTAGCACCGGCGTTCTTCAGACCGAAATGCATCACTTTGTAGCAGAATATGCCCAGAGGAGTCCGGAAAGCGGTATGCTTCTGGTCTTCGAGATGCATCTTTATTTGATTATACCCTGATGAGCCATCCATGAAGGAGAAGACTTCATGAGTGGACGTGTTGTCTATCATCAGCTCGGTAACCGGTATGGTAAAGTCATCCTTCAGACAGGCTTTGTTGAGGTCCCGAAAGTCCACACAGATGCGCACTGTCCCATTTTTCTTCATCACTGGGATGATGTTGGCAATCCAGTCGGGGTATTGAACTTCTTGGATGAAGCCAGAGTCGATTAGCTTCTTGACTTCAGCGTTGATGCTCATTTCAAGTTCGAGCCGCATTCTTCTCGGTGCTTGTTTGACTGGTTTGACATCCAGAGATATCGCCAATTTATGCACAGCTATTTCTGGATATAGCCCCGGCATCTTGGAATAGTTCCATGCGAAGCAGTCTTTATACTGCATGAGCACTTCTTTTAACGTAGCCACCTGCTCTTTAGACAGCAGCTCACTGACAAACATAGGCCGCGGGTCGTTTGCCATCCCCAAGTCGATTTTTCCTTAGGTTATCCGCAGCAGTATGTATTCCATCTTCCAGCTCTTTTACCGCTGGTGGAAGTTCTGAGACCACCTCGTCTTTGTCCTCATTTTTGAAGCACCAGGAGAGGTCATCCATATTCTCATGCACTCCTTCTTCTGACAACGTTATCACGTGGCAGGTACGAGATCGTTTCCAAAACCGATGTTGATCTGGTTCTACTCTTGTCATACACGTTTCTTTTGGCACATGTCTTTTCGGTGGGCTACCCTCCAACTGTTGGATAGAGCGAACCTTCCGAGAAGATACTGGTCTTCGACCCAGTTCTTAAAGGTGAAGCAGTCTTCCAGAGGATGTCCGATCACTCGATGATAGGAGCAATAATCCGGGTGATGAACCTCGTTTACTTAATCACGGTGCCGAGACTCCAGGAGTGTCATCATTTGGTGTTTCATGACAAGGCCAAAGACTCTCTTAGTCTTGTCTCGAGGGAAAGAATATGCTTGATCCATCTTTTAAATTAGAAACGGATTCTAACTGATCCTTTCTTGATCATGTGGCTTCTTGGATCCGCTTTGCCGTTGTCGAACGTTTTTCTCGTTCTTCAACTTGCTTTTGCCTCTGCATTGGGCCTTTTTCTTGTCTTGGGAAGGCATATCGGGCTGACGGCGAAGGGCATCATCATCCTCCATAGCCTGTTGAAGGAGGTGTTAGTGTATATGCCCTAGAGGCCATTACTGTATCATACTAGTATGTATATTACTTGATGGAAGCTTGGGACATTCACAGTTGTATAGACAATCTTGCTTGAAATGGTAGTATAATACTTGGTTTGTCTCTGCTTTAATGTGTACATGTGTTTCTTTATTGTATCACCTATACGCATTAGTGGGGCCCTTAGGATTTTTGCATGATTACCAGCGTTGTGATGGTAGTCACACTCGTGGGGGCTGGGTAATCTACAAGCACATCCTTATTTACACGTCCCTGGTCGTGGGATTATCGAGACAGGGCATCGATACTCCGGAGTAGACTAGCGTATGCGCTTCTCATCCCAGCGCGGGAGACGGCCTGTCCCACAGCCGTCAGTACGTCGTACTTGAGATAGTATGCGGGTTCTCGTTAGGTTACGAGTACACTGGACATGACTCGTCGGGAACTGTTGGTTGATATTATACCTATCGTCTGTTATCAGCTCTCAGGTGACATGAGTACAGCTTAGTCCGCTGACTTGACACTGTCACTTCGCCTCGAGTGTGTTCCCACTGTACTTTGATTACTACCCTACCACGGCTCAAAGGAGTCGTGCAAACAGGTAGTTTTTGGGTGCAGTCCCGAAGCATTTGGAGGCAGTGATGGTTAGATAGGATTCGTCTCTCCCGGTATTGGGGGTTGACATCGCGCTGTGTCCAGGAGAGCCATTACACAAGTAGTCCCTGGCCAGGGCAAGCGAGATATACTGGTAGGTTTCCAGTGTTATCTCAGGGTGTTCTGGGCTACACTCCGACACGACTTGTACCGCTATTAGGGGACTGATGTTTACCGCCCCCTAGGCCCGCCATGCGATGTATCAGACGAACAGACCGGACTGTACGGAGACTGTCATATTCAGGCTCAGTAGGAGTTCAGATGGGTTCACCTTGTCAGTCTTCTTATCGGCTTCTACCTGGGGACCGTTACGTACAGCTAGTGCCACTTACGGTCTGTGGTTAAACCCACTGCCAGCGTAGTGTCGAGTCTTTAGAGTCCCACACAGAGGGTTGTTCGCCTTTAGGCAAAATGAGTAGAGGTCGCATGGTTTTGCGACAGGGTTCGTTCACATCCGCGCACTTGTGCACGTTTGCTATCCGGACAGCTTATACTAGCGGGCTTTGGTTTAAGCCGGATCCTAGTATATGATTTGGGATTGGTTTTATCTCATTGTATTCGTGTTCCTCGGAACACGGATACGGGTGTGTATGCACAGTTGACTGAGACAGAGGCAGAGGACTTTGATTAGGGTTGATGACCATTGTCATTTTCTTAACCCTAATGCTTATGTGTGAATTATGATTAATTGATATTAGTTAATTGTAATTGTGCATGGTTAGGGTTGTTGACCCTTTGACTATACTTGACTTGTTGACCTAGGTTGACATGTTGACCATCATCATTCCATATGAAAGATGCTCTTTGATCCTTGCAAAAGGCATTTAACGTGAAATGATAATGGTCAATTCTTGATTAACCATGACAATTATCTTAGCTAATTATCTAATTTCCATAATTCACATATATGAGGAGAATGGTTCATTTTATTCTCATTCTATCATTTTTGGTTCTCTCTCCTCCTCTTCCTCTCTCTCTAGCTCTCCCCTCTCATGAGTTGAGAATCTCTTGAGCTTGAGATAAATCCTTCTAAAATACTCTCTACTCTTTTCTAAGGTTCTACGATTAACACTCCAAGAATCTTAGTTACTTCTAGCTTGAAGTTGAAGCCAAAGGGTGAGGCTCTCGGGTGGATCCTTCTTCGACAAGAGAAGGCGACAAGGAGATCACTTTCATTCACTCCAAGGAGCAAGGAGAGAAGGACTAGAAGCCTCAGGTATAGCCCCTTTCCATGTAGCTAAACTCCTTTTTAGCTTTGTAGTTAGTTTTTGTTTAGCAAAGATCCTCCTTTTGCTAGTCCATGTTGCCTAGTGTGTTAAAAATCCGTTTTTATACCGTTTTCGCCTCCCCGCAAGCACCGGGGTGGGAAACGTGGACTTACAGTGGTATCATAGCCTAACTAAACATAAACTAGCTAGTTAGTTAAGTGTATAGAAGTTCGATCGGTAAAAATCGCAAAACTAGATTTCAAAACCCTAAGTTTCTGTTGTTTTTTTTTCTGCTCAAAAAATAATAAATCTTACTTCAAAATCGGCTCAGGGTTTTGTTAAGAAGCACACCAAAAACGATCCAGTGAACCATTCAAAGCGTCGCGGTTCCGCGGCAAGAACATGCTTCTTGCCGCGGATCCGCGGCCGAGTTTACTCGGTCGTGGACCGAGTTTGGTGCAGTGTTCTTCTGTTAAGGTTTTGGGAATTTTAAAATATTTTATTTCTGCCCAGATTTTCCAGAAAAGAAATTTGTATTTGGGGTGGTTATAAATCCATATTTTTGATCGAACTTCCCTATACTTTAACTAATGGGTTATATCTGTAATGTTTTATATGTATTGAACGTCTGCTAATCGTTATACGTCGATTAGTGGGGTTATACATCTCTGTGATCTGTAATACTTGTTGGTTTGTGTATATGAACTCGGTGGATTGTCGCGGATGAATGACCGGGGTGGATGTGAGATGAGAGTTTCTTTTTTCTTTCATTCATGTAATATGTAAATTGATGTAATATTATTTGTATGGCCGCACAACCGGGTCGGGGTTGTAGCCGTCATTGTATAATTTCTTTTTACTGTTTTTGCTCCTAGAATAGACCCAAGGTGGTGTGCACAAACTACCGGGTATCTCGAAGTGCCGAGTGGCCTACTCACGTTGTTGAGGGAGGTTGCTTCACTTCGAGTACTTGGCGGGTAGTTTGCCGCACCCGTAGGGGTCTTGGGTGGGGTATTGGCTATTCATCGCAACCGTGTAATCCGCTTTTCGTTGCAGGCTCGAACGAATCGCGGATTCCTAGTATATCCAAAGTGTTCATCTGTGATCTGGATTGACTATCATTGCTATATATCTACATATAATATATATTTAGGTGTTGCTTATGTTTTGCATCCGTGCTAGTCCAGCCCCCGCTCTGTCGTTAGTTAAGTGACCTAACGGATGATGACGGGGCCCCGTGGCGAATGCGGATGGCATAAGCGTACACCATATTTTGGTTGTTTTCTGCAATGGTAGGATTAAATGATGGGAAGCATTAATTAATGCAAGAAAATAAACCAAGTAAAAGTCGTTGGAACACTTTCAAAACCACTCGGTTCTTTTCAAAACCAACTTTTAAATGCGGAGCTTGAACCACTCCTTTTAAAAGCTATCTCGTTCCATCGATTATATCAAGTTCACTACATTCAAGGTTTCGCCAAAACCATTCGTAGCCCTCCGTCATTCCACATGAATGGTCGATAAGTATTCAAGCTATGTATGTTGGCCAAAGTCAAGGCATAGTGATTGGTAGCTATTGGGTATTCATGTGCAGCATAGATAGATGCGTTGGTTTAGGACAGTCATACTGCCATTTTTGGCCAAAGTCAAGGGTAGGTACTGGTGGGTCCAAATTAACCAGGAGAATGACGGGTAGAACTTGACATGTGACTTATGATATTTTGGCCAAAGTCAAGGTCATAAGAGCATGGGGCAAAAATCCACATCGGGAGTTTCATAAGTACTGAAACTTGCTAGCGCTGCATACCATTTGAAGTGTGATGATTCTGGTAGGATTCCTTCAGTTTTATCACGCAATGATATTTGGATCCCGATCCTACTGTGAGTATATGCTACTCCTCGGGAAATTTCTCACTTAACGATCAATGCTATAAACCTTGTAGGTGTCTAGAAAGGTGTTAGCGGGGCTACGCCCACAGGGAAAAGGGGTTACTTAATTAAGGAATTTCGCGAAAGTGTTGGAAGACCTCCCTCGAAGTACCGACACTGGCCTGGCTGAACGGTTAAGCAAGTATTGTACGGTGAGATTGATCCTGACTAATTCTTCCTTTATGGTTTGAGGAGGGATTCGAGAGACAGTGGGAGCCATCCTGTTTAGACAAACTAAAAACCACTCTAAACTTGCAAGAGCATCATGCTAAAGTGTTTCTTTTCTCTCTCCTAATTGCAGCGACCAATCAAGATGACCGGACTTAAGTTATTACTAGATAAAAATATACTGACAGGGCCAAACTACAAAGATTGGCTCAGGAATGTCAAGATGGCAATCACTTATGACAAGTTGGGGTAATCCTTACCACCAAACCTCCCCCTGTCCCAGGTCCCACCTCCAGCGTCGCGGATATAAAAATTCGTAAGACATGGGAGATCGATTGCGCGAAGGCCAAATGCCTCGTGCTTGCCTCTATGGACAACGAACATCAGAGGAGGCATGAGAATATGGACTTAGAATCCATATTTCTTCATACAAAAGAACTGTATGGAGAGCAGTCTCGTATCGCCAGATACGAAGTGTCGAAGAAGCTGTTTTCGGCAAGATTGGCCGTCGGATCATCGGTAGCGGAACACGTGCTTAAGATGATTGGCTACATAGAGGAGCTTGCGGACCTTGGGACCACGTTGGAGAATGAACTCTACACAGACTTGATTCTCCAGTCCCTTCCTTCCACTTATGCCCAGTTTTTCCTAAACTTCAACATGCAAGGAAAGGAGGTTGAACTTTCCAAACTTTTGAACATGTTGAGGAGTGCTGAGGGCACCCTACAGAAAGGTAGGGAAACATCCACTTTGTTTGTAGGAGGATCTTCCTCTTCTAGGTCTAGGACGAAAGCCAAAGGAAAGAAGAAGAATCCCCCCGCCAAACCAAGGGGCGGTGTTAGTAAAGTGGATACGAAAGGAAAGAGAAAGGCAACAAAGGTAGAGGGAAAGCTTGTGGGAAAGGAAGAATGTTTTTACTGTCACAAGAGTGGACACTGGAAACAGGATTGCAAGGCTTGGAAGGCCAGAACCCAGGATCTGAAGCGAGTTGCGGCTTCAGCTTCAGGTGTGTATGTTATTGAAAACTGTCTATCAATAAACTCTACTTCCTGGGTATTGGATACCGGATCAGGATCTCATATCTATAATTCTTTGCAGGCATTGAGAAAGCGTAGGGTTTTGAAGGAAGGTGATATGACCCTCAGAGTTGCAAATGGAGCAAGCATGGATGCTGAGGCCGTGGGGGACTATCACCTAGGATTGTCAGATGGACACTTTTTGGTTTTGCGTAGTTGTTATTTTGTACCAAATGCAACTTGTAATATCATTTCTGTATCTTTATTGTCTAAAGAAGGTCATGAATTTGCATTTGTAAGTAATGTTGTGAACATTCACCTTAATCAAGTTTTGATTGGGTCAGGTACATTAAACAATGGTATATACGTATTAAACCAACCACATATTTTCAATGTCCAGAATACACACAAAAGAAAGTCTCCGGAAATCAATCAGGCTTTCTTATGGCATTGTAGACTCGGTCACATCAATGAGAAAAGGTTGACTAAGTTACATACAGAAGGATATTTGGATCCGTTCGAATATCAATCATATGCAACTTGTCAATCCTGTCTCAAAAGAAAGATGACAAAGACTCCATTCACTGGACATGGAGTAAGAGTGAGCGAGCTCTTGGGACTTGTACACAGCAACATGTGCGGTCCAATGTCTACACATGCACGAAGCGGTTATTCTTACTTCATTACTTTTACGGATGACTTTTCAAGGTACGGATATGTCTTCTTAATGAAACATAAATCCGAGGCCTTTGAAAAATTTCAGGAATACAAGAATGAAGTAGAAAAACAAACAGGCAAAAGTATCAAGGCACTGAGATCTGATCAAGGTGGTGACTACTTGAGTGCCGAGTTCCTGGATTACTTAAAAGTGAATGGAATTCTCTCTCAGCTTACTCCTCCATACACTCCGCAACATAACGGTGTATCGGAGAGACGGAACCGAACCCTATTGGATATGGTACGGTCCATGATGAGTAATACTGAGTTACCGTGATCATTCTGGGGATATGCGCTAGAATCAGCTGCATACCTTTTGAACCGAGTTCCAACTAAGACTGTGCCTACTACACCATATCAGATGTGGTATGGGAAGAGACCCTATCTTAAGCACATTAAGACATGGGGATGTCCAGCTTTTGTCAAAAAGCAGCATGCGGACAAGCTCGAGGCACGCTCAGTACAGTGCAAGTTTGTGGGATATCCAAAGAACTCCAATGGATATTTCTTCTATTGCGAAGAGGAACAAAAGGTTTTTGTTTCTCGCCATGCCCACTTTCTAGAAGACCAGTTCTTGGAAAAGAAAATTAGTGGGAGCACAATAGAATTGGAAGAAATTCCAGAACCACGAGCTATTACTGAAAGCTTAGTAGAACCAGAGGGTTCGAAAGATCAGGACATTCCTACGCCGCTCCGCAGGAGTAGTAGGCAGTCTCATCCGCCCGAGAGATACTACGGTTTTCTCATAGACGGGGATAAAGAGGATTGCATCATTGATTGTGATGAGCCTACTAGCTTCCAGCAAGCCATTCAGAGCGTTGACTCGGTAAAATGGCTGGATGCAATGCGGACCGAAATGGAGTCCATGTACACCAACAAAGTATGGACGTTGGACATTGCTCCAAATAGGGTAAAACCCGTAGGATGCAAGTGGATCTTTAAAAGGAAGATTGGTGTAGATGGACAGGTCGAGACCTATAAAGCTAGACTTGTTGCAAAGGGTTTTCGTGAAAGACCTGGTTTGGACTATGACGAAACCTTTTCTCCAGTGGCTATGCTGAAATCCATTCGGATCCTTCTTGCCATTGCTGCCTTCCACGATTATGAGATTTGGCAGATGGACGTAAAGACCGCTTTTCTAAATGAAAATTTAGAGGAGTGTGTCTATATGGACCAGCCAGAGGGTTTCATTCAGAGTGGGAGCAGCGGAAAGGTGTGCAAGTTGCTCAAGTCCATTTATGGACTAAAGCAGGCATCGCGGAGTTGGAACATCTGTTTTGATGAGACGGTCAAGGAATTTAGCTTTATCAAAAATCCAGATGAACCATGCATCTATAGTAGATTTGTAGCAAGAGCTGTCGTATTCCTCGTTTTATACGTGGATGACATTCTCTTGATAGGAAATGACATTCCTATGCTACAATCTGTCAAAGGGTTCTTGTCACACAGGTTCTCCATGAAAGACCTGGGTGATGCCTCATACATTCTGGGGATCCGGATCTACCGTAACAGATCCAAGAGGATATTGGGACTCTCACAGTCCAGGTACATCGACACCATACTGAAAAGATTCAGTATGGAAGATTCCAAGCGCGGTAATCTACCGGCTTGTCACGGGATCACCCTCTCCAAAGAGATGTCTCCCAAGACTGATTTGGAGAGGGATCGCATGTCTATTATACCCTACGCTTCTGCGGTAGGCTCTATAATGTATGCGATGTTGTGTACCAGACCAGATGTGGCTTATGCACTGAGTGTGGTAAGCAGGTATCAATCAAACCCTGGGGAGAAACATTGGATAGCGGTAAAGAACATTCTCAAGTACCTGAGAAGGACTAAGGAGATGTTCTTTGTGTATGGCGGAAAAGACCTCCAGATTGAGGCCTTTGCTGACTCCAGCTTCCAGAGTGACAAGGATGATTCCAAGTCCATGTCGGGTTTTGACTTTACCCTTAATGGAGGGGCGGTGTGTTGGAAGAGTTCCAAACAGGAAACCGTTGCTGACTCGACTATGGAAGCGGAATATATCGCTGCATCTGATGCCGCAAAAGAAGCCGTCCGGATGAGGAAGTTCTTGAAAGAACTTCAGGTGGTTCCGTCCATTGTTGATCCAGTACCTCTGTATTGCGACAACAACGGGGCTATAGCTTTAGCGAAGGAACCCAGGTCCTATCAGAAATCCAGACACATCTTGAGGCCGTATCACCTGATCAGGGAGATCGTGGATCGCTAGGAGATCGAGGTTCGGAAGGTTGCTTCAGAAGATAACACTGCAGATCCATTCATGAAGGCCTTACCCCAGACTCAGTTCGAGCGGCTGATCGAGATGATAGGTCTTCGATATGCCAGTACATGGCCTTAGTGCAAGTGGGAGATTGTTAGTGTATATGCCCTAGAGGCCATTACTGTATCATACTAGTATGTATATTACTTGATGGAAGCTTGGGATATTCACAGTTGTATAGACAATCTTGCTCGAAATGGTAGTATGCTACTTAGTTTGTCTCTTCTTTAATGTGTATATGTGTTTCTTTATTGTATCACCTATACGCATTAGTGGAGCCCTTAGGATTTTTGCTTCATTACCAGCGTTGTGATGGTGGTCACACTCGTGGGGGCTGGGTAATCTACAAGCACATCCTTATTTACACGTCCCTGGTCGTGGAATTATCGAGACAGGACATCGATACTCCAGAGTAGACTAGCCTATGCGCTTCTCATATCAGCGCGGGAGACGGCCTGTCCCACAGCTGTCAGTACGTCGTACTTGAGATAGTATGCGGGTGCTCGTTAGGTTACGAGTACACTGGACAGGACTCATCGAGAACTGTTGGTTGGTATTATACCTATCATCAGCTATCAGTTCCCAGGTGACATGAGTACAGCTTAGTCCGCTGATTTGACACTGACACTTCGCTTCGAGTGTGTTCCCACTGTACTTTGATTACTACCCTACCACGGCTCAAAGGAGTCGTGCAAACAGGTAGTTTTTGGGTGCAGTCCCGAAGCATTTGGAGGCAGTGACGATTAGACAGGATTCTTCTCTCTCGGTATTGGGGGTTGACATTGCGCTGTGTCCAGGAGAGCCATTACACAAGTAGTCCCTGGCCAGGGCAAGCGAGATATACTGGTAGGTTTCCAGTGTTATCTCAGGGTGTTCTGGGCTACACTCCGACATGACTTGTACCGCTATTAGGGGACTGACGTTTACCGCCCCCTAGGCCCGCCATGCGATGTATCAGACGAACAGACCGGACTGTACGGAGACTGTCACATTCAGGCTCAGTAGGAGTTCAGATGGGTTCACCTCGTCAGTTTTCTTATCGGCATCTACCTGGGGACCGTTACGTATAGCTAGTGCCGCTTGCGGTCTGTGGTTAAACCTACTGCCAACGTAGTGTCGAGTCTTTAGAGTCCCACACAGAGGGTTATTCGCCTTTAGGCAAAATGAGTAGAGGTTGCATGGTTTTGCGACAGGGTTCGTTCACATCCGTGCACTTGTGCACGTTTGCTGTCCGGACAGCTTATACTAGCAGGCTTTGGTTTAAGCCGGATTCTAGTATATGATTTGGGATTGATTTTATCTCATTGTATTCGTGTTCCTTGGAACACGGATACGGGTGTGTATGCACAGTTGACTGAGACAGAGGCAGAGGACTTTGATTAGGGTTGATGACCATTGTCATTTTCTTAACCCTAATGCTTATGTGTGAATTATGATTAATTGATATTAGTTAATTGTAATTGTGCATGGTTAGGGTTGTTGACCATTTGACTATACTTGACTTGTTGACCTAGGTTGACATGTTGACCATCATCATTCCATATGAAAGATGCTCTTTGATCCTTGCAAAAGGCATTTAATGTGAAATGATAATGGTCAATTCTTGATTAACCATGACAATTATCTTAGCTAATTATCTAATTTCCATAATTCACATATATGAGGAGAATGGTTCATTTTATTCTCATTCTATCATTTTTGGTTCTCTCTCCTCCTCTTCCTCTCTCTCTAGCTCTCCCCTCTCATGAGTTGAGAATCTCTTGAGCTTGAGATAAATCCTTCTAAAATACTCTCTACTCTTTTCTAAGGTTCTACGATTAACACTCCAAGAATCTTAGTTACTTCTAGCTTGAAGTTGAAGCCAAAGGTTGAGGCTCTTGGGTGGATCCTTCTTCGACAAGAGAAGGCGACAAGGAGATCACTTTCATTCACTCCAAGGAGCAAGGAGAGAAGGACTAGAAGCCCTAGGTATAACCCCTTTCCATGTAGCTAAACTCCTTTTTAGCTTTGTAGTTAGTTTTTGTTTAGCAAAGATCATCCTTTTGCTAGTCCATGTTGCCTAGTGTGTTAAAAATCCGTTTTTTATACCGTTGCCGCCTCCCCGCAAGCACCGGGGTAGGCAACGTGGACTTACAGGAGGCGTCGCATCTTGTCTTTCTCGTAAATGGTTATTTCGCGGTTGTGGTCGTTCCGAGCCTTTTGACTCACTTCCCTTATTAGCTTGTCCATCTGTTCTTCATACGACGGACTCAGCATTTTTATGGCGGGACCTCGTTCTGGTTCCTTGTTGGCGTCTTTTAAAAGAGCATCCCCTCCTTCATCAAGGTCATTTATGACATGGCAGCTCTAGAATTGCTCCCGTTTCTTGGACTGGACATATCCAAGCCCGATCGGTTCCATTTTTCCGTTGGGTAATTTTCGCTGAGTTCTAGAGACGTTCCAAATCCTGTTGTAGAACTGAGCTTGTCTCGCGGTTTGCTTAAAGGGTACGCTTTAGCATCTCAATAACCTTTTTAATCTTTCCGCGTAGTATCTGGGCAGATGAATGGGTTGGAGTCTGTCGAGCGCAGGATCGGCACCATGCCAGACTTCCCTTTCGACTTTAGTCTCCCCAGATCGATAGAATAGGATCACCTTTTCACCTCTTCACCTGGGAGGGACATAGAATGTCTGTAGCTCTTGCACGCTATATGTCTCAAGTGCATCAAGCTTTGCCGTGGAACCATGGAGATCTGCAAACTCTGATCATCTCCAGTGAGGGCCTGCATTGATGGACGGACCGAGAACACTGTGTTGACTTCATCTTCAGAGTCACTGCCAAAGACCAGAACAAAGGTAGATGATCCCGGCTTGTTGCATTGGGGCAGCCCCGAATAGACTATTTCTTCTTCCTCTTCGGTATCGCATCCGAAGACTGGAATAGTGGTGATAGCTTTTTGCATGTTCTCCGGTTTATAGCATCTTTCCGTGTCTTCGAAGTCTGGTAGGAAATATTTTGCATCTTCATACTTTCAAACATCGTTCACGAAAAATGGGTTTAGTTCCCCCGTCACGGTATACTCGAGACTATCTTTGAAACACTTCATACACTGATGTTGTGTAGAAGGGATGATGTTGTACTCGTGTAACCAAGGCCTGCCGAGCAAAGCGTTGTAGCAAGTCTTGGCGTCAATAACATGAAATTTGATGTCGCTGACAAGCAGCCCAATGCGTAACATCAATATCACAGACCCAAGCGTCCATGATGACTGGGAGTCAAACCCGGAGATGGTGATTTTATCCCGAGAGAGGTGCTGGACGCTCATACAGATTTCTTTTAACACCCTCACATTTAGGAGGTTGACAGAGGACCCGTTATCAACTAAGATCTTTCCTATCTTGATGTCATGGCAGTATCCGGTGACATACAGGGGACGGTTGTGCTAGCACGTTTCGAGGAGGAGATCTTTGCCGCCGAAAGTGATGTCAGTTATGTGTACTTCTTCCAGCTCGTCCTTCATCTTTTCTTCGGCAAGAAAAGTTTGAAACTGCTCGGGCTCTTGTAATGCCTTGATTAGAAAATCTCGTGCTTCTTTAGACAGGAGAAGGGCATCCAAGATACTCAATTGTGAGGGTATCTTCCTCAGATGTGCAAGGACATTGTAATCCGCCTTGTTTTTCTTAGGCGGGTCCTTCGCTGCCAGCTCTTCGACGAATCGATCAGTGAGGGCGATATCCTCAGGGACTTTTTCCTTCCCCTTATCTTTTTTGTTTGACCCCTTGTATGTAGGTCCGGGATTCTTTTCGGGCATCGTACGGTTGCGCAGCTGAATATTCCCACAGTCCTTCGCCTCTTCCTCATTTCCTGAAGGTAGATTCTTTGAAGAGAGGGCCGAGGGCCGCTTATTCATCGGAATCACTTTCGAAGGTGAGAACTTACGATCCCCTGGTATTTACCATGTGACAGTTGCCGACAGTTCTTTTATGCTCATCCGTCGTATTTCTCTGTTCCCGACAAATTTTGCGCTTCATTCGCTTGAAATGCTGTCGATGAGCAACGTATCCTTGCCACCACTTTTTAAAGGCCATGCACTCTTCGGTAGGATGCGCAATCTTATGATGATATAAGCAGTAGTTAGGATGAACGTCCGCCTTGTCAAGGTATGTACTGCCAGGAGTATCTCCTTTGAAAGATGGTAGTTTCATTCCCATTAACAGGGCTTTAGCGAATCGTTTCCTCGTTTTAAGCCTGCTTTTGTCTGCCGCAGGCGTGCTTCGATCTGGTTGGATTGTTTCAACCCTTTCATCCCGTCCCCGACGTTTGGCTTTTTCGATTATGGCCATTTTGCGGTCTTGATCAGCTTTACTCTTCTGACGGGCTTCGTTCAGTAGCATGTCGATCATCTCGTCTGACGACACCGATTCTGCCCTGAGCTCCTTTACATTATCTTCTGATGTCGATTGAGCTCCTTCGTTGTTTGTTGGTGAATGAGAGATCATGTGACAACCTGCCACATAATCCTCTGGCAATTCTGACGAGTCTTCTCCTTCATCATTGTCGTCATCTCTGCCCTCAAGGATGTGGTCGAGAAACTCATGGAGTGTGACCGGGGTTCGCACCTTCTGGCTATATTCTTCCAGCGCGTCAATATGCTTTTGCAGCTCCGTGCACTTGTCGTCAGGCTATGCGGGATTTTTGGTCTTCTTCTTTTTCTTCGAAGACTTTGATGGCTGGGCCTGCGTTCTTTGCCCCTTGTTACCCATTCTCGGGGTTGGGCGCGGTTTCAGCATCCCTTCAATGATCTCAGGCTCTAGCGGGCTTTTTCACCTGATTGCTGGGCATGCTTGGATATCTTCAGCATTATTTTAGTTTTGGCCGAGAGAACAACTTCCCATGGAGTTTCCTCAATAAATGAGCATGATGCCCCCGGCATATCCGCCTTTTTAGGAGCGTGCGGTTATGGCGGATTTACCTTCTAATTTTCAGACAGTGCGAATTTGCATTGCTGGTACTGGTCCTCAATCCAGTTTTTGAAGACAAAGCAATCTTCGATTGGATGGCCCAATATTCGGTGGTAGGGGCAATAGTTGGGACTGTTGATGTCACCGGGCTGCAGTGGACATTTCGGATCTGGCAGGGTGATGAGCCTGTTGCGCACCGCTAGTTCGAACAGTCTCCTTATTTTATCCCGGGGAAACGAGTAAGGACGCTTCAACTTTTTGTCGAAGAATTGCGATTTGTTGCCTTGGCGAGCAACCGGTTTCGGATCACTCGGCTGTTGTTGAGCGTTGGCGACGAAGGTTGCTTTTCCTTTCCCCTTTTCATTTCGAAAATCCGCTTTTGAAGAGGACGACCTATGACCCATCTGATCCATCTGGGCCAGCTTGTCAATCAAGGCCTGGAAGGTGGTCGGCTTGAAGAACATCATAAATTGAGATATGGTCGCCTGAGGATCGAGTGTTCCCACAAACATGCCCACGACAGGAGCTTCCTCTATGCGCTGTTCAAACTTTGACCTTAGGTTCCGCCACCGGATGGCATATTGAACCCAAGTTTCTCCCGGCCTCACTCTGGCATTAATCAATGCCGTGATCGGGGTACGTTCGCTGGCGCTTACGAACCTTTGTGTAAACAGTAGCTCCATTTCTGCAAATTTCTTGACAGAGTCATTCGGGAGCTCGGAGTACCATTCGAATGCTGTCTCCGACAAGCTGCCAACAAACTGGTGAAGCAGCAGTTTGTCATCACCCCCAGTAGTTCCGCACAGAGCCTTGAACTGAGCGACATAATGATGTGGATTGCATGTCCCCTTATACACGTGGAATTTAGGGATTGTATATCCCGGCGAGTACTTTATTTGATCGTATCAACCCGGATAGGGTCGTCCAGACTTGACGATTTGGACGGCCGCCTCGTTCGCCTGATGAGCTCGTATCTGTTGAGCTCTATAGTCGTCAAGGGAGGCTTTGGAGATGGTCTCTTCCTTGGCTGCTAAAAAGCACGGAAGAGGGTTTGATGTCTCCCCTCTGTCCTCATCAAGGATTATTGGAGGGTCTTCAGCTGGAGGATCTGGCTGTATCATCATCCCGACCATATCTTGAAATAAAAGCGCCATTTGCTTTATGTTAGCCGCTTGTTTCGCGGCCTCTTTATCTTTCTTCTCGAGTATTCTTCGAAGGAATTCGGCATCGGTTTCCTACTACTGGCGCTGCTCCGATGATGTCTCCGGGCTTTCTTTTGGCCCAGTGAGTACGACCATCTTCATTAGCATCTCTTGGAGCTTTTGCTGTTGTTGCTCCTGAGCCTTAGTTACTAATCGCGTGAGTGGTTGAAGACCCGTGGAGGTACGGCTATCCTTTTTTCCAGATGCCATATAGATGGTGTGCACTATCATGCCCCCAGACTTGGGGCATTTGGATTTAGTGCCCTTGGAGTTGGTCGCAGGCATGAGGGTCTTCTCTGTCCTTCTCCTTTTATAGGCGATCGAAGTTGAGGGGGTCGTTGCAGCGGGCACCCATATAGACGATACCTTATGTGTCACGGTGGCATGATGGTCTTCCTCTTGCCGAACTTTCATTTTCTTCTGTCGGCGGGGGCAGTTTTGGTCAATTACAGAGTCTTGGACTCTTCACCAGACCTTGTGAATTTTGGAGGACAGCCGCTGAGAGGGTTGCTCTGGCATCGCCTTTGTAACGTTCTCCACCGGTGGAGGAGATCTTTTCAACACGGCAGTTGGAGAGTTCTTTCACACCCTCCTAAGCGGCTCAAAGCTGTTCCCAGTTGGAACAGCAGCATCGACTTCCACCGTTGGAGCTGGCGGAGTCAGTCCAGAAGGGGAACGGCCCGTAGCTTTTCTCACTCGGCGCCAGTAGCGACGTCGAGCATGTCGTGCGGTCGGGGTCATCTCAGTTACGGGGTTGCTTCAGCACGCCCTCTGTTCTGATGGAGGGCTGTTGTTGGTGTCAGCCTATCGAAGACAGACGTCTGCTGAGAAGAAACGTCGATCCTGTCGAAGACTAACTTTCAGGAAGAGGAAGCAGCCTTGGTGATTTCGCCCGAAGCTGGAGTTGGAGCGGACAATCTTGTGAAGACCGATCCTTTAGCAGGAGAAGTCTCTCTGATGACTTCGTTTTCTGGGGCCGGAATGGCTATCCGCTTCGGGATAACCCCTTCAGATATCATGGGCTTCTTTGTGGACCCACTTGAGCTCTGGCCTAGCCTGTTGAAGACCGAGGCGTTGGAATTGGACGACCTGTTGAGAGGGGCCGTGGTAGTTGTAAGCCGATCAAAGACCGACTTTATTGGAGCTTCCTGTGGTGGCATTAGGGAGTAGAAACTCATTGGCGGGAGCATGGTCCCGAAGAACAACCTAGTGGTGGCCTGCATCACCTGTTCCACTGGCATCGCAAAAATGGAGGGCGCTTAAGGCCCATAAGTCACTCTTCCGGTTGGGGCAGAGCAGGAATTGTTGTTGCAGCTTGAGTAGTTGGAAGCCATTTTCTTTGCACGTGAGCAAGACACCAAATCTTAGTATCTCGAATCCAGCGGCAACCATTTTAAACCACGATTCGTTCATGAACACGACATACGAAGTGTGGAGTGGAATGAGGAAAAGGTCCCACCGGGCGTGCCAGAATCTGTTTACAGCAGAAAAAAAAGACGAAACCGCGTAGGTCGTCTTCCCTGAATTTGGGGGCAGATACTATTTGGTTTTATCCGTCCACCTCTCCGAAAATTCCAAGTTGATTTATGGCACCGTGTATCGGAGGTTTGGACAGATGCGGCCGTTGTAGCAGACTTCATCAGATTCCCCCTTATTGTGAGGGGCTTTTTGATTGTGGGGACGCTCTTCCCTGTAGGTGCAAGCCCCTGCAGTTAATTACATTACCGTGTAGTGATAACCACTTTCTCCTGCTCCAGATGTTCACTTCGTGTCGTGTGTATTTGTTTTATTTTTGGTTGTCCGTGGATTGTATACGGAGACTAATTTATGTTGTCGCCTGTAGGGTGTGGATTAGTCCGAATCCGTATTTTCTTAGATTTGGATTTTGCTTGGTTTAAGGATCGTTAATCTTGTTCTAGATTAAGATCAACTTAAATATTTGTTAAGGATACGTTAGTCTAAGTTTTAGACTAAGATCTACTTAACAGGATTTTAGGATCATTTAGATCCAACAAAAGAGCACTTGGATTCTATTGTTTTTGTTTAGGGACGTTACGGTCCATCGGGTTTAAGGACGTCATAGTCCATAAAGTTGAAGGGCATCATAGTCCATGTTTAAAGACATCGTAGTCTGTAGGGTTTAAAGACGTCATAGTCTGTGGGATTTTGGTTTAACCAATTTAGGGATGCACCAAAAGTTATTGGTTATTGGGACCCTCCACCTCTCTGAAGACGTTGAAGAATTACAACGACATGTATCAGAGGTGTGGAGAGATGTACCTTTGAACCAGTGAATGTTCATCAAAGATTTGATAATCTTGTTTGGTGCTGAGTCCAATAAAGAGCGCATGGGCTCAGTTGATTATAAGTTTGGCCAACTTGGGCTGAGCCCACTGAGTCTCTGTCATTTCTTTTCTTTTTTTTATAAAGTGTTGGACACTTGTTAGGACATAGTCATTTCTTTGTGCACATACTGCTGAACATTTATTAGGGTACTGACACCCACTTTCTTTTTTGTTTTTATGAGTGTTGAACACTCTTCATGGCACTGGGCTCTTCTTGAGGAGTGCAGAGCGCTCTGTGTTGGAAGCGCCCACGTGAGTAGCACGTAGAGCATTTGGCGCTTGGTGCCAACCAATGAGTGCAGAGCACTTTTATAAAAAGAGCGTCCATGTGAGAAGCACGTGGAGTGGTCGGTGTTGAGCACTGGAATTTAAAGAACTTTAATGAGAATAGTGCCCACGTGAGGAGCACGTGGAGCGCTTGGCGTTTGGCGCCGGACTTGTGTGCAGAGCACTTTTATGAGAATGGCGCCCACGTGAGGAGCACGTGGAGCGCTTGGCGCCAGGCTTGAGTGCAGAGCACTTTTATGAGAATGGAGCCCACGTGAGGAGCACGTGGTGCGCTTGGCGCCAGACTTGAGTGCAGAGCACTTTTCATTTAGTAGTGCTTAGCGTTGAGTTTTCCTTTGTGTGTTATGTTCTGCAAAATTTAATTCTTTGTTCTTCCCTAGATCTTTGATCCTTAAGAAAAAATTCATCCCTGTAAGAATTAAATTCTTATTTCTGGGAGACTTGTCTCATGGATCTCAAATCTGAGAAAAGAACTATGTTCTTTTTATAAGGGTTAAACCCTTGAGATGCTCTGATCTCTATTTACCTTGAAAAAATTCTTCTTCTTAGAGCTTGCTCTTCTCTTTTCTTTTCTGAGAACTTGAAACTTATAGGGAGGTTTTTCTGTGTTTTTTTTTAAATGGGGGGGGGGTTCCTCTCTACAAGACTTGAAGTCTTGGGTCCTTTATATATGAGAGGCTAATTTGTTGAATCAGTTAAGAAAATCTTTTCTCTAATTGATTTGGGGATGTTTCCCGCCGTTGGATTTTTGATCCTAAGGATTCTGTTTTATAGAAGACATCTTTCTTATTATTTAACAAGATTGGGAAATTATTTTCCTATACAGAGATTATTCTGTATCTTGGTGATTTTTTAATCACCATTGGATCTTTTGATCCAACGGTGCTCTGATTTACAAAGCACAATCTTTCTTGTTTAGATAGATTTTAGGAGTATTTCCTCAACAGAATTTAATTCTGTAATTTGATGATTTATTGTCTTCGTTGGATCTTTGATCCAAAGGTGGAGAACATTTAGTCTAGCGCTGGTGCATTCGTGCTTTGCACGTGAGGTGCTGCCTCAGAGTCTTTGACTCTTAGCGCCGGCGCTTTTGGCGCTGGCGCTCTCGTGCTTTGCATGTGAGGCGCTGCCTCAGAGTCATTGACTCTTAGCGCTGGTGCTCTCGTGCTTTGTACATGTGGCGCTGTCTCAGTTCAAATTTTAAATTTTGAACAGAGCTTTGCTCTCTGATTGGGGGAAACAACCATCACATCAAAACAGATAATCCATCTTCGCTATGCATGCTTTAGTCTCTGAATAGACATAAGAAACTTGCACATCTTCCGCTGCTCCCACTGACTATGATAACTCTATGGCAGAGTCACATACACGTGCATTTCCAAATTCCCATTTAGAAAGACGTTATAGTCATCCTCTTATCAGATATCATAGTCAAGAATGTTAGTAATATGTATACCCTAGAGGCCATTATTTATGTTATAGTGGATGCTTGGACATATATATAGAGGGCTTTCTTGCTCGACATGATAGTATGCTATCAGGTTACCTTTATCTTAACATGTAGACTGGTATTTATACTGTCTGTCTCTTACATGTTGATAAAACCCTTAGGATATGTACTTGACTATGAAGAGATCATACTAGTGGGGCCAGGGTGGTCCATAAGTACATCCTTTAATCAGTTCCTAGTCGTGGGAATATCGAGACCAGGGCATCGATATTCCAGTGTAGACTAGTGTATACGTTTCTTGTCCCTTAGAGGGCGATGGTTGATCCCACAACCATTGGTGTGTGACATCAAAGATTGTACACATGTGCTCATTGGAGAATGGGTACACCGAATAAGACTCGCCGAGGACTCCTATGTGGTAGTATACCTATCATCAGATAGTAGTCCTTTGGTGACACTGGTACAGGTTAGTCTGTAGGCCAAAGATCGTCATAGAGACTTGTGTGGCTCCCACTGTTCTTTGATTTCCTCCCTACCACGGCTCAAAGGAGTCGTGCAAACAGTTGGATTTTGGGTACAGTCCCGAGTCATATGGAGGCAATGAGCGATTGGAAGGGTTTCGTCTCTCCCGGTATTAGGGGTTGATGTTGCGCTATGCTCGATTGGCTATAACTAGAAGTCCCTGGCCAGGGCTGCTTCCAAGATTTACTGATAAGTGTTATCAGTAGTTTCTCAAACCGTTATAGACCAGACATCGGCATCACTTATCACGTTACTGGGGCCTGACGTTTACCACCCCTAGACATGATATGCGACATATCAGACGGAGAGACCGGACTATACGGTAGTGTTACTGATAAACTTCATAGAGAGTATGGATGAGCTTGCATGTTGATCTTCATATCGCTCAATACCCGGGTAGCCGTTACGTCCAGCTAGTACCGTTAGCGGCTTGTAGGTGATTGATGTGATCATCACATACTGCTGGCGTATTGATGGGTCTTTAGAGCCCCACACAGAAGTTTCCTGGTTCGAGCGAAACGAAGTAGGGCACATATGTTGATATGTGCATGGGCCTGATTAAATATGAGTATGTGATACCGTATTGTAATCTGGCAGTTATCTGTTATCAGTTCGGTTATATGTGATATAACCAGATTGTCGAATCAAGTGTTGATATGATAATGTGATATACAGATGAATGATATTAGTCAGTCATTTGTGATATAACCGGATTATTAAATCAAGTGTTTATTTAATAATGTGATATATATTATATGTGATATAATTATATCTTAACTAATATCATTAGCTCACTAATTATTCTTCATTATATATATATATTAATATATATGATATATATATAATAATAATAATAATAATAATAATAATAATAATAATAATAATAATAATAATAATAATAATGAAGCATGACATGATTTCTATTTTTGAGAAAAATAGAAAAGAAGTGGAAAATGAGAGCATGGTTCCAAGCATGGGCTTTATTCATGGTTTATTCATCTTGACTCACTATTCAAGCATGGTTGCAATTTTATATTGCAAAATTCCATGCTTGAATGAGTGGGGGTCAAGAGTTTCCATTCATTCTAATCTCATTCTCAACACTTAGCCATTTTCTTGAGTTGCTCCTATGGTTGCTCTCTAATTTTATCTTCTTCCTCAATTGCCATAGTTCAAGCTTCAACCCTCATACAAGATGTGAATCATGAAGTTTGAACACAATCTTGTGAGCTTTTAACCTCCTCTACTTCACTATCCCACACCAAACTAGCAATTTGGTGTGGTGTGTTTGCTACACTAGTGGAGTTTAGTGTAGAGTTAGCTTGGGCTAGAGGGACTTCGGGTGAACCGTCTTTGGCGCGAAGATCACGAAGGAGGTTGTTCAACTCGAAGAGAAGCTTAGTAGAGTCGCGTGGAATTCAACCCGGAGCTATAGAAGAGAAGGACTCGAACTACAAAGGTTGTATGCTCTTTTCTTCTCTTAAGTTAATCACATCACAAAGGAAAACTCTAATAATCTAATAATGATTTTGTTAGTCTAACTTAGCACCTAATAAAAATTAAAATGTGGCATACTTGATGCCTCTAGAACCTTATGGTGGTGTTAAGGTTGACTTTCAACGAATTGCTGCAGTGCTAAGTCATATCCGTATGGACTTCAGCGTGGACACTGAAGTAAAAGTTTCATCACAATTCACAATAGGTATTTGATGAGAATCTTTACAGCAAATCTAGAATTATTAGGTTAATACCTGTAGAGATCTCGAAAGATCTACTTGTTCCTAATGGGTTTTACCCTTTCAGGAGCACCCAGCAAAGTCCAAAATCCATAATTTGCTGAAGTGCGTAGAATCCATCTTGGATATATTGTATCTGGTCACCTAGAAATTACCACTTCCTATGGCCTGATAACTAGTAGGGCCATCATCACAATGATGCTGATCTCTCTGTTACCGTCTATAAGAAAACTGAAACATCTCTTGGGTGGCTGCGGTCACCTACTAAATCTGCGGAGTGGCTAAGGTCTGTAGAGTCCAATTGAATCTCCAGGTTCTCTAAATTTTCAGTAACCGTTTGTGATTTTGGAATCATCTCCAGTTCTACCATACACCCACTAGTTTCTTTTGCAAAAAGATTCCTTTTATAAAAAGGAGGCGAGTCAAGAACAATATAATTATTGATCTTGAAAATTGTAGAAGCAAAACCCTAGTAAATACTTGGGACAATCCACAAACTACTATTACTGAAGAATGCCTTGAGTTTGTCCGGATTCTGCTTTTAAAAAGAAACCGAATAACTTCATATCTTAACAATCACAAGGTATGCAACCGATTTATGTCCATATAGAATCAAAGGCACTAATTTAGATGGAACCTGATTCAAACGTCATGCAGCTGCTTTTAGTGCATATCACAAAATGGAAAAATGACATACAACATTACTCATCATGGAGTGCACCCGCAGATGAGTAACCTGAGAGAGAGTCAAGTTCTCAATATTCATACGATGGAATACCTAGCATAAATATCTACATCTTCGATCACTTCGAAGAATCCCGATACTTCCAACGTGTGATTCTCTACTTTATTCTTATATTTATAACTTCTTAAAATCTTTGGACCGTACATTTCAACGAATGCGTGTCTAAAACCAGAGAACTCATAGGTAAACCTAAATGAAGTAAAAGTACCAACCCCTTGTCCTAAAAAACACCGGACAACATACATTACCATGTATAAGTACTAAGAGTATACTAACTCAAACTCCGTGTGTTGTAAGTTGAAAACTGTATTTCGGTTAAGAATGTCTTACACCATTATTCAATGTACCTTACCTTATCCTCAATAGATAAAAGTAAATTTTTAGAACACAATTTTCAAAATTTATATCTCATTTTATAAAATAAAGATACAGATATAGCATTTTGAAAATTGGTACATAACAACGGTTATTCAAAACCACATATTTGCCGTTAGGCAAATCAAAGTGATTTAATCCAATATTTCCAATTTCTACGAATTCCAATATTAAGGATCAAATCGTCCATTTCCTAATATTCTACTCCTACTCAGTATCTGTAACGTCGTACAGATATGAGATCCAAATCCGGTACATACATATCATGGAGTCAGAATTAATTTGTAAAAAGTTCTCATTTACAAATACACAGAAATTCTGAAATATAAATTTTCAAGGGGTGGGCAGATATTCTTAGTAATGCCTTCTCCAATATTCAGGTTCATGATACTAGTTGCAATTTATTTTTCTCTCAATTCAACCCCTTTATATGTCTCTACATCTTACCTTCTGTACATCATATTTATGCTAATTGGTTTTCTTCCTTTCCTTACCTTTCGGCACCAGCCTAAGGTTTGGAAGAAGACTATCCAATAAGTGTAATAGGTGTAATCTCTTAATACAAGGATCTTTTGCAACCTGAGAGAAGGTAAAGGGAAGAGAAAACCGAATAATCTTATTCAATTTCTCTTGAACCAGTAGCCACCCTTGACTGAAACAAGTTTCTTCAATTTTGAATGTAACTATACTATAACCTTTCTAAATAATATGGATTATCATAGTTACAGAGTGTTCTGGAGAAATGCAAAGGGAAAGTAGGAGTATCAAGAATATATTGTCATGAATCATGACAATCCAAAACCCATATTATAAGAAGGTTTAGTCAACTTGGTTAATGAGTTTTAGTTTAAGGTAAGTTATGGGTCGCTGTAACCAGAGAGAGAAAAGAAACACTCCGTGTGCACTCTATCAAGATTAGATTGGTTTATCACTATCTAATCAGGATGGCTTCCACTGTTTTCTCGAATTCTCCTTCAAACCCTAAAAGGAGAACCAGTCGGGATGATGTACATCTTTCAAGTTTGCTAACCGTTCAGCAAGGCCAGTGTTGGTATTTTGAGGGAGGTCCCTCGTGTTTTCGTATGTACCTAATTAAATAACCCTGTTTCCGCAGATGCGTAATCTCGTTAACACTTTCTAAACACCTAATAGGTTAGCAAATTGTGAAGTGAAAATCTTCCGAGGAGTAATACCTACTCATCAGTAGGAATCGGAACCCAACTATCATTGTGTGATAATTTTGATGGAAGACGACCAAAATTACCACGCTTCAGAGGGTATGCACAAACTTGGAAAGTTTCCTTTATATTTGAAACTCCCGATATAGTTTTTGCCCAATGCGTTTATGACCTTGACTTTGACCAACAAATCATAACATGCAAGTCAAATTCTACCCGTCATTATCCAGATTAATTTAGACCCATCCGTAAAAACCCTTGATTTTGGCCAATAAGGTGGTACGACTGTCCTAAACCAATGTATATATCTATGCTACGAATAAGCAACACACAACTACCATTCACGATACATTGACTTTGGCCAACAAACAATGCATGAATACTTTTGGGTTACGCCAGCACCCCGTCCATCAATTCGTGGCTAAATGCGGAAAAAAATTTAATAAACTGGCGCTAACGGAACCTGATTCCCCGGATCGACCATTAACCCTAGACTAGCTATATGAAAAGGAGTTTAGAAAGGTTATACCGAATGATCCATGTCCTTCGGTTTTCAACCTCTGTCCCAAGCTCCTCGTGGCTTCCTCGATCATGTTTGATCTCCAGTCTCCCCTATCGAAGACGATCCATCTCGAGAGTATGTAATACGGGCTCCGACCTCAAATCCCAGGTAACTCGAGTATCTAGTTTGCTAACCAAGATAGCCAAGATGAATTAGAGAGTGTTTGTGATTAGATTGTCTCAATACACCCTAGGATTCTCAAAACATGAGACATGTAGGGTGGAGTTAGAAGAAGATGCCAAGAGAGGAAAGTGTGAGGCATTTTTCGCAAGTGAAGAAAGAAAATGGGCAGCTGCCTTTTTTCTTTTGTGTGTTGTGTGAGTTGTTTTGTTGTGAGCAATAATGTAGTGTGCTAGCAACTAAAGAAAACCAACTCAAGAATAAAAATCTACTTGCTTATAACAAATATCTCACACTACAAACCAAAACCCTAGAATGTCACCATGAATCATCACATAACCCATCTCCATGAATCACCAAGTGCACATGCTAGAAACAATGCCAACAATGAGTCACACCCTCCACAATGCTAAACATTTAAACCAAAATGTTTAATGAAGAAAAAAAATGGCATCTACTAAAGTAATCTTGTAATAGAATTACAAGAATACCCTTCATCCGTATATACATACCCGTATCCGTATTCTGAAGGAATACGAATACAACAAGACAAAAATAATCCAGCAATATAATACTAGGATCCGGCTTAAACCAAAACCCACTAGTATTATCCGTCCGAATCATAATCCGTGCACAAGTGCACGTATATTATCGAACCCTGCAATAAAACCATACGGCCTCTACAATGTTTCGCCCGAAGCAGGGAAACCCTCTGTATGGGACTCTAAAGACACATCAATACGCCGGCAGTGGGTTTAACTATAAGCACGTCAGCGGCACTAGCTGTACGTAATGGATACCCAGGTATTGAGCGAAAGGGAGGCCGACGAGTAAACTCATCTTGAAACCCCTACTAAGCCTGACAGTGACAATATCCGTACAGTCCGGTCCGTTCGTCTATGAGTATCGCATATCGAGTCTAGGGGGTAGATAAAGTCAGACCCCTAATAACTTGACATTTAGTGTCGGTATGAAACCTATCACTACTTGAGAAACTACAGATCCTAGATCAGTAATTCTCGACCACCTTGGCTAAGGATTTCTGGTGATGGCCACCCATGCACAATGCGACATCAACCCCCAATACCGGGAGAGACGAATCCCCTGACGATCCGCTCACTGCCTCTATGTGGCTCGGGACTGTACCCAACTAAAACCTATTTGCATGACTCCTTTGAGCCGTAGTAGGGTAGTAATCAAAGCACAGTGGGAGCTCACACGAGAAAAATGACGATCTCAGGTCGATAAACTAACATGTACACATGTCACCAGGGAACTGCTATCTGACAATAGGTATAATACCAACTAGCAAGTTCCCGGCGAGTCCGTCCGGTGTATTCATAACCTAATGAGCACTTTTGTACATCTTAGGTGAACAAACTGACACCAATGGCTTGTGAGACCGGCCACCACCCCTCGTCGGGGTCTCGATCAGTATACACTAGTCTACTATGGAGTATCGATGCCCAGTCTCGAAACTCCCACGACTATGGACATTTTAAGGATGTGCTTATAGACTACCAAGCTCTCACATATATGATCGCCATCATACTGCTGGTAGTTAAGCATGAATCTTATGTGCTTTACCAACATGTAATAGTGATCTGTAAAGCCACCTAAAGCAAGTACAAGATAATAAAGACAAAATAGATAGCATACTATCATCTTGAGTAAGACTGTTCTATCGGTATAGGTCTTCCCTCAATCATTGCAATCACGTGCCTGCAATCCAATAATTGACTTAAGGGCACTATAGCCAACAATCTCCTACTTGCACTTAAGGCTAATTATTATGGTGTCGCATACTCACAGCCTGTGTGATACCGAACACCCAACTTCTCTACTAATCAGTTTCACAAATCTCGTTTGTAAAACTATTGCGTTCGAGAAATAGCCTCAGTGAGTGGATCTGCTCCAATGTTTCTTTCTATGTCACTCTTTATCTCAAGTTCGCGGAGAAAGCCATCTTCCGAAATGAGCAATACCTGTCTTAGAATATGTTTGGATATCTGATGGGACTCGGTTCACAAATGAACTCCAAATCCAGCAAAACTCCTTAGACTGTATCGTCCACTAAATTTAGTCAGTATTCTGGGCCATGCCTTCCTCAGTATCATCTTAGACCACATGTCCAAACTACTGCCCCTCAAAAGAGGGAAAACTATAACTCTGACAGTCACTCTGTCATCCAGGTCACTTTGGAAGCCTGGAATGATAACCGTCTCCCGAAGGAGGCTACCGTTACCAAATCCCTAGAACATCCACTTATATTCATAAACCGCTTCCGAACATTTCTCCAGGATTGGATTAATATATAAACTTATTGCAGCTTGTGCAAAAACAACATCTGGAATGGTACTTGACATCACATGATTCACTCAATTGCCTAAGCAAGTGATATGCCAATCATACACATCCCTCTCCTATTTAGTCTGTAAAACACCTTTAGAGAGGGTGACTCCATCACCTGCAGGTACACCACCATGCCAGGAGTCGACCATTCTAAAACACCTTTAGAATATTTTCAAAGTACCCAGATTGAAAAACTACCCAAATCTAGATCTAAAATCATAGATCTAGTAACCAAAATGCCTGATATAATATCCATATCCTATGTGGAGAAACCACTGTGTGACAACCACTGTATAACCGATTGTAGTGTAGGAATTTCACTTTCTTCAAAGTGTATGTCATCCAAATACCAGGACATCACACCCTCCTATCTTCTTAACAGATCCATCTCCTATTTTGATGAAGTCAAAGCCTATGACTGTCACATCAAAATTAGATGATTTATCTCTGCTATACTTGCTTTAGTCGATAAATAGAGATAAGCTATTTGTCCACTATGCTTCTGCTGCTCCCACTGACTATAAAAACCCTCTGGCATAGTCATATACACTTGCACTTCTCAAGCTAGTTTAGAACGACGCTATACTCATCCTTCTGCCGGGTCTCATAGTCTAGAACAACAGTAATGACAAGTCTGGGTAAACAAGAACCTCCAAATCACCGTCTTTGAGGATACTGAAGTACATCTCGGGTGCCTGAGGTTACCCACCATATCTGTGGGGTGGCTAATGGAATGTCAAATCCGATTGAATTTAGGTTCTATTAAAATTTCAGTAATCGTTTGTGGTTCTAGAATCACTTCCAGTTCTACCATACTCCCACTACTGTTTTCTGAAAAAGTCCATTTTGCTAAAACTGTGGCGAGTCAAGAACAATATCACTATTGATCTTCCAGATGGTAGAAAGTTAACCCTTGTTATAGTCCGGGATAACCCACAAACTGCCATTACAGAAACGTGCCATGAGTATGTTCAGAGTCTTGTTTTAAGCATAAGCCGGACAAATCCATATACCTTAACATTGTTAAGATATGAACAATTCTATATACATTATAGAAATAGAGGCACTAATTTAATTGGAACCAGATTCAAATCATGCAGGTGTCTCCAGTGCATGTCAACTAAATTGAGAGCGGCCGATCAGCATTACTCAACTAGGAGTTCATCCAGATATGAGTAACCTGAAAAAGAAGCAAGTTCTCAAAACCATTATTATCATCTGAATACCAAACACAAGTATCTATATCTTTGATCACCTTGAAGAATCATGATACTTGCAACACATGGTTATCTACTTTATTCTTGTACCTATTACTTCTCAAAACTTGGACCTTGAATTTCTACGAAATACTTATCTAAAACTGTAGAAGTCACAAGTAAACAGAATATAGTACGAGCACCAACCCCTTTGTCCTAATGGACACTGGACAACATACAATACTTTATATAAGTCCCCTGAGTTGAATAACTCAAACCCTGTGCGTCGTAGGTTGAAAACTGTATTATGGTTAAGAAGAATTACACCGTTGTTTAATGCTCCTCACCCAATCATCAACTGATATAGGTAAATGTTATGGACATAATTTCAAAAATTTATATCTCACTTTCTAAAATAAACGTACAGATACATCAGTTTGAAATTGGTGCATAACAACAGATATTCAAAACCAAATATTTGCCATCAGGCAAAACCCCAGGTGATTTCCTCAAATATCACCAATTACAACGAATTCTGATATAATGAGGATATAATCACGTAATTCCCAATAAGTTACTCCCACTCATCATCTGTAGAACCATACAGATATGAGAATCAAACCTGGTAAATACATACCTCAGAGTAAGGATCTAATTGGGAATTCAGTTTTCAATTAACAACGCATAGTGAAACTGAAAAAATGATAATGTTTCGAAGGGGTAACCGTGTATTCCTAATAATGCCTCTTCCATTATCCAGATTCATGACTGTAACCGTATATTTCTTTGCCATCTCTCCAAATCCCTTTATTTGTCTTTACTCATTACCTTCTGTACACCACCTTTAGGCTAAATGGTTTTCTTCCTTCCCTACCGTTCGACACCAGCCTATGGTTTGGAAGAAGACTATCCAATAAGCATAATAGGTGTACCCTCCTAAATGACAAGAGCCCTCGGAACCTGAGAGAAGGTAAATGGAAAAGACAACTGAATAATCCTTATTCTATTTCTCCTGAACCAAAATCCATTCTCGAACCGGAACAAGTTCCTTCGAGTTCGTATTACTATACGATGGATTATCCAATAAATATGGACCTTCGTAGTGATACGGGGTGTTCTGGAGAAATTCAAAGGTGAAGTAGGAGTGGCGATGATATACGCGGTTTCGTCATGAATGATAGCAGTCGCAATTTACTTTGCTCTCTTTCTAATCTCTTTATTTGTCTTTACTTATTACCTTCCGTACACCACACTTAGGCAAATTATTTTTCTTCCTTCTCTACCTTTCGGCACCTGTCTATGGTTTGGAAAAAAACTATCCAATAAGCGCAATAGGTGTACCCTCTCCTAATCTTAGGAGCCCTCACAACCTGAGAGAAGATAAAAGTAAAAGACAACAGAATAGTCCTATTTAATTTCTTCAGAACCGGAAACCATTCTCGAATCTGAAAAAAGTTTCTTTGAGTTCGTATGTAACTATATGATGGTCATATCCAATAAATGTGGATCTTCGTAGTGATACGTAATGTTCCGGAGAAATTCAAAGGGTAAAAGTAGGAGTGGCAATGAAGTATGCAACTCTGACAATCCAAAAGCCAGTGTGTTTTAAGAAAGTTCGGTTAACTTGGTTTATGAGTTCTAGTCTAGGGTTGGGCCATGGTCGCTGCCAAAGAGAGAGAGAGAAAAAAGAAACACTCAGCGTGCACTCTAACCTAGATCAGAATGGTTAATCACTTTATCTAATCAGGATGTCTCCCACTGTATCCTCAAATTCTCTTCCAAACCCTAAAAAAAGAATTAGTCAGGATCATCTAAAATCACCCAAGGAGTAAACCAACTCATCAGTGGGAATCGGGATCCAACTATCATGGCATGATAACTTGATGGAATCCACTCATATTATCACACTCCAGAAGGTATGCGCATGCCTGTCAAGTTTCCTGTATGTTTGAAACTCCCGATGTGATTTTTATCCCATGCTCTTATGACCTTGACGAAGGCCAACAAATCATAAGTCACATGTCAAGTTCTACCCATCATTGTCCATGTTAATTTGAACCGATTCGTACATACCCTTGAGAAGGCGAACAAAGTAGTACGACTGTCCCAAACCAACACATCTATCTATGCAATATAAAAGTAACAAATAGCTACATACACTATGCCTTGACGAAGGCCAACAAACATAGCATGAATACTAAGTACTATCCGTCTGAAATGACGGTGGGCTACGAATGGTTTTTGGCAAAAAACCTTTAACGTAATGAGATTGATATCGTTGAAGGAACTGGATAGCTTTACAAATATATAGTGACGAAAACTTTTTCTAAAGAGGTCACTCCCGGTGAAGGGATCTCGACTCTTTCCTCGTGGAATGAGGCGCGGGATATTCCAAACTGAATACCACGATGCAAAGCAAAAAGTAATCGACTATAGTGAAGTTATTACCCTGCCGCAAACTTCTGCCTAAGAGGTCACTCCCGGTGAAGGGATCTCGGCTCTTGCCTCATCGAATGAGGTGCTGGGTATTCATAACCGAATATCTCTATGCAAAAGAAAAGAAAACGAAAATATGATGTACGTATATGCCATCCGCATTCGCCACTGGGCCCCGTCATCACCGTTAGGTTACTTAACTAACGACAGAGCGGGGGCTGAACTAGCGCGGGTACAAAACATATACAACATCTACTAGTATATATATAACAATATATAATAATCGTTCCAGGAATGATATATGCAACATCACAGATAAGCGATTAATATCACAGAACAATACTGATAATCTGGGAGCCCTGGGTTTCTTTTGAGCCACAAGTGAAACCCGACGTTCCCCTGGTCGTATAGATAGCCTGTGCAATGAAAACCTAGACCCCTACGAGTGCGGCAAGTTACCCGCCAAAACCAGAAGTGAGGCAACCCCCTTCATCAAACTAAATGGGCTACGCGGCACTGCATGGAATCCGGTAACTTAAGCACCCCTCCTTAGGTCAACATGTACCCCCTACGAGTGCGGCGACTAGCCCATCAACTCTAGAGTGAGGCCCCCTCTGTCTCAACACCATGAGATGCGGACCCGTTGCCCTCTAGAACCCGGCTATCCGTGCACTCCATCGCGGGGTAATCCTAGTACAGAAAAGTAAATATGTACAATGGTGATATCGACCTCAACCTGGTCGTGCCCCAAATAAATAATATACAAGCAGGCAGTGACGGCAGTCCACATGTCGGACACTCGCCCCACGATATCAAATGTACAAATGAAACTAAACTGTACTAACATTGCACCCAAGCTATCCACCATGACGATTCAACAACAACACAGCACAACACAGAACATCAACGTGAATGTCACGTTCGCAAACCCGTCTAAAAGACATATATCAATTAGACAAGTTATACCGCTCTAATGACATTCACGGCCGCAGATAGTAATGTATGTACTGTAAAACTTTAAACAGTGTTAGAAATATCGACTTCGAAACACCCTAAATAGCCCCTAAATAAATAGATAAAACCATATCCAAACTGGGCTAAACAAACATTACCACTGAACCAATATTCTAGAAAATAGACAACACACCAAAAATCAAGTCCCAGATCAACTCAAAAACCGGCCAGGCCGGATTTTATGCAATTCCCGCCGGGTCTGTAGTGGATTTTTGGGCTCGTATTTAGTGTGTGTTCTAGTTGTCATACAGGTAGTCTTCTTCAATTTCTTAAATATTTTTAGAAGACTAAATAAAATTTGACAGAAACTAGAAAATGTGTTGGTATTGTTTCGGAGTTGTTTCGGTTTCGATACTTTAACATTGTCTAAAATAATTAGTATGAGATTAATGGGTTGGCTCTGTTACCATGTTAGGTTACGCCAGCACCCCGGCCATCAATTCGTGTCCAAATGCGGAACAAAAATTTAATAAACTGGCGCTAACGGAACCCGATTCCCCGGATCGACCATTAACCCAACACTAGCTATATGAAAAGGAGTTTAGAAAGGTTATACCGAATGATCCATGTCCTTCAGTCTTCAACCTCTGTCCAAAGCTCCTCGTGGCTTCCTCGATCATGTTTGATCTCTGGTCTCCCCCATCGAAGACGATCCACCTCGAGAGTATGTAATATGGGCTTTGACCTCAAATCCTAGGCAACTCGAGTATCTTGTTTGCTAACCTAGTTAGCTAAGATGATGTAAAGAGTGTTTGTAATTAGATTGTCTCAATATACCCTAAGTTTCTCAACACATAAGACATGTAGGGTGGAGGTAGAAGAAGATGCCAAGAGAGGAAAGTGTGAGGCATTTTTGGCAAGTGAAGAAAGAAAATGGGCTGCTGTCTTTTTTCTTTTGTGTGTTGTGTGAGTTGTTTTGTTGTGATCAATAATGTAGTGTGCTAGCAAGTAAAGAAAACCAACTCAAGAATAAAAATCTACGTACTCATAACAAATATCTCACACTATTAACCAAAACCCTAGCATGTCACCATGAATCATCATATGACTCATCTCCATGAGTCACCAAGTGCACATGCTAGAAACAATGCCAACAATGAGTCACACTCTCCACAATATTAAAAATTTAAACCAAAATGTTTAATGAAGAAAAAGAAATGGCGACTACTAAAGTAATCTTGTAATAGAATTACAAGAATACCTCTCATCTGTATATACATACCCGCACCCGTATTCCGAAGGAATACGAATACAACGAGACGAAAATAATCCAACAATATAATACTAGAATCCGGCTTAAACCAAAACCCACTAGTATTACCCGTTCGAATCATGATCCGTGCATAAGTGCACGTATATGATCGAACCCTGCCATAAAACCATACAGCCTCTACAACGTTTCGCCCGAAGCAGAGAAACCCTCTGTATGGGACTCTAAAGACTCGTCAATACGCTGAAAGTTGGTTTAACCACAAGCACGTCAGCGGCACTAGCTGTACATAACGGCTACCCAGGTATTGAGCGAAAGGGAGGCCAACGAGCAAACTCATCCTGAAACCCCTACTAAGCCTGACAATGACAATATCCGTACAGTCCGGTCCATTCATCTATGAGTATCGCATATCGAGTTTAGGAGGTGGATAAAGTCAGACCCCTAATAACTTGACATTTAGTATCGGTATGAAACCTATCACCACTTAAGAAACTACCGATCCTAGATCAGTAATTCTCGACTACCTTGGCCAAGGATTTCTTGTGATGGCCACCCGTGCACAACGCGACATCAACCCCCAATACCGGGAGAGACGAATCCCCTGATGATCCGCTCACTGCCTCCATATGGCTCGGGACTGTACCCAACTAAAACCTGTTTGCACGACTCCTTTGAGCCTTGGTAGGGTAGTAATCAAAGCATAGTGGGAACTCATACGAGACAAATGACGATCTCAGGTCGATAAACTAACATGTACACATGTCACCAGGGAACTGCTATCTGACAATAGGTATAATACCAATTAGCATATTCCCGGCTAGTCCATTCGGTGTATTCATAACCCAATGAGAACCTGTATACATCTTAGGTGAACAAACCGACACCAATGGCTTGTGAGACCGGCCACCTCCCCTCGTCACGGTCTCGATCAGTATATACTAGTCTATTCTGGAGTATCGATGCCCAGTCTCGAAACTCCCACGACTAGGGACATTTTAAGGATGTGCTTATAGAACACCCAGCTCCCACGTATATGACCGCCATCATACTGCTGGTAGTCAAGCATGAATGCTATGGGCTCTATCAACATGTAATAGTGATCTGAAAAGCCATCTAAAGAAAGTACATGATGATAAAAACAAAACATATAGCATACTATCATCTCGAGTAAGACTATTCTACCGGTATAGGTCCTCCCTCAATCATTGCAATCACGTGCCTGCGATCCAATAATTGACTTTAGGGCACTATAGCCAACAAATACTATATACTACTTATCCGAAATGACGGAGGGCTACGGCTGGTTTTTAGCGAAAACCCTTTAACGTAATGAACTTGATATCGTTGAAAGAACTCGGTTGGTTTTGAAATGGAGTGGTTTAGGCTCTGCTTTTAAAATTAGTAACATAAACTTTTGCTTAAGATCAAACTCCCCATGAAGGGATCAAGGCTCTTTCCTCATAGAATAAGGTGCAGGATATTTCTAACCGAATACCTCTATACAAAGCAAAAGAATATGACGGTTGTTATGAAGAAAACCGAGTAGTTTTAAAAATTTGGTTCCGACAACATCATATAGGTTTGTTTTCCTTACATTAAACATATAACACAGTTCCATCATTACAAGTTTCTAAGCAACACCAGAAACAACCAAAATATCATACTTTTATATGCCATCTGCATTCGCCACGGGGTCCCGGATCTTCATCGTGGCCAGCGCGGATGCAAAACACACACACACACACATATATCATCGCAGGCAAGTAATAATATCACAGGAAGATAATAACCATCACAGGCATGTGAACAACAATATGGAATAGCTGATAAACTAGGGGCCCCACGTTTCATTTGAGTCGTAAATGTGTTGCGATGCTCCACGGTCGTGTGGATAACCTGTATAAAGTCGATCCTGGACCCCTACGAGTGCGGCAAGCCATCTGCCTATTCTAGAAATTGGGTAGCACGCCCTTAATAACATGGGTCGGTCATCCGCCGCTTTCTAGAATCCAGTAACTTAGACACACCTCCACGGATCTATCTTATAATCCCTACAAGTGCGGCGAGCAACCCGCCAATTCTAGAGCTAGGAGGTCCGGTTTCAAACACCATGAGACGGCCGCCTAGCGCACTCTATAACCCGGCTACTCGAGCACTTCTCCTGGTTTAATCCTAATAAAAAAATGAAATATATATATACAAGGGTGATAACAAACACATCCTGGCCAAGCCTTGATACAGAATATACATAATACAGAAATGGCGGCCACATGTTGGATCCCGAACAAATAAATACAATAAAATAAATCAAAATTGTACAGGCAATCACACGTTGGGCTATCCTTCATGACAATCCGTCTAAACCATCACACACACACACACACACATCACAGAAACAAGTAACAAAAGTAAGTGTGCAATCCTTCCTAATTGAACATATAACAATTAGACGATATTTAACAACATACATACAAACTACGGATCAATAAACAATGCTAAAATTCGACCGAAAGTTTTTCTGTGATTGCCCAAATGAATAAACATCACAAAAAAAATCTACGAAAAATCAAACATGTCTAAAAATCCTTATTCCATGTATCCAAGTGACTATAGAAAATTGGAGCCAAACAGTAACAAAAAAATCGACTATGTCGGGGAATTTAAAAATTCTGGCTATTTTCGTATGTTGGTTTGGTCTCGTTTTTGCTCAGGGTATTTTAGACATCAAGAAGAGACTTCTGCACTTGTTTAAATTTTTTTAAAAAGACTATGAAAATCCCAAAAGAAACATGGATTTGTGGAATTAGTTACGAAAAAATTTCGGCTTCTAAGCCGTTTGCATTATTTAAACTAGTTCAAGTGTTGGGATGGCTCTGATACCATTGAATTATCATTCAGTGCTGCAAAAACTGCTGTGGCGCCTATAAGTCTTTCAACAGCTACTTTTTATGTAGTCCCTGTTCACCGCCGAAAGATCGGACTGAGACGTTGGGATGTCTATCCTGAATTTGGAGGCAGATACTATTTGGACATATCCATCCACCTCTCCGAAGATACCAAGTTGATTTATGGAGCCGTATATCGGAGGTTTGGATAGATGTGGCCGATGTAGAAGACTTTATCATAATCCACCTCATTTGTGTGGGGTTTTTTTGATTGTGGGGACGCTCTTCCCTACAGGCGTAAGCCCCTGAAGTTAATTACGTTATCGTATTGCGATAAACACTTTTTCCTTCTCCAGTAGTTCACTTCGCGCCGTGTGTTATTTTGTTTGTTTTGTTTACCCGCAGATTGTATACGGAGACTAGTTTATGACGTCGCCCGTATGACACTGATTAATCTAAATCCGTATATTTTAGATTTTGGGTTTTGAACTTAAGTTATATTTTCCTTTAGTTCAAAAATATTTTGTTTTATTTAAGGACCGTTAATTTATTTTGAGATTAAGATCTACTTAAATATATGAGCAATTGGGCCCAATTTATTTTTAACTAAGGATACATTAGCTTTATTTGAGACTAAGATCAACTTAGCAACATCTCAGAAATCATATTTTTGTTGAGATCCAACAGAGCATTTGGGCTCAGCTGCAAGAAACATTCAAAGAGACTTTTAGCCAACTTAGGCTTGCTCTGCTCAGTATTTTTAATTTAAAAGTGCTAAGCACTTATTTTTGGTTCTGTTTGCTCAGTCCTTTTCCTTTATGCAGAAGTGCTAAACACTTATTTGGAGCTCTAGCGCTCATATGTGTATCATGTGAGGCACTCAGTCATGGGCGCTTCCCAATCAGTGTTGAGCACTTGAGTCATTTTGACTGAATATATAGCGCTAAGCACTTTTATATGGCGCTCACGTGTGTATCACATGAGGCGCTGAGATATGGGCGTTGCCCAATCAGTGCTAAGCACCTAGTCATTTTGACTGAATATATGAAGTGTTAAGCACTTGATATAGCGTTCACGTGTGTATCACGTGAGGTGCTAGGACGTGGGCGTTGCCGAATCAATGTTAAGCACTCAGCCGTTTGACTGAATATGAAGTACTAAGCACTTTTACTTAGCGCTCATGTGTATTTCACGTGAGGCGCTGGCCTTCTGTTTTGAATGCCTATGTGGGAAGCATATAAGGCGTTGTGTCCTTTGTTTAGGGTGCCGAGTGGGAAGCACGTTAGACGCTGAATCCTTTGTTTTGGAAATCTTTTGGGCGTTCATGTGTGTTTCATATGAGGCGCTGAGTTCATTTTCTATTTTAGAGATTGGATTTCTGTTAATGGCATTTTGACCAATGATCACCAAGATCTTTGTTTTTGAAGATTTGTGTAACACCCTAGTTCATTTATACCAGTTCTATTTTGGGTATTTCTTTATTTATGGCTATTTCTTGATTTATTGTATTATGGGTGCGAATAGTATAACTGGTATCTGTGGTTGCATCCGATCCGACCCGCATGCTGGAAACCCGTCTTGATTCCTGTTTGTGATTTATCCCGGCTAGTTAGGAGAATCCGTGCACTTTCATGTTCTATATCTTGCATACCTGCATTATGTCTTGCTTCTGCATTTTTTAATAATACAATTATAATCAAGTAAAATATTTTAAGAATATCTAGCATGACCTACATCATACCCCTAACCCTGTTGTAACATCCGTACATCATGTTCTTGTCCCGCTCAGTGAAACGGGCTCGTTTGGTTAGCTACGTGCACGCTACGTGTATCCATTCTTGGGGGTATGCATTTTTGTTACCCGGATATCGTATTTTTGTTTTGCTTAATACGTATATTATCCGTATTTTCAAATTGTAATTTTAGACCCAACCCGGGCAAAATTTGGAGTAATTTTGTATTAGCCAAAATCTCAAATTTTATTAATATTATATTCTAGTATATTTAACTGTTAAATATTTATATATTATACGTTTATAAAAAAATTTATATAACAAAATATATTTTCAAATATATTTTCCAATCCTAATCCTAATCTACAGATTCTCTCCCCTCTCTCTCTTACTTTATATACATATTGATTCTTTTAATATTTTCTTAAACCCATACCTCACGTCTTTCTCTCTCCTCATTTCTATTCTTCTTCCTTTGCTGCCTCTCGCCATAAGAACCCACGCTCGTCATCGTCCTCGCCGCCGCCGATCTCGTTGTCGCCTCCTCCACCCTCGCCCATCATCCTCGCCTCCTTCTCCCGAGCTCCTCTCCCTTGCCAACCCCAGCAACCCAAACCCCTTATCCTGCACGCCAACGCCAGCACCTCCGACCTCGCCTGCACCCTTGCTGGAGCTCCGACCCCGTCGCCTCCGCACACTTGATACCACTTCAACCCATTCTCCTCTCATCTCACTTGCAAACCCACAACCCTTGCACCAATCCCGATCACCTGACATCAAGAAACCCTAGTACCCGCGGCCACTGCCATTGCCGTGGAACTCGTCATTAACGACCCATAATCGTCGTCACCCCTAGACTTTATCCCAAAACCCCCGAGCCAACTCCAGAACATCAAACTAGATCACAACTCACCTTCTTCTTCTTCTTCTTCTCTTTCGTGGTTTCGCATTTTCCGGCCATCGCCGGAAAACCCACGAATCATCGTCACCTCCCCTTCTCCTCTGTCCCGGAAACCCAGAGGACCCCAACCCCCCTTCTCTCTTCTCCTCCTCCCCCTTCTTCTTCTTCAACTTCTCCTTCTTTTTTCTCTTTCTTGAATTCTTGATTCCGCATTTTTCGATCACCGCCGGAGCCGTGCCGTCACCGACGATCCGGGCAAACCAGTTGATGTCCGCAGCCAGCGTTGTCACGTTCTTGCTTTTCCTGGTTCAGTTCTGTACGCGCGTGTATGTATTGCGATGTTTACCCGACGTCGGACGTAGCGTACGCACCCCATCGTGAGATCCGATCAGGCAAGTTTATCTTGCTACATGCTATATTATTATATTTGCATCCATATTAATAATAATATTATATGTTCATTGTATTGTGCATCCTTGTTACCGTTTTACTGTTTTACGATACCAGTTCACATCCGTATCATTTAATACATATCTAGTCGCATGCAAGTTTATCTTACTACATGCTATGTCTATATATTTTTCTTTATATGAATAAAAATATTGCATGTTCATTACATTGTTCATCCCTGTTATAGTTTACCGTTTTACAACACCCGGTCATATCCGTACCGTATATCACATATTTAATTGCATGCCTAAACCTGATTGCTTCATGTTACTACTAGATTCATGTACCATACTTGCTAGTATACATTATACGACTCATGGACTCATTATATGTTATCACTGATTATTATTCGTGCATCCGTGCTTTTACCGTGATTCGATACTGGTTACATTTTACTGTTGGGCATCCATTAGATACACTGTACACAACCTGACATGACCTGATACACCACTGCTTGATTTGATACCTGATTCTGTTACTAATGCCGACAACCCTGACCTGTTGTCCTGATGGATGTTACTGTTGTTTGTATAGACAAAACCTCTACCTGCTTGATCCTGTGTTGGCATTAGATATTGATTGGTAATACCTGACTTGAACACATAAGCTTGGGGGTAAGGGAAAATCAAGAAAGTAACCGAACGTAACTCAAAGGGCTATTATATTGTTTGTCGTTTTTCTGGGCGTTACGGAATATATCGTTTGCCGTTTTTCTGGGCGTTAACGGAATAATCCTGTTGCCGTGGTCCCGTGGGGAATGAACGGGACATAGACCGATGGGTTACGATGAGGATTACATTAATTGATTTCGAAGACTTTAGAATAGATAACCTAGTAGTATGGTTTAGATTACTCGCTCCACTTCACCTGCACGTATACACTTCACCGTTCCATATCCGTGTTCACTGGTTATATTCATGTTATCGTTTATATTCATGCCTGCATATCTTGTGTATTCTGGTTACTTACTATTGTTGATATTATGACGCACTGACGTCTGGGTTTTGCATGGCCCAGTCCCTTTATCTCTTTCGCAGGCTGACCAGGAATATTTCAGCCGACAGGCCGATCAGTGAGGAGCATGTTAGTGTTTAGCTTAGTCTAGTTTTCTTTCCGTACTTTCATTTCCTGATGCGAGCCCGTATTTGGGACGTACTTTCCAGATGTTATTGATTATTGGATTCATTGCTTCCGCACATTTATATTTCTTGACTCGTTTATTCTGGCAGATGGACATGTATTAGATAGTTTTATTTTATTTCTACTGTTCTTGATATCTTATAGACAGCCGTAATGTGACTGTGGAGGGATATTTCCTAGCCACAGGTAGCATGGTTGGATCTGTCACTTGCCGATCTTAGCGCACTCTGGGAAGCGGGGTGTGACAGGGTTTGTTTGGTATCAGAGACATTGGATTTTGGTTAATCGGGTTTGATTCTTTTGTAGTTGGGTATTGGACCCAATACACGAATCAGAAAACCCATAACTAGGAGCATGTCCTGCCACATTGTTGTCGTGATCCTTAAATCTTATCTTTCTCTTGACCCTTGTCTTAACGATATGCAAATGATCTTGCATCTCGACTTGAAATCCTTTTGGTTCTCTATTGTTTCTCCCGTTCTATTCTTTGATTCAGATGCTAGGATTTGGGCGACTTGAACGGAGTTATGTGATTGTAACTATGAATTGCAGCATGGTTACAATGCGGTACTCTATTTAAGTAACTTGGAATCCAATTCTTGATTCACTTCCTTGATTTATGGTCGTGATATTGTAATGTTTTAGAAATCGTTTAGGCGAATTTTCCCTTAATAGGTAAAATAAATTGTGTTTTCCGTAAAAATCTAGAAGTGTTCTTTTTTTAGTATAGACTTAACTGCACCTCGCTTAACTAAGAAATTGCTAGTTGCGGTATTTAGTTGGTCACTTGTAAATTTTAGTTCACTTAAATATTTTTCCTTAATTAAAATATTATTATAAGCTTTTAATTATGCACTTAATTATTGGTAATTACAATTTGGATTGGGTTAATTATGCTAAAGTGAATCAATGCTAATTTAATCACAAGATTAAGCAACTTTGCCTTCTTGCAAAATATCTTGGAAAATATTTAGATATTTTGAAGGTTAATGAAGTTTTTAATTAAAAGATTAAGAGGTGGCATATAGTAAATGAGCTTTAATGTGTTTTAACCTTATATTTTTCCACACACTTCCAAAACCTTCTCATTTCTTCAAGGTTGGCAGACCCCTCCCCCCCTGGCTGCCCATTTTTTTCCCACCCTATTTCCACTCTTTGAAACTCCTAAAAATCATCAAAAATCTTCAAATAATGCCACAAACTCAAATATAAATCAATACCCATTATTCTTTAGCCTAAATCTTGCATGGATATTCATGAAAGTTAGCATTTTGGAGGCTATTTTGATGATCTTGTTGCAAGTTTGTGATTCAAGTGGAGGTTTAAAATCCTAACCCTAAACTTAGTTGTTGTTTCAATACATTAATCTAGTTATTAGATGTTTAAATAAGGCTTTAATTAGCATATTTAGAATTTCAAGAAAAGGTTTTTGAAGATCAAGTTAGGGTTTGATTATTGTAATGGTTAAGTGAGTTGTTTAGACATGGAAAAACTTAACCTAGTTGTGAGATTGTTATTTGTTATTTTTTCCTAATTTTATAATTAAGCTTAATAGCAAACTAACATTTACTAAATCTTATCTGGGTGAGATTAAAAGTGTAGTAAAGATTTGTGTGGTTTAAGTAAGCTATTATGTGATGATTGTGATCGCTAGATTTAGTTAAACTTTTAGATTTGAGCGAAAATGATTAAAAGTGCTCACTAGGTTTTCGGATAAATTAGTCGTAGGTTTCTATTGACGTTGCGATATTATATATATTAGATTCCACGATATATATTGTGTTGTGAATGCACGATCGGTACGATCGGGGTCTAGGCTTGATGGTTGTGTCATCCTAGCTAGGGTTGTGCAGATATCGTACGCGTTTTGTGCACTAGGTGCACAGTATGTATATCTTGTGGACATTATCCTTTTGTTTCGTTGTCTTTGTGTCGGCGCAGGATATTTAATCTTATGTGTTGTGTTTGTGAAATTTATGATTGCGAGCAGGGACTTCGGACGCTGCGAAGAATGGGAAGCTGGTGGTCGGATTTACTTAGCTCGAGGTCATCGGTGAGTAGATTTAACATCTACAGGGGAATCGCCCGCATGGCATTATGCGTCTGGGCTAGATTAAATGACATGATTATTAGTTACAAATATATGGACATTGATTGTGCATGTTTACCATTGTTGCATATCTCATTTCCTATTATATATGGACATAGTATTAATGAGACACAACACCATTATTGACGGGTCATGTTACACGAGCACTAATTGTATACTACACACACTCCGTCGATAATTACCATGACACGCACAACCCTATACATACGTGATATTGTATTCGTTAGGGAAATTGAGACATGATCCTTATTTCCATTGTGCATATGAAATATAGCCGACATCTATACATACGTGATATTGTATTGATTAGGGACGTTGAGACATGATCCTTATTTCCATTGTGCATATGACATATAGCATACCTGTATACCTACATGCTTACACATATACCTTGCTAGGCCTACATGTTTACACATATACCTATAGGGTATTGTATCATTATTGACAGGTATAGATACATATCTTGCTATAGCTACACTATACCTATAAGGTATAGTATCATTATTGACAGGTATAGACACATATCTTGCTATAGCTAAATCTATACCTATAGGGTATTGTATCATTATGGACAGGTATAGACACATATCTTGTTATAGCTACACATATACATCTTGCTTACATACTTACATGTACACACATATACCTTGCTATAGTTACATGTTCACCCTTATATGATGTTGCGTTGGATTTTGGAGAAATTAGGAACCACATGATATATATAATAACTTGTTGCATTTAAATAGCAATTTTTCCTTTATATGCTCATATTACTGTTTTATGTTGCATATGTTATATTTCATGGATTTACGTATTGAGATATGGATTTCATATGATGTTTTCTGGATGTTTTACTCCTGATGATATATATCAGTGGTATGAGACGTTGTTATATATATATATATCAGTGGTATGCGACGCTGTTATATATGTAAATATATATATATAATATATATCATCATATTGATCTATGCAAGTATTCTTATTCATTACTTGATGTTTTTTGGATTTGAGGACCGTGGTAGTTCATGAAACTATGCATTGTTTGAAAAACCCAGTTTCTCTTGATATGATATTTCGATATGTCCACCATGAGATTTCTCAGTTCTGAGACTTGTGTTAGATATCCCATGCGAGGAGTGGACGAGGCCGTGTGCGGGTACATGGTGGACCCGGTATGGTTCCCCAGGGCAAGAAGATCGCAGATGATGGCGATGAGCCTGGCAGGTGGGCTAGTACCTACCGGTGATAGTATTTGGACTCGGCGGTTATCGTGGGGATACCGGCCGAAGTTATGTACATGACATCAGGGCCAGTCGTGGTGACGGCGCCTGACAGATGAGTATTTACATGTCGATGTTGGACACTAGTTTTCATGACGTTTTCGGGTGTGGATGTTGAACATTCAGGTTCCATGAGACTTATAGGATTTTGAGGGCCGATCTGAGAATATGGTGCCTTTGGTATTGGGATTTGGAGTGTCAGTGATGGACACTTCTTTCTCTACGATGAGAATTCCGTGTTGATGATATGTTTATTCCCATACTCAGCATTTATTTGATATGTATTGTTTCATGTATTAGTAGTGCCTGATAGAGTACCTTTCATGACTATTGCATATACATATTGCCATTTATTGCTATCAGCTTGCATGTGATGGATTATCACAGTACGTGCATACCTGCGATTACCTGCATATGTTATTTACTATTCACGAGTTGGCAACTCACCCCCGTTGTGCCACAGTGTTTTGCAGGTGTCCTTCAGAGTAGTAGCGGCAGGGCTTTCATCATATCGTACCATCTTTTGCAGCGGATACTGCTACGGCTGACTGTGTGCAGTTTTGCTATAGGTGGGTTTTGCGGTTATCCGATGATGCTCATTTGTATATTCGTTGTATCTAGTACTCTCTATCTACTTCTTCATGTATTGACTTAGAGACGAGTTGTGAGGACGATATTGTATATTATTTTGGTGACTTTGGATGTCTTTTATGCTGTTGTCACTTTATATCGTTTTTTTCTTCGCTACGGTGTCGTATATCTGTTGTGGTGGTTGTTTCCATCTTTGGGCGTGGTTTTGCTCCCGTTGGGGATTCTTTACTTATATTATATGTTGTACCCTTTTTAGGGGCTAGTTTTACAAAGGAGGTGCTGCCAAATTTTTAAAGAAAGTAAATTTGGACTTTAAAGAATTTTGATTAAGATTCCAAATGTTTTTAAACATTGTTCTTATCACTTACTATTTTTTATGGTTTAGATTGCTGGGTTTTCGGCTTACTTAGATTGCGTTAGGCCTGTAGACGTTACGTAGTTTAAGTGCCATCACGTGTCAATTTCGGGTCGTGACAAAGTTGGCATCAGAGCGCTAGGTTTTACCTTTCGGGGTGTAGGATGACCTTGGTATGATGGAGTAGGTAGCTTAAGCAGAGTGATGTAGCGTGTGTATGTCCACGGCATACTTACGACATGGTACTCCGCCTAAGTGACCAAATTACTAATTGCTTGAAATTCCTTCCATGATTAAACATATCCTTGTGATTCGATTTCCGTGTTCTTATCGAATAATATTTCCTTTTCTAGCCTTTATTCCGCCGATGACTATCAGGGCTCAGAGAGAGGCAGCGAGAGCCGAGGTCAGAGTTGACTCATTGAGACGAGGACTGACCAAGACGGTACGCTCGTTGTACAGGATCTGATTAATCCGCCTTCGATAGATCATATCGCCAGGGTTGAGAAAGATATGCAGGATTTGCGTCAGATGATGAGATTGTTGGTTGAGGCCAGTCGAGCGCAGCGACAGGAGGTTGCCACCCCTGTTACCCAGTTATTCCTTACTATCAGCACACAGCATTGTGTTATGTATCTAGCAGCAGTGGACGCAGCCCTACTAGATGAGGCGCGTCTTCCCGAGACTTTGGAAGTTTCAGGACCGAGGAGGGCTCGTACAAGTGTATTAGCCCAGAGATAAATGCTTAATTGCCGCGACAGATTTCGTTTACGTCGCGGGAGTAGCAGAGGCTTGAGACGAGGACAGTTGTTTAGCTCTTATCCTTAGGAGGGTCAGCAGCCATCGTATGGATGTTTTCGGTTCGGGAGTTTCCATCACCTCGTCAGAAATTGTACCTTTGTACGCCAGAGAAGGGCAGCAGTACCATATGATACCTTATCACCTTCACCACAGGGAGAATCGCCTTTTGCGCCTGTTGTTGATCCGCGTCAGACATATGTTCAGAGAGGTCGTGGTTGCAGAGAGTTTGTTCAGAGCGTACAAGATGGCAGAGGATGAGGACAGCCTGTTGCAGATAAAGGGCAGGCACGAGCGTTTGCTTCTACTCATCAGGACGCGCGGGCGCCTAATGCAGAGTTTTCAAGTAATCTTTTCGCATGGTCTTCTAATGCGCATGTTTTGTTTAATTCGGGATCTATGCACTCGTTTGTTCTACACAGTTCGTGCCATGGTTGGGTCGAGAGTCGTGTATGCTAGATCAGCCGTTTGTTGTGTTTACTCCTATTAGCGATTCTTTTGTTGCGTGACACGTGTTTCGGTCATGTGCCAATCGGATAGGAGATAGAGATTCGTCCGTCGATTTGATCCTTCAGGATATGTTGGACTTTGATGTTCTCCTGGGCATGGACTAGTTAGCTACGTGCTATGCGTCTGTGGAATGCCGCGAGAAAACAGTCAGGTTTTGTTTTCTCGGCGAGTCAGTTCTTGTCGTGCGGGGGGACTGTGGTGCCGCCCCTCACAGCTTGATTTCAGCATTTTACGCTAGTCGGATTTTGAGGAGAAGATGTCGAGAATTCTTGGCTTTCATTCGTGATATCGGAACCACAGTAGATTCGTTGGACTGGATTCCTATCGTGCGAGAGTTTTCCGACATTGTTCCAGATGAGCTGGCGGAGTTTCGAGAGCTTAAGGATCAACTGCAGAGTTGCTAGATAGGGAGACTTGTACGTCCATGTGTTTTCTTTGGGGAGCTCCTACTCTGTTCATCAAGAAGAAGGACGACAGTTTGAGGTTGTGTATTGATTGATCGTCAATTGAACCGAGTTACGGTGCAGAATAGGTATCCTTTACCTCGCATTGACGATTTGTTTGATCGGCTCCAGGGTGCGGGACATTTTACTAAGTTTGATTTGTGATCAGGTCATCATTAGTTGCAGGTTCGGAGTGATGACATTCTGAAGACTGCTTTTTGTATGCGCTACGGGCAGCACGAGTTTTGGTGGTGTCGTTTGGACTCACCAATGCCCTAGCAGCATTCATGGATGTGATGAATGATTGATCTTTATTTTATGTGTAGTAGTTAACCGCAATCAGAATGGTGTTGCGTGTAGCTAGACCGAGATGAGTATGGGTCGTCCTAAGGGAAACGTGAAACCTTTTATTCTTACTTTAGGCGTGTTGAGAAAGGGGAAGAATAAAGAATAGTGGAAAAATTATCTAGATCTAAGTTAAACACGGATGCAAAATATAGATCTAGATTAACTAAGTTTAATATTAAAAGGGGGCTTGTAGGGTTAATTAAGATTTAGTAGTCATGGATGATTAATTAAATATTACTCTTTTTACCCTTTAATAGATTTAAAACTAGATCGACAGTGATATATGTAGATTAGGGTTTTTGGAAGGAAAGGGTTCCCACTCTTAACGTCTATCTCGACATGGATCTCCGTTCATTTCTAGCTTTTACCAAAACAATTGTTAATCTAATCTCTAATCGCGGTCGAGACTAGCAATGAATTGGTAGCGCGCCCAATTAGGATGTTAACCATTCTTTTGATAAAGTTTATAAACATTATAGGACGTAAAAAAAGTTTAAGGATCTTCATCATCCATTAACCTTCCCTAATCCCATAAACCCTAACAAGTGATGAATTACTCGTGCATGTTGGAAGAAGAAGAAGAGATGGAGAGAGAAATCATATTAAAATTACAAAGAGATAGAATAAGAAAACAACTACCTTTATTAATCAATAATATTCATTTACACTTTGTTCCCTTAGAAAATGATTACAAAATGCTAGTTTGCTTCTCGATCTCTTCTAAGGAGGTAGATGAACAGTTAATGATCAGCTTGGATACATGAGCCTGTCGTGGACTTCGTGATCTCTTCTAGCCTTTACCAAAACAATTGTTAATCTAATCTCTAATCACGGTCGAGACTAGCAATGAATTGGTAGCGCGCCCAATTAGGATGTTAACTATTCTTTTGATAAAGTTTATAAATTTTATAGGACGTAAAAAGAGTTTAAGGATCTTCATCATCCATTAACCTACCCTAATCCCATGAACCCTAACAAGCGAAGAATTACTCGCGCATGTTGGGAGAAGAAAAGATGGAGAGAGAAATCATATTAAAACTACAAAGAGATAGAATAAGAAAACAACTACCTTTATTAATTAACAAAATTCATTTACACTTTGTTCCCTTAGAAAATGATTACATAATGCTAGTTTGCTTCTCGATCTCTTCTAAGGAGGTAGATGAACCGTTGATGATCACCCTGGATGCGTGAGCCTGTCGTGGACTTCGTGATCTCTTCAGCTTGATAATTTTTCCAAGAGGCTCTCGGTATTTATTTATAGTCACAGAGCCAGAACCCTAGTTTCCTTATTTGGAAACCTGTGGTTAAGATCCTAACAGAGAAAATCCCAACTCCTAACTCGTCTAAAACGCGGCAGAACCGCGGCCAATAGGTGGGTTTGGCCGCTGTTCCGCGGCCAAACAAGGAGATCATCTGTTAGTTTTTCTGGGGCTTTAATTTGATGACACGTGGTGATCTTTTCACATCTCTGAAAAGTGAAAATCTTCTCTTCGTCACTGCCAGACTTGATTTCTTTAGTTTACTTTCTAAATTAGGCAGGTTTGTTTTGCCAACTTTGATTTCCTTGATTTCAGTCCTGAAAATTCTGCACAATAACTTAACAAATAATATTAGTTTGTTTTATGGAGATATAAACTTAACCATTAAGAATTGGTCAAAGGCTTTTTAATAAGATAAACATATCTAAATGGGCCAAATGTTACATGGATATTATATGCTTACTTTTTCCTACCAAATGTTAATTATAATATATAAAAACATGAAAATAGTATTTTTACAGATAAACCCTCATATGTATCATATAGTATGATAAACACCTTTTATTAGATAGAAATAGTAGGAAAAATGTCATATTAAATGTGCAATTTTATCAACTGAACAAATACCCCCAAACTTATCTTTGATCATCCCGAGCAAAATAGTTTATTCAAGAGAAGGAGAAAAAGAAAGGAGAAAGCTAAGCACACTTTCGTAGGCAACACGATTGCACTGAGCGTGTGCAACAAGCCGTTAAACCTCTACGTGTCCCTAGTAGGAGGAGTGTTGTCTCCTGAGGGTTTTCAGCGGATTACACCCACAAAATCTTATAATAAAAGAAAGATAGTGAAAGTTACATATAAAGATAAGAAGTATAAAAGAAAGAATTTGAAAATAAGAGTTTTCAACTACACCAGTTTTTCAGTTGCTATGAATCCTATCTTAGTGGTCGTGAAAAAATGCTAGAAATCATATTATCCCTCAATAAAACATCGCCTTTAGTTTTCATTCCTACCTTTCTTCCAAACATTGATCATATACCCCTACGTGTGTGATCTGGACATCCCTACACTCAGAGAATTTAATTCAAGCAATCATACTCTTGTCCATCTACCTTAGTACTTTTTAATAGATATTTAGATGGAATTTGCTCACACATTTTTCATGCGACCGTTAATACTTCTTGAGGTACTAACCGACCGATTACTCATGTACTTGCTTATTTAGGTGTATTTCCTCGTTTTGCAACACCTAAGGCCTAGCAGTGGCTCCCAAACCAGTTGGTCTAAGGCACTAGGTGATAAAGCACCCTCGCTATATTTTTTATTACTGCCTAGGCGATAACAGAACCAGTGTTCATTTTTTCTTTTCACCATTTTATCTTTTATTTTCCACTTTTATTTTCTTCATACATTGGCTTTTAGACAAGAGCATTTCAAGGTATCCTTTACTATCCCGAGTTTCAAGATGTGTGTGAGTGCGTATAGTAGGGTATCAACGTTCAAATGTTTGGCTTTCAGAATAGAAACTATTTTTCAGGCTTATTTTTATCCTCAGATTAGTAATTTCCTTCATCTTACTAACTCATGGGACAACAACTCATAACTACTTATTACTAGTTTCATTTAAGAAAACATCTAACTTTCTTGTTTTTCTTAAACTATTCCTATCTTTTAAATATAATTTTTCACTTTCTACTCTTTTATAAAAAAAAAATTTTTGAATGCCCAGTGTCAAAGATAATTCAGTGAATACAAACCTCCCCCCCCAAACCTGTTTTCAGCAGTGTCCTCACTAATGTTGTCTTTTGAGAGCATGGACATGTATACTTGGGGAGAGACAAAAGGGGTAAAATAATAGTTAAATGAAAACTACCCCAAACTTGTTCTTTGGCACGTACAGATATTCAGTTAAGTCCATTTTCACTCACCTCCATTCTTAAAATGAGAAAATGTAACCAAAACATGGAGGTGAGGCGGAGGAAATTCAGTTCTGATAAAGTAGCTCCTGTAAAAATAGGAGCTCCTCCGCTGGGTCAGCAGAGAAATACTGTTTTAATCTATGCCCATTTACTTTAAAAATTGAACCGTTTTTCAAATTTTCAACTTCTACTGCCCCATGCGGGTGTACATATTGCACCATAAAAGGTCCTTTCTAACGAGATTTAAGCTTACCCGGATGAAGATGAAGATGGGAATCGTAAAGAAGGACGTGTTGCCCCGATGTGAAAGTTTTTCTAAAAAGGTTTTTATCGTGGAACACTTTAGTTCGGTTCTTTACTATCACCGCATTATCGTAAGCTTCATCACGGAGTTCGCTTAGCTCATTCAATTGCAGCTTCCGATAGCTGCTCGCTTGATCAAAATCGAAGTTAAGCTCTTTAATAGCCCACATTGCTTTATGTTCGATCTCGATAGGAAGGTGGCATGCCTTTCCAAACACAAGGCGGTATGAAGACATACCAAGATCGGTCTTATAAGCGGTGCGAAATGCCCAAAGAGCATCCATCAATTTGGTTGACCAATTTTTATGGTTTTTAGAAACCGTCTTCTCCAAAATTTGTTTGATCTGCCTATTTGAGATCTCAGCCTGCCCGCTTGTTTGGGGATGATAGGGCGTAGAAATTTTGTCAGTGATTAAATATTTCCGCATCAAAGCCACGAAAGAACGATTATAGAAATGCATCCCGTTGTCGCTAATTATAGCGCGAGGGTGTCTGAATCGCGAAAAGATATTTTCTTTAAGGAACTTAATGACAACCTTGTTGTCATTAGTGCGACACGGTATTGCTTGTACCCATTTCGAGACGTAATCAACTGCTAACAAGATATATAAATTCCCAAAAGAATTGGGAAAAGGGCCCATAAAATCAATACCCCAAACATCGAATATTTCCACAACCAATATATCTTGGAGCGGCATCTTGTTTCTTCATGAAATCCGACCCAAATGCTGACATCGCGGACAAGTTTTGCAATGATCATGTGCATCTTTAAACAATGTTGGCCAATAAAAGCCACATTGCAAAACTTTCTCCGCCGTTTTTCGAGGACCAAAATGACCGCCGCATGCCTGATCATAACAAAATGATAACACACTCTTGAATTCATCGTTAGGGACACACCTACGAATGATTTGATCGGAACAATACTTAAACAGATAAGGTTCATCCCAGTAAAAGTATTTTACTTGGGATAGAAATCGCAGTTTATCTTGTTTCGACCAATCGCTAGGAATAAGTCCCGTCGCTAGATAATTCACAATATCCACAAACCAAGGTTCGTCGGATACAGTCAAAAGCTGTTCGTCAGGAAATGAGTCATTTATCGACACGGTCAAAGTTGGTGAAGAAGTGATGCGTGAAAGATGGTCGGCTACAACGTTTTCACATCCACTCTTGTCTCGGATGACAAGATCAAATTCTTGTAACAATAGAATCCAGCGTATTAGCCTGGCCTTAGCATCCTTCTTCGATAAAAGGTATCGTAGGGCGGAGTGATCAGTGTAAACCACTATTGGCGAGCTAATCAAGTAGGGCCAGAATTTTTCTAATGCAAATACAACTGCCAAGAGTTCTTTCTTGGTAGTTGTGTAATTTATGTGTGCATCATTCAAGGTCCTACTTGCATAGTAAATTACATATGGTATCTTATCAATGTGCTGTCCTAAGACCGCACCAATTGCAAAATCTGATGCATCACACATAAGCTCGAACGGGTGGTTCCAATCCGGAGATGATAGAACGGGGGCTGTAGTGAGCGATCCTTTAAGCGATTTAAAAGAAGCCTCACAATCCGAATCGAAGTGAAATGTAGTATCCTTGGCCAGTAGAAGAGTTAAGGGTCTAGCAATTTTGCGAAAGTCCTTAATGAATCTCCTATAAAATCCTACATGACCAAGGAAGGATCGTATATCTTTGACGCATTTGGGACGAGGGAGGTTATGGATGACATCAATTTTAGCTCTGTCAACCTCAATGCCTTTTCGTGAAATTATATGTCCAAGGAAAATACCTTCTTGGACCATAAAATGGCATTTTTTCCAATTCAAAGTTAAGTTCTTATTCTTACAGCGGGTAAGAACCGCATCAAGATTACGAAGGCAGTCCTCAAAGGAGTCCTCAAAAATAGAGAAATCGTCCATAAAAATTTTTAGAAAATTCTCAACCATGTCTGAGAATATCCCCATCATACACCGCTAAAATGTAGCGGGAGCGTTGCATAACCCAAAGGGCATGCGTCTATAAGGAAAAGTACCGAAAGGACAAGTAAATGTGGTTTTATCTTAATCCTTTTCGGCGATGGGGACCTGGTTATAGCCAGAGTATCCATCCAAGAAACAATAGTATTCGTGTCCAGCTAATTGTTCTAACATCTGGTCAATTAAAGGTAGAGAGAAGTGATCTTTCCTCATCGCGGCATTGAGTTTTCTGTAATCAATACATACGCGCCACCCAGTTTGGGTGCGTGTTTGGATTAACTCATTAGCCTCATTAGTTATGACCGTGGTGCCAGACGTTTTAGGGACAACGTGAATTGGGCTTACCCATTGGCTATCAGATATAGGGTAAATTATACCACTATCAAGGCACTTGACAATTTCTTTCTTTACCGCCTCCTTCATAACGGGATTTAACCGTCTTTGTGGGTCTTGGGTTGGTTTGGCTTCATCTATCAGATGTATATAATGTTCAACAATTAAGGGACTAATCCCTTTGATGTCAGCCATTGTCCAACCAAATGCTTGCCGATTTGATCTCAACACTGCCAAAAGTGTGTTCTCTTGCTCTAAGACTAGAGAAGCGGATATAATCACTGGCAAAGTCTCATTCTCACCAAAATATGCATATTTAAGATGAGAAGGTAGCGGTTTGAAATCAAGTATTAGCGGAGAGACAATAGATGGTGGGGTAAGGGAATGATATTCGGACTCCCTAAGAGGTTCAAAACTTGCATAGGAAATTGACTCGGAAAGTGCTACTGACTTTTGCGACGAGTCAACAGATTCCAACTTAGGGACTGGCTCATTGAACATATCCTCACTATGAAGTTGTGCAAGATCAAACGATGTCTCACTAGTGTTGTCGAGATCATCAAAGCAAAGTTCCTCATCCATGCAGCTTTCGGGAGCTATCTCGTGGATGGAACAAATATTAAGCAAATGAGCAGAGGGTTCAGATGGTTGACTTCCTAGCTTGTAAATATTAAGCTCAATTGTCATCTTCCCGAAGGATAAGTTCATAGAACCGACGACAATTAATTACAGCGTTGGAAGTTGCTAGGAAGGGTCGACCGAGTATCATCGGGATTTGATTGCGTGGGTTTGACACAGGCTGCGTATCTAAAACAATAAAGTCCACATGGAATATGAATTCCCCGACTTTAATTAACACATCCTCTAGTTCACCCCGAGGTTTGGTGATTGATCGGTCTGCCATCTGGAGAGTACAATGGGCGGGTTTCAATTCTCCAAGCCCTAACTGCTCGTATACTGAATAAGGAAGCAAGTTAACGCTAGCGCCAAGGTCGAGTAGAGCACGATTAATATTTTTACCCCCAACAGAAATAGAGATAGTAGGACAGCCAGGGTCCTTACGTTTCTTTGGTATTTGCTGGGTAAAAGCTGTGCTAACATTACTCGTCATGAAACCCTTTTTAGGCACTTGAGTTTTTCTCTTTCTAGTGCACAAGTCTTTAAGGATTCTTGCATAAGATGGGACTTGTTGAATAGCATCTAGGAGAGGAATATTTACGTTAACTTGCTTAAACATTTCCACAATCTTCTCCATCTATGGGTTAGGTCTGTTGGCCCTTAATCTGTTCGGAAATGGAGCTTGATTAATAAGTTTTGGGTCCAACATTTATGGAGAAGATTGTGGGGACGGATTCGATCCCAAAATTGGAGTGGGAATCGTCCTAGATAGATTGGGCGAAGTGTTCGAGCCTTGGGTAAAACGGAGAATAGGCTCAGATGAAGGTGGGAGACTAGACGAATTAGAGGAAAAAGTAGAAGCCGGGGTATCATTGGTATCACTAACATCATCAAATTGCTCACCCACTCGGTTATTTAGCACTTTTCCCGATCTCAACGTAGTAACGGCACTCACGTTACGATTTTGTGAATGACCAGGATTCGGTAGGGGTTGAGATGTGAGTTCCTCTTTTCTCTCGCACTCATTGCGGCGTTCAACTGTGCAATTTGGTTTTCTATTGATTTAATACTTTCACCGTGGGAGGCGGAGTCTTTCTGTATGGTATCAATAGAAGACTTCATATCAGCCAGCATTTGAATGGTATGTTTCATAAACAAATCCAAAGTTTGTACGAGTGAAGAGTTTTCAGTACCGGCCAATTGCGGTGTAGAAGTGTTGGCCGGATTTTGAAAATTTTGTGACTGAAAAGGGTGCTAACTTTGTGGTTGTGGTTGCTGTGGAGGAGGTCTTTGATAATTGCTTTGGAAATGGTTTTGATTTTGGGGTTGGTTTTGGTTCCAAGCAAAATTAGGATGATTTCTCCATCCTTGATTATACGTGGAAGAATAAAGATCGTTTGTAGGTCGCTGCTGAAAAGCAGTATTAGTTTGCTCGTAACCTTGAAACGGTGCATTCATAGGACATTCTTCCGTCAAGTGTGAAGGATCTGAACAACAACCACACATAGTCTTGGGAAGCGTTACCTGATTTAGGGAGATTGATGAGAATTTGTTCTCAATAGCGTCGAGTTTCTTTTGCATCACTGCCATTTCCGCTTTTACTGCGATGGAAACATCGAGCTGATGAATACCTCCCCTCGATGAAGGTGGTCTTATGCTTTCCCACTGCAAAGTGTTTTCAGTGAGGTCTTCCAGATATTTCCAAACTTCACCATCATCTTTAGACATGAAATTGCATTGACAATTTGTTTCAAGCATCTGCTTTGTCGCTGGATTAATGCCCTCATATACAATTCGGCACAAATCCTATCTATTTATTCCATGATGAGGATATTGGACAAGCAGATCCTTGAAACGTTCAAAGAACTTCCAAAATGGTTCATTGGGATGCTGGGTAAACTGGTTGATCTCGCTCCTAACACGGGCGGTCTTATGGTTTGGGTAAAACTTCTTAAGAAATGCTATTACGAATTCATCTCAATTAGTGATAGAGTGTGCGGCAGTATTATAAAGCCATTTTTCTGCCAAGTCGCACAAAGTGAATGGGAGAAAACGCAAGCGCATAGCATCCACAGTCAGTTGTGAAGTGCCCATCATTGCGCATACGTTTTCAAATTTAGTGATGAAAATGTACGTATCTTCAGACACAAGCCCGTGAAATTTAGGCAACAGATTGATGTAGTGGGGTTTAATTTCAAAATTATCCCCGTTGGCTGGTGGAATAGATAAGCAAGTAGGAAGTGGACCACGGATAGGATAGCATCTTTCTTGGAGAAAGATGCGCGATGGATTCTGCTCACCTACGGGAGGTGGCAGCGTGGTGTTATAATTTGATAGAGCACCGTCCATCTCGGTCGATGTGGTGGGTGGTGGGGAAAAGGAAAATGAAGAAGTACCGACTTCGGAGTCGATAGAAGAAACGCGGACAAGACGGGCACTAGAATCCCGTGTCCAGCCGAGCATGCACTAAGCGGGTTTAGCGCAAGTGGCAGCGTGTGTACTTTTAAAAATGGTCTGTTTTGAAAAGTGTGTCGGACTTAGACAAATCACACAAAAATGCACAAACAATCCTAGAACTAAGGTTACCTAGGTCAAGTCTCTAGACCACTCCTAGACTTCCAAAGGACAAGCCGTAGGATCAATCCTCTATCACCTCTTACTACTTTTGTGGCCAGGTAAGTGCCAAGTAAGTGGGAGGTATCCGCTATATGAATCACCGAAAATAGCGGGCCTAATTAAGTAACCACTTGCCTTCGACACACTTGCCTAGGCACTACAAAAGTAATGCGGATAAGCGATAAATTACCCCCGACCTTCCTTTGTCCTTAATGAGCGCAACAGTCCTTAGAGTCTTATTTAGATATTTTTTTAAATTAATGTAGGGTTGATGAAGATGATCGGTTTATGATTTGTGGGGCTTAGGAAGGGTGGTAAAATCACTACCTAATCTGAATTTTGGTCTTGCCCCTTAGAAATCCGTATTAAAACATGAATTAACAAACCAATTACAAAACTTTGCAAAAAGATTTTTGAGCGGCGATATTTTGCAAAGAATCCCGCAGAAAAGATATTTTATTGGATTTCAGAAGAGAGAGAAAGATATATAAAAGATACCAGAGAATTTGGAAACCCTAAATCCCGTAACGCGCCGCGGTTCCGCCGCCAATATGCTCTTTGTGCTGCGGTTCCGCCGCCGACTAGGAAGATCTAAAGAAGATTTTTGCTACGTGGCCTCCCTTCCTTCTCTGGATCTTGATGAATATCTCTGGGTCTCTGTTTTCTCAAGTCTTTGACTCCAGATTCCCTCGCAAAAATCGCACACTTATCGTTAAATATGCAAGATGCTGCTTGTTTTGTTTTTATGATATAAATCGAATAAGAATTTAACACAAATAGTAAGAATAAAAATTATGCACTTATCCCCGGTAACGGCGCCATTTGATTGATCTTTATTTTATGTGTAGTAGTTAACCGCAATCAGAACGGTGTCGCGTGTAGCTAGACCGAGGTGAGTACGGGTCGTCCTAAGGGAAATGTGGAACCTTTTATTATTACTTTAGCCGTGTTGAGAAAGGGGAAGAATAAAAAATAGTGGAAATAGTTTCTAGATCTACGTTAAACACGAATGCAAAATATAGATCTAGATTAACTACGGATGTAAGTTTAATATTAAAAAGGGGCTTGTAGGGTTCATTAAGATTTAGTAGTCATGCATGATTAATTAAAGATTACTATTTTTATCCTTTAATAGATTTAAAACTAGATCGACAGTGATACATGTAGATTAGGGTTTCTGGAGGGAAAAGGGTTCCCACTCTTAACCCCTATCTCGACATGGATCTCCGTTCATTTCTAGCCTTTACCAAAACAATTGTTAATCTAATCTCTAATCACGGTCGAGACTAGCAATGAATTGGTAGCGCACCCAATTTGGATGTTAACTATTCTTTTGATAAAGTTTATAAATTTTATAGGACGTAAAAATAGTTTAATGATCTTCATCATCCATTAACATAGCCTAATCACATGAACCCTAACAAGCGAAGAATTACTCACGCATGTTGGGAGAAGAAAAGATGGAGAGAGAAATCATATTAAAACTACAAAGAGATAGAATAAGAAAATAACTATCTTTATTAATCAACAAAATTCATTTACACTTTGTTCCCTTAGAAAATGATTACAAAATGCTAGTTTGCTTCTCGATCTCTTCTAAGGAGGTAGATGAACCGTTGATGATCAGCCTGGATCCGTGAGCCTGTCGTGGACTTCGTGATCTCTTCTGCTTGATAATTTTTCCAAGAGACTCTCGGTCTTTATTTATAGTCACAGAGCCAGAACCTTAGTTTCCTTATTTGGAAACCAGTGGTTAAGATCCTAATAGAGAAAATCCAAACTCCTAACTCGTCTAAAACGCGGCGGAACCGCGGCCAATAGGTGGGTTTGGCCGCGGTTCCGCGGCCAAACAAGGAGATCATCTATTAGTTTTTCTGGGGCTTTAACTTGATGACATGTGGTGATCTTTTCATATCTCTGGAAACTGAAAATCTTCTCTTCGTCACTGCCAGACTTGATTTCTTTAGTTTACTTTCTAAATTAGGCAGGTTTGTTTTGCCAAATTTGATTTCCTTGATTTCAGTCCTAAAAATTCTGCACAATAACTCTACAAATAATATTAGTTTGTTTTATGGAGATATAAACTTAACCATTAAGAATTGGTCAAAGTCTTTTTAACAAGATAAGCATATTTAAATGGGCCAAATGTTACATGGATATTATATGCTTACTTTTTCCTACCAAATGTTAATTATAATATATAAACACATGAAAATAGTATTTTTACAGATAAACCCTCATATGTATCATATAGTATGATAAACACCTTTTATTATATAGAAATAGTAGGGAAAATGTCATATTAAATGTGCAATTTTATCAACTGAACAATGAACCGGATTTTTTAGGCCGTTCCTCGATCAGTGTATTGTTGTGTTATTTATGACATTTGGGTCTATTCCAAGAGTCGTGAAGAACATAAGTAGCACTTGAGGATTTCCTTGCAGACTCGGAGAGAGTACCAGCCGTTTGCTAAATTCTCGAAGTGTTCCTTCAGGCTTGATAATGTTGACTTCCTAGGTCATATGGTTACGTAAGACGGTATTCATATGGACCCGAGGGAGATCGAGGCAGTACAGCTTTGGCCAGACCTGTATCAGTGACTGAGGTCCGCAGCTTTTGGGCTTAGCCGGTTTTTACCGCCGTTTCGTGCAGGATTTCTTGAGTATCGCAGCACCGCTAACCGGACTGGCCAGGAAGGGGGTTCCTTTTCTTAGACCGAGGCATGCGAGCTGAGTTTTCAGCAGTTGAAGACTCATTTGGCGACTGCACTAGTTCTATCTTTGCTTTCTGGATCGGACGACTTCGTCGTTTATTGTGATGTTTCGCGAGTGGGGCTCGATTGTGTACTAATGTAGTATGATAGAGTTATCGCTTATGCTTCCCGACAGTTGAAGGAGCACGAGCAGATTTATCTTACTCATGATCTGGAGATGGCCGTGGTGGTCGTGCGTTGATGATTTGGAGACACTGCTTGTACGGACAGTCGTGTCAGATTTTCACGGACCACCAGAGCTTTATGTACATCTTCCTGTAGCGGGATCTGAGTTTGAGATAGCGCCGTTGGATGGAGCTTGTGAAGGATTGTGATTGTGAGATCCTTTATTACCCGTGGCAAGGCGATTGTGGTAGCTGATACTTTGAGTCGTAGGCCCGGGGGTAGCTTGTTCCAGTTGTGCGCAATTCTGAGACAGACTTCTGCAAATTTACAGTTCTTGTGCGACCGTTGAGTACAGCTTAAGTTCGCCTCTTCTGGGGGACAGCTTGCTCATGTCCGCGCCCGTACATTTCTACTTAATCGTTTTCATGAGGCATAGACCGCCGATGCCCATTTGTCTGATATTCTTGAGCATGTTCTGCTGGGTAGAGATTCGGAGTTCTTGATTTTTGACCAGGGTGTGCTACGTTTAGGGACTCGTTGGCGTGTACCTGATACCGATGGGTAAAGACGCGAGATCCTAGAGCAGGTACATCAGTCAGCTTTCAGTGTTCAGCCAAGTTCCACAAAGATGTAACAGGCTTGAGAGTTAGTTACGGGTAGGCAGGGATGAAGACTGATGTTTCGGATTTTGTTATAAAGTGTTTGGCTTGTTAGCGAGCCAAGGTTGAGCATTTGAGATCGGCAGGAGACTTGCGACTTGTGACCGTTCCAGAGTGGGAATGGGAGCAGTTCTCCATGAATTTCATTGTGGGTTTACCCTGGTCTAGACAGGGTGTGACTCCATTCGGGTGATTGTTGTCCGGTTATGCTCAGTATGCTCAGTTTGCTCAGTCGTTCTTTGGTATGTTTGTGCGTTTACACGGAGTTTCCTTCATGCGTTGTATCCAATAGAGGCTCCCAGTTCGCTAGCCGTCTTTGGCAGAGGCTTCAAGAAGCCTTGGGTACTGTTTGAGCTTTAGCATCATTTCCCATCCATAGACCGATGGTTAGTGAAAGCGTACTATATAGACTCTGGAGTACATGCTTCGTGGGTGCGTGCTTAAGTTTGCTGGCTGTTGGGATCGCCACTTTCCATTGATAGAATTCTCCTACAATAACAGTTATCAGGAGACGATTCTGATGGCAACCTTTTTAGGATTGTTTGGTAGATTGTGTCGATCACCAGTCTGTTTGACCGACTCCACGAGAGTAGTATTTTGGACCCCAGCTAGTCGAGAGATGTCGGAGAAGATCTAGTTGGTTTAGGACAGGATGAGAGCAGCCCAGTGCAGACAGAAGTCTTATGCCGACCGTCGTTGTCGCAGACTTGAGTTCGTAGTGGGAGATCATGTATTCCTACGGTTTTTTCCGATGAATGGCGTGTTGAGTTTTGGGAAGATTAGTCCCAAATTGTAGGTCCTTTTGAAATCCTTGAGCGAGTTAGTTTTGTTACCTATTGTTGGCACTTCCGCCCAGATTTCTGAGTATTCACCCTGTATTTCTTGTGTCGATACTTCACAATTACCTTCATGACCCTTCTCACATGATTCAGCACCAGACCATTTGGACGCCATCTTTCGTTCACCAGCAGTTGATAGTTATAGTGGATCTGTAAGTAGAGAAACTTCGGTCAAAGGTCTTGCCATCTGTGGAGGTTTTCTTTGGCGTAGCTGTCTAGTGAGGAGATCACTTGGGAGGCTACGAGTGAGATGTGGATAATTTGCACTCATTGTTTTGAAGGTACGCATAATAAGAATTTTAAATTCGGGGACCGAATTTTTTTAAGGAGGGAAGATTGTAACGTTTTAGAAATTGTTTAGGCGAATTTTTCGTTAATAGGTAAAATAAATTGTGTTTTCCGTAAAAACCTAGAAGTGTTCTTTTCTCAGTATAAACTTAACTGCACCTAGCAATTTCGCTTAACTAGGAAATTGCTAGTTGCGGTATTTAGTTGGTCACTTGTAAATTTTAGTTCACTTAAATATTTTTCCTTAATTAAAATATTATTATAAGCTTTTAATTATGCACTTAATTAGTGGTAATTACAATTTGGATTGGGTTAATTACGCTAAAGTGAACCTATGCTAATTTAATCACAAGATTAAGCAATTTTGACTTCTTGCAAAATATCTTGGAAAATATCTAGATATTTTGAAGGTTAATGAAGTTTTTAATTAAAAGATTAAGAGGTGGCATAAAGTAAGTGAGCTTTATTGTGTTTTAACCTTAGATTTTTCCACACACTTCCAAAACCTTCTCATTTCTTCAAGGTTGGCCCCCCATGGCTGCCCATTTTTTCCCCACTCCATTTCCACTCTTTGAAGCTTCTAAAAATCATCAAAAATCCTCAAATAATCCTACAAACTCAAATACAAATCAATAACCATTATTCTTTATCCTAAATCATGCATGGATCTTCATGAAAATTAGCATTTTGGAGACTATTTTGATGATCTTGTTGCAAGTTTGTGATTCAAGTGGCGGTATAAAATCCTAACCCTAAACTTAGTTGTTGTTTCAATACATTAATCTAGTTATTAGATGTTTAAATAAGGCTTTAATTATCATGTTTAGAATTTCAAGAAAAGGTTTTTGAAGATCAAGTTAGGGTTTGATTATTGTAATGGTTAAGTGAGTTGTTTAGACATGTGAAAACTTAAGCTAGTTGTGAGATTGTTATTTATTATTTTTCCTAATTGTCTAATTAAACTTAATAGCAAACTAACTTTTACTAAATCTTATATGGGTGAGATTAAAAGTGTAGTAAAGGTTTGTGTGGTTTAAGTAAGCTATTATGTGATGATTGTGATCTCTAGATTTGGTTAAGCTTTTAGATTTGAGCGAAAATGAATAAAAGTGCTTACTAGGTTTTCAGATAAATTAGGCGTGTGTTTCTATTAACGCTGCGATATTATATATATTAGATTCCACAATATATATTGTGTTGTAAATGCGTAATCGGTACGATCGGGGTCTAAGCTTGGTGGTTGTGTCATCCTAGTTAGGGTTGTGCCGATATCGTACGCGTTTTGTGCACTAGGTGCACAGCGTGTATATCTTGTGGACGTTATTCTTGCGTTTCGTTGTTTTTGTGTCGGCGCAGGATATTTAACCTTATGTATTGTGTTTGTGAAATTTAGGATCGCGAGCAGGGACTTCGGATGCTGCGAAAAAAGAGAAGCAGGTGGTCGGATTTACTTAGCTCGAGGTCATCGGTGAATAGATTTAACATCTACAGGTGAATCGTCCGCATGGCGTTATGCGTATGGGCTAGATTAAATGACATGATTATTAGTTATAAATATATGGACATTGATTGTGCATGTGTACCATTATTGCATATCTCATTTCCTATTATATATGGACATAGTATTAATGAGACACAACACCATTATTGACGGTTCATGTTACACGAGCACTAATTGTATGCTATACACACTCCGTCGATAATTGCCATGACACGCACAACCCTATACATACGTGATATTGTATTGGTTAGGGACATTGAGACATGATCTTTGTTTCCATTGTGCATATGAGATATAGCTGACACTTATACATATGTGATATTGTATTGATTAGGTACATTGAGACATGATCCTTATTTCCATTGTGCATATGACATATAGCATACTTATATACCTACATGCTTACGCATATGCCTTTCTAGGCCTACATGTTTACACATATACCTATAGGGTATTGTATCATTATTGACAGGTATAGACACATATCTTGCTATAGCTACACATATACCTACAGGATATTGTATCATTATTGACAGGTATAGACACATATCTTGCTATAGCTACACATATACTATAGGGTATTGTATCATTATGGACAGGTATAGACACATATCTTGCTATAGCTACACATATACATCTTGCTTACATACTTACATGTATACACATATACCTTGCTATAGTTACATGTTCACCCTTATATGTTGTTGTATTGGATTTTGGAGAAATTAGGAACCGCATGATATATTTAATAACTTGTTGCATTTAAATAGCGGTTTTTCCTTTATATGCTCATATTACTGTTTTCTGTTGCATATATTATATTTCATGGATTTACACATTGAGATATGGATTTCATATGATATTTTCTGGATGTTTTACTCCTGATGATATATATCAGTGGTATGGGACGCTGTTATATATATATATATATATATATATATATATATCAGTGGTATGGGACGCTGTTATATATGTACATATATATAATATATGTCATCATAATGATCTATGCAAATATTCTTATTCATTACTTGATATTTTCTGGATTTGAGGACCGTGGTTGTTCATGAAACTATGCATGTTTGAAAAACCCGGTTTCTTTTGATATGATATTTCAATGCGTCCACCATGAGATTTCTCAGTTCTGAGACTTGTGTTAGATATCCCATCCGAGGAGTGGACGAGGCCGTGTGCGGGTACATGGTGGACCCGGTATGGGTTCCCGGGGCAAGAAGATCGCAGATGATGGCGATGAGCTTGGCAGGTGGGCTAGTAGCTACCGGTGATAGTATTTGGACTCGGCGGTTATCGTAGGGATACCGGCCGGAGTTATGTACATGACATCAGGGCCAGTCATGGTGACGGTGCCTGACAGATGAGTATTTACGTGTCGATGTTGGACACTAGTTTTCATGACATTTTTGGGTGTCGATGTTGGACACTCAGGTTCCATGAGACTTAGATGATTTGAGGGGCGATATGAGGATGTGGTGACATTGGTATTGGGATTTGGAGTGTCAGTGATGGACACTAGTTTCTTCACGATGAGGATTCCGTGTTGATGATATGTTTATTCCCATACTCAACATTTATTTGATATGGATTGCTTCATGTATTAGTTGTAGGGTTCCTAGGCACGCTAATGAGGTCTCACAAGGCATCAACCATGCCAATTTCAAATTTTATGGGTGCCGAGAAACCCTAATACGGATCGTTAACTAGATTTTAGGCGATAAATGAAACTAGTTTACAACTAAACTAAAAGAACGGAAATACAACCTTTGTAGATCCGTTTCTCCACCTCCATAGCTCCATGATGAAGTTCTCTCCGCTTTCCAAATCGAACCATGACTCTAGCATCGGCTTCATCGAAGAAAAAGCGGGCTAGGTCATCGACGACGATGCCGAAGATGATCTACGTCGAGGCATCACTAGATCAAGCTCCACCTTCACCAAGCCATGAAAACTTGTGAAGGAAACACCCTATACTACTTGGCAAGAGGTAGAGGATGAAGAAATAGGAAGTGGGTTCACTTTAGAATTGGATTTCTCACTCATTTTCTCAAGTTGCCATTGTTGTAGCAAGCTTTCTTCATTTGATGAAGAAGGAGAAGAAGAAAGAATGAATATGATAAGTTCATTTAAATTGAAAAGAAAAATGAATACTTATCATAATCAAACCATGGTCAAGTGTAGAGAATAAATCATGGTTAAGTGGAATGGTTAGGGTTAAGTATGAGACAAAATGGTCACTTGGTCAAAGTCTTCAAGAAGCTTCAAGAAAGAAACAAAGAAGAAACCATTTTCTCTTTATGCTTTTCATTTTCCAAATAGAATAAATAAATAAATAAATATATAAGAAAATGAAAACCCTAACCATTACACAACTATGGTTTAACCTTTACACAAACCCAAGTTAGCATGCATCATCAAACATGATACAAACTTGTGCACAAAAACATATCACATATACAATGTGCACAAACAAGTGAGAAAATCCATTTAAAAGTGAACCGATACTAGTTAATGCAAAGTAATATATCAAATATATAATTATGCATTAAATCATTAAATCAACACTTGATTCAATGATCCGGTCATGTCGCACACAACCGACTAGTATACAATGTATCGGCTTATCGAATCAATCCTCGATTCGATAACTAGGTTATATCGCATACAACCATTCGATACAATCATTGCGAGAATAGAATACGGTATCACATACACGCATTATTCTCGGTCCCGCACATATCTCATATGCGCTCCTATTTCGTTTCGCTTGAGCCAGGAAACCTCTGTGTAGGACTCTAAAGACTCGTCAATACACCGGCAGCAGGTGATGATCATATCAAACACCCACAAGCCGCAAGCGGTCTGCTAAACGTAACGGCCACCCGGGTATTGAGCGATCAGAAGATCGACGAGCAAGCCCGCTCACACTCCAGTGAATCCAACCAGTAACACTACCGTACAGTCCGGTCTGATCGTCTGATATGTCGCATATCTCGCTTAGGGGTGGTAAACGTCAGACCCCAATAGCTCGATAAGTCGTGTCGATATGAGGTCTATAACAGTTTGAGAAACTACTGGTAACACTTACCAGTATATCTCAGCAACCCTGGCCAGGGATTTCCGGTTATAGCCAATCGAACACAGCGCAACATCAACTCCCTATACCGGGAGAGACGAATCCCCTCCTATCGCTCATTGCCTCCATATGATTCGGGACTGTACCCAAAAATCACCGTTTTGCACGCCCTCTTGGACGTGGTAAGATGGAAATCAAAGCACAGTGGGAACCACACAAGACTCTATGACGATCTCGGGTCAACAGACTACTCTGTACCAGTGTCACCAGAGAACTGCTATCTGACATAAGGTATAATACCATCTGGGAGTTCTCGGCGAGTCCGTCCAGTGTACCCAGTCTCCACTGAGCACCCGTATATCATCTCTGATGTCAAACACCAATGGATATGGGATCATCCATCGCCCATCTGTATGGGTCGAGAGGATATACGCTAGTCTACTCTGGTATATCGATGCCCCGTCTCGATATACCCACGACTAGGGACTTTGAAGGATGTACTTATAGACTATCTGCCCCCACTAGTATGATCTGCATCATAGTCCAGGTAGTCAAGTACACATCCTAAGGGCTTTACCAACATGTAACAGAGAGACAATCAGTGTACACGTCAAGGTAAAGATCAACCAGATAGCATACTATCATGTCGAGCAAGAAAGTCCTTCCTATATATATCCCAGCACCCGCTACAATATACATCCTATGTATAGTAATGGGCTCTAGGGCATACATATAACTAACAATCTCCCACTTGCACTAGGGCCATCCGATAGCAGTGGTTGTAGTATCTCATACTTAACCATCCTATAAAAGTCTCTCGCTGGGAATAGGCCTTCGTGAGTGGATCCGCCGTGTTGTCCTCTGAGTCTACTCTCCTAACCTCGATCACCCTGGAGATCAACTATCTCCATGATCAGGTGACACTGCCTTAGAATATGTCTGGATCACTGATGGGACGGACGTTCCTTGGCATAAGCCACAACTCCATTGTCTCACAATGGTAGGAACGTAGTTCATCTCATGAACCAATATACACCCAAACAGCCTCTTTGGTAGCATCTTAAGTAGCGATGTATCCTACGTTTATCGTCTTGTATGTCACGGTATCTAGCTTGGAACTCTTCCAACATACCGTCCCTTTACTGAGGGTAAAGACAATGCCTGTGACTGACACTCAGTCGTCTTTATCACCCTGGAACACTTCCAGTGATTCTCCCCAGGGTCGATTGATACCATCTCACTACTACTAGTGAGATTCCTAACATCCAATTAGATCTATCTCATAGATCCAAAATCCAGGATTTAGTAGGTATCACTTTGATCCTATGTGGAGAATCATTGTGATAAGCGGAGATTGATCGATCGTAGCATAGGAAACTCCTTCCCTATCAAGAGTATGTCATCCACGTACTCTACGAGGATCAGCACCATACTCCCTACTACCTTTTTTGTTTATACAAGGTTCATCTACCATTTTGATGATGTCAAACTCTTTGACTAATCCATCAAAACAGATGTTCCAACTCCGCGATGCCTGCTTTATCCTATAAAGCATCTTGCACACGTTTCCGCTTCTCGCACTGTCTACGAAGCCCTCTGGCTGTGTACTTATAGACGCACTCTTCTAAAACATCATTTAGAAAAGCATTCATGACACCCATCCGCCAGATATCGTAGTCATGGTATGTAGCCGTGGCAAGTAGGATCTGGATGGACTTAAGCATAGCCACTTGAAAAGGTTTCATCATTGTCCACGCCTGGTCGATGACGAAAAGCTTTAACAAGTCTTTGCTTTGAAAGTCTCAACTTTTCCATCTACACCAAGTAATCTTCTCAAGATATACTTGCTCCTGATGGGGATTTAACCCTTCAGATATAGCAACCAAAGTCCATACTTTGTTGGTGTATAAAGATTCCATCTCAGATCGCTAAGCATCCAGCCATTCTTATAGAGTCTTACTCCTGATGGCCAGCTCGAAACTAGTTGGGTCATCATCTCATGACGCAATCCTCGCTCCCACTGTCATAGAGAAACCGAAGTATCTCTCAGGCAGGTGAGGAACCCTACCAGATCGGCGGAGAGGCTGAGGTTCGTTGGTTACTATTGAATCCTTTGGTTCTACCAAGTCATTTGCTGTAATTTGTATAGCTGGAATATTTCCAGTTCTACATAACAGACCTTGCCTCGAGCTTGTCCGGATTTTGCTTTTAGACATAGGCCGGACAACCCCAAATCTTAACTAACTTAAGGTATGGGCTCTTCCCTTTCCATATCACATATGAAGTGGTAGGCAACTGATTTGATTGGAACCCTATTCAATAGGTATGCAGCTTTTCAAGCGCATATCTCCCAAAAGGAAATAGGTAACTCAGTAGTACTCATCATAGAGCACACCATATCAAATAGGGTGTATCTGCTCCGTCCCGATATACCATCGTGCTATGGTGTATACAGAGGAGTAATGCTGAGAGAGAATCTCATTCTCCTTTAGAATAATCCAGGAATTCCGTGCTCAATTATTCTCCTCCTTGATCTCATCAAAGGACATAATACTTATACCCGTATTAGTTCTCTTCTTCTAACTTATATTCTGTGAATATCTCAAAAGGTTCGGACTTGTGTTTCAACAGGAACATAGGTCTGAATCTCGAAAGATCATCAGAGAATGTAATGAAGTACAAAGAACCAGTCTTGGCATGTATAGACAGGGGACCTTACATACATCAACATGTATCATCCCAAGAGTTTACTAACTCTTTCTCTGTTTCCAATAAACAGAGCTGGTGTCATTATATCTTTGTGACATGACTGGCAAGTTTCATAAGATGTAGATTCAAACTGATTTAAATATGCATCTACATGTAACTTCAGCTAGTCGGGTCACATTGATATGACCTAGTCTACAATGCCTCAAGAAGGATTCGTTCATTTCTGAACTCTTCCTCTTGTGTGTGATCCGTATACTAAAAACTGTAGTTTGATTTAGAAAGTCAATGCTTTTAGATAACGTGCCTGAACCGATCAACTTTTGATATAGGAAATGTTCAAAACATTATCCATCAATACAAAATTTTATCCTTTCTTTACTACTAAAGAGACTGATATGATTTTGTATATCAGGTTCGGTATCTAATAGCATTTGTTCAGAATCAATGTATTGGTAATACAGGGTGACAGTGACCAACAGACTTGGCTGCAACACTTGCCCCGTTTTCTGTCTCATAAAACTTATCACCCGTTCTTAGTTTTTCTACCCTTTTGTAGCCCTATGTAACAGATTACATATCTGGGATCCTGATCCGGTATCATATACCCAGGATGCGGAGGATACTGAGAAACAGTTCTATGTAATGAACACACCCGAAGATGATGCATCTCATACACTTTCTTCGTTTGGGCGGCACGGGAAATCTGGTATTCCCCAATTTCCTGCTCTGTCTTATAACTATTATAAGTTGGAGCGGGACCAACGTTCCCCAGCTCAGTATAACAAGCGGGTTCGGTCAAATATCCGTTTTATTATCTTGATTAAGGCGTGATATGGTCGCTACCAGGAGAGAGAGAGAAGAAAACACTCAGCGTGCACTCTATCAAGAATAGATTGGTTATTATTTTATTTAATCAGGATGGCTCCCACTGCTTTTTATCAAATCTTCCTTCAAACCCTAAAAGGAAAGACTAGCCGGGATTAATTACACACTACAAGTTCGCCAATCTTTCAGCCAGGCCAGTGTCGGTACTTTGAGGGAGGTCTCCCGTGCTTTCGCACGAACCTAATTAATGTAAACCTCGTTTTCCTAGAGGCGTAACCCCGTTGACACCTTTCTAAACACCTACTTGATCGGCTAATTGTAATGTGTAAAACTCTCCCAGGAGTAACTCTTACTCGCAGCGGGTATCGGGATCCAACTATCTCATAAAAGGTATGCAATCTCATTGCAAATTTCAATACTTGAAATTCCCGATAATATTTTGCCCCTAGCAGCTATATGACCTTAACATAGTCAACAAATCATATGTGCTAGTCAAGTTCAACCCGTCATTTCCCGATTGAATTAAACCCACCCGCACGACCCTTAACATAGTCAACAAAGTCGCACGACTACCCTAATCCAATCACATCATATGCTTATGCAGATAAGCACTAATTAGCTACCACACACTACGCCTTAACATAGTCAACAAACGTAGCACGAATACTAACTAGTACTTATCTGAAATGACGGAGGGCTACGACAGGTTTTTCTGAAAAGCTATCGCGTAATGAACTTGATATCGTTGTAGAATCAAATGATTTTTAAAATGGAGTGTTTCTCAGGCTTTTCTAATTTTGCTAAAGGAGTCACTCCCGGTGAAGGGATCATCGGTCCTTTCCTCGTCGAATGAGGTGCGGGATATATCATATATATCACTGTGCAAACAAAAAACTCTTAAAAGCAATCAAAAGACAAACCGAGTGTGTAGCATCTGCCAGTTATTGCTAAAGGAGTCACTCCCGGTGAAGGGATCTCGGTCCTTTCCTTATCGAATAAGGTGCAGGATATATCATATATAGCGCCGTGCAAAGCAAAAACTGTAGCTACCTGTTTTATTTTTGAAATTCGATTCTACAACATCTTAGGTTTCTTTTATTTCATTAATCTCATTAATGAAGTCCCATCATTTAGGTTACCTAAACATCACAGATAAATACGACGTACACTTATGCCATCCGCATTCGCCTCGATGTCCCCTCGTGCACCGTTAGGTTAGGTAACTAACGACAGAGCGGGGCAGGGCTAGCACGGGTGTAAAACATAAGTAACGTCTATATAATATATCATATATACTATATACAGTATCTATCAGAGAACATCACATGATCACATCACAGATATCGCAGCAGAAGAATCATACGAAATATTGGATATTCTAGGACGTCCGTGTTTTCAATACGAGCCAGTATAAAACACGGATTCCATGGTCGTGATGAATAGCCAAACCCACACCCCAAGACCCCTACGAGAGTAGCAAGCAGCCCTACCAATTCTAGAGTTAGGAGACCCGGACTCGACTCCTCGAGTTGGTCTCCCACTGGACTCCAGAACCCGGTTACTTGTGCTCCCCTCCTTGGGTCTATCCTAGTGCGGAAAAGTAAATAATATACAAACGGTGACATCTTCCGCAACCTGGAAGTGCCCCAATAAAAGAATATTACATACAAGTTTTTACATGAATGAAAATGAAAAGCACTCATCTCACATTAAAACCCCCGGCTATTCAAACAAGACGATCCAATATAACATATCCAGCAACACATAACATCACATGTCATCAACTTAAGTAAATATGCGCATCCCAATTTTCGTTGACATAAAGCAACGAAACCGGCGATATCACATATTACACTTACGGTCACAGAAAAGAAAGTGTAAAATCACAACAGTTGGAATCCGCAATTTGCATAGACATCGCATGCCTAATCAAATGAATACCTTAGACATCGCATGCCTAACTATTATAAACCCCGCATTTTAGTCTCAAAATCGAAAATACTTTTCAATATAAAGTCGGGCAATTCAACAAGATTCCCGACATCCTGATCGAATGCTCGTCGCAAACTTCAGTAGACGGCAGCACCCCCGATACCGTCGACGAAGTGCACCAAGACGGAACACCGCTACCGGGAGCACCTAAACGGATGCTTTCGGCGATGGGGTTCTCCTACAGTCACTTGGTCGGGGCTATGGAGTGAGGCTGTCTATTAAGTTTACCCGGCGAGTATCCGCGTACGCTACGTGATTGCGACGGACTTTTGATCACATCAAAACTCCGTGGCAACCGATCAAGTGAGACTAAACTGCTATGTTTATAACATTCATTCAGTTATCTCATAACTTATTATGAATTCCAATTATTGTATCACATTCCGGATAAATAGAAAATGTTAAACTTTCCGATCGAACAATCGAACACCCAAGTTTTCCCGAAACAGCTCAACACATGAAATAAGTCTAAAAACATTCAGTTCGTGCCTCAGTACCAACGGTCCAGCCGTAGAAGGGTCAAGCCAACGCCTCACATGTGGCACGCCGTACTGCCCCAAACCCGAAGGTTCAAAGGGCAGTTCAAGACGGTCACATAATCGAGTTAAGGTTTGTTGTCTTCTAGAGGGTCCATCAAGTTACTTGCACTACTTAGAACGTCTTTAAACCACGGAAAAATCCAACACTTGGAAATTTCCCGACAGGGAAAAATTGGGTATTTATATACGGTCGAACTTTTTAACATATTCAAAAATTATCCGGAAAACACATAGACACAGTCAGACAATCCGATCGAAACACCGAGTCCCCAATACAACCCAGAATACTCAACTGTATATTAAATATTAAAATATCCCAGAAAATACAGCACTGTACAATAGGAATTACTGTGCAGAAATCAATTGTTGAAGTGATAAGATGGCCGCGGAACCGCCGCACAAGCCATGCTTGTGCCCCGGTTCCGCCGCACTTTTGGGGAATCGTGCGCACGTGCTTCACAGTAATTCTTGAAAAACCCTGCTGAATTTTTTGCATATTTTTAATTCAGGAAAATCCCAGATTTTGAAAATTGTACAGAGAGCAATATGAATTAGGGTTTCGTGTTTCATACGGGTTTCTAACTTCGTCTACGCATCTCTTAAGGCTCTAGCTAGGTTCTGATACCACTGTAGGGTTCCTAGGCACGCTAATGAGGTCTCACAAGGCATCAACCATGCCAATTTCAAATTTTACGGGTGCCGACAAACCCTAATACGGATCGTTAACTAGATTTTAGGCGATAAATGAAACTAGTTTACAACTAAACTAAAAGAACGGAAATACAACCTTTGTAGATCCGTTTCTCCACCTCCATAGCTCCATGATGAAGTCCTCTCCGCTGTCCAAATCGAACCATGACTCTAGCATCGGCTTCATCGAAGAAAAAGCGGGCTAGGTCATCGACGACGATACCGAAGATGATCTACGTCGAGGCATCACTAGATCAAGCTCCACCTTCACCAAGCCATGAAAACTTGTGAAGGAAACACCCTATACTACTTGGCAAGAGGTAGAGGATGAAGAAATAGGAAGTGGGTTCACTTTAGAATTGGATTTCTCACTCATTTTCTCAAGTTGCCATTGTTGTAGCAAGCTTTCTTCATTTGATGAAGAAGGAGAAGAAGAAAGAATGAATATGATAAGTTCATTTAAATTGAAAAGAAAAATGAATACTTATCATAATCAAACCATGGTCAAGTGTGGAGAATGAATCATGGTTAAGTGGAATGGTTAGGGTTAAGTATGAGACAAAATGGTCACTTGGTCAAAGTCTTCAAGAAGCTTCAAGAAAGAAACAAAGAAGAAACCATTTTCTCTTTATGCTTTTCATTTTCCAAATAGAATAAATAAATAAATAAATATATAAGAAAATGAAAACCCTAACCATTACACAACCATGGTTTAACTTTTACACAAACCCAAGTTAGCATGCATCATCAAACATGATACAAACTTGTGCACAAAAACATATCACATATACAATGTGCACGAACAAGTGAGAAAATCCATTTAAAAGTGAACCGATACTAGTTAATGCAAAGTAATATATCAAATATATAATTATGCATTAAATCATTAAATCAACACTTGATTCAATGATCCGGTCATGTCGCACACAACCGACTAGTATACAATGTATCGGCTTATCGAATCAATCCTCGATTCGATAACTAGGTTATATCGCATACAACCATTCGATACAATCATCGCGAGAATAGAATACGGTATCACATACATGCATTATTCTCGGTCCCGCACATATCTCATATGCGCTCCTATTTCGTTTCGCTTGAGCCAGGAAATCTCTGTGTAGGACTCTAAAGACTCGTCAATACGCCGGCAGCAGGTGATGATCATATCAAACACCCACAAGCCGCAAGCGGTCTGCTAAACGTAACGGCCACCCGGGTATTGAGCGATCAGAAGATCGACGAGCAAGCCCGCTCACACTCCAGTGAATCCAACCAGTAACACTACCGTACAGTCCGGTCTGATCGTCTGATATGTCGCATATCTCGCTTAGGGGTGGTAAACGTCAGACCCCAATAGCTCGATAAGTCGTGTCGATATGAGGTCTATAACAGTTCGAGAAACTACTGGTAACACTTACCAGTATATCTCAGCAAGCCTGGCCAGGGATTTCCGGTTATAGCCAATCGAACACAGCACAACATCAACTCCCTATACTGGGAGAGACGAATCCCCTCCTATCGCTCATTGCCTCCATGTGATTCGGGACTGTACCCAAAAACCACCGTTTTGCATGCCCTCTTAGACGTGGTAAGATGGAAATCAAAGCACAGTGGGAACCACATAAGACTCTATGATGATCTCGGGTCAACAGACTACTCTGTACCAGTGTCACCAGAGAACTGCCATCTGACGTAAGGTATAATACCATCTGGGAGTTCTCGGCGAGTCCGTCCAGTGTACCCAGTCTCCACTGAGCACCCGTATATCATCTCTGATGTCAAACACCAATGGATATGGGATCATCCATCGCCCATCTGTATGGGTCGAGAGGATATACGCAAGTCTACACTGGTATATCGATGCCCCGTCTCGATATACCCATGACTAGGGACTTTGAAGGATGTACTTATAGACTATCTGTCCCCACTAGTATGATCTGCATCATAGTCCAGGTAGTCAAGTACATATCCTAAGGGCTTCACCAACATGTAACAGAGAGACAATCAGTGTACACGTCAAGATAAAGATCAACCAGATAGCATACTATCATGTCGAGCAAGAAAGTCCTCCCTCTATATATCCCAGCACCCACTACAATATACATCCTATGTATAGTAATGGCCTCTAGGGCATACATATAACTAACATTATTAGTACCTGATAGAGTACCTTTCATGACTATTGCATATACATGTTGCCATTTATTGCTATCAGCTTGCATGTGATAGATTATCGCAGTACGTGCATACCTGCGATTACCTGCATATGTTATTTACTATTCACGAGTTGGCAACTCACCCCCGTTGTGCCACAGTATTTTGCAAGTGTCCCTCAGAGTGGTAGCGGCAGGTCTTTCATCATAACGTACCATCTTTTGCAGCGGATACCGCTGCAGCTGACTGTGTTCAGTTTTGCTATAGGTGGATTTTGCGGTTATCCGATGATGCTCATTTGTATATTTGTTGTATCTAGTACTCTCCATCGACTACTTCTTGTATTGACTTAGAGACGAGTTGTGAGGACGATATTGTATATTATTTTGGTGATTTTGGATGTCTTTTATGCTGTTGTCACTTTATATCATCTTTTTCTTCGCTACGGCGTCGTATATCTGTTGTGGTGGTTGTTTCCGCCTTTGGGCGTGGTTTTCTCCCGTTGGGGATGCTTTACTTATATTATATGTTGTACCCATTTTAGGGGCTAGTTTTACAAAGGAGGTTCTGCCAAATTTTTAAAGAAAGTAAATTTGAACTTTAAAGAATTTTGATTGAGATTCTAAAAGTTTTTATACATTGTTCTTATCACTTACTACTTTTGATGGTTCAGATTGCTAGGTTTTCGGCTTACTTAGATTGTGTTACGCCTGTAGACGTTACGTAGTTTATGTGCTGTCACGTGCCAATTTCGGGTCGTGACAGATATTACCTTGCTTCTCTCGGTTTCATCGCTTACCTGTTTATGTTTACCGTAAGCTTGAATCCTGTTTACCATGCTTATCTTCTTCAGTATCTTGGCTTCAGATGAAGTCGTTTCAGGTATCCTACTTGTTCATGGTTTTTCCGCATTAGCATTATTCGATTCTGGTGCATCCCATTGTTTTATGTCGCCCAAGTTTATTGCCGCACACTCGATTTCTTGTACAACCCTGTCTAGTTGTTGGGACATACACACTAGGAATGGGAAGATCATATCTAGTAGCAAGTGCAAGGATTGTTCAGTTGTTATCTGCAGACGGGAGTTATTTGCAGATTTCTTGGTGATCGATACCGGAAGTTATGATGTTGTCTTTGGAATGGATTTTCTCGGCACATTCCATGCTCACATTGATTGTAGGGCAAAGAAAGTGATTTTCCATATTTACGGACATCCGGAGTTTATTTTCGCTGGAGGTAGCAATTCTGTCTGTCCAATCGAGTTTAGGGCTAGGCTGACAGGCACCGTTCTTTCGTCGATAGAAGTTGCTAAGGATGCCAGCTATAGTTTGAGAGTTCATAGACGTGTTCGAGGACATCTCAGGTTTACCGCCAAAACGAGATGTGGAGTTCGCAATCGATCTTGTTCCTGGTGCAGCGTCAATCTCAAAGGCGTACTATCCGATGACACCAGTGGAGTTGGAAGAAGTAAAGAAGCAGGTTACTGAATTGCTGGAGAAGGGTTGGATTCGAAGCAGAAATTCACCCTGGGGAGCTCCAGTTCTTCTAGTCAAGAAGAAAGATGTCATAAGGAGGATGTGCATCGATTATCGAGAATTAAACCGGATGGCTATTAAGAACAAGTACCCAATCCTTCACATTGGCGAATTGTTCGAGCAGCTTAGTGGCGCGAGGGTATTCTCGAAGCTGGATTTGCGATCCGGATATCATCAAGTTCGAGTTAAATCAAAGGATATTTGCAAGACTGCGTTCCGAACTCGATATGGACATTATGAGTATTTAGTGATGCTATTCGGAGTCACGAATGCACCGGCGATATTTATGGACTTGATGAACTGAATATTTTTTCCGTTCTTGGACCAGTTTATAGTGGTGTTCATCGATGATATTCTGGTCTACTCGAGGAGCATGCAGAACACTTGAAGATCGTACTGCAGACATTAAGGCATGAAAGATTGTATGCAAAGATGAGCAAGTGTGAATTTTGGCTCGAAGAAGTGGAGTTTTTGGGGCATGTTGCATCTGGAGATGGAATCGTCGTTGATCCTGAGAAGATTGCAGCGGTTCAAGATTGGTTGATTCCGAGGGATGTAGTGAAGATCAGAAGTTTTCTGGGACTTGCAGGATACTACAGAAGATTCGTGGAGAATTTTTCTCGATTGGCTGAGCCTTTGACCAAGCTTACGCGGGAGGATGTACCATTCGTATGGACGGATAGTTGTGCATCAGCTTTTGAGTCGTTGAAGCAAAGGTTGATAACCGCTCCTATTTTGACCATACCAGACGGTTCCAGAGGATAGGCGATTCACAGCGACGCGTCTGGGAAAGGTTTGGAATGTGTTCTGATGCAGCATGGAAAGATTATAACCTACACATCGTGGCAGTTGAAGGCCCATGAGAAGAATTACACAACTCATGATTTGGAGCTAGCAGCTATGATTTTCGCTTTGAATATTTGGAGACACTACTTATTAGGCGAAAGAGTCGAAGTATTCACCGATCACAAAAGCCTAAAGTACGTGTTCAAGCAAAAGAGCTTAACATGAGACAGCGTAGATGGTTGAGCTGATGGCTGACTATGATCTTGATTTCAAATATCATCCGGGGGAAAGTTAATGTAGTGCTGGATGCGATTAGTCGGTTGCCAGCAATTCGGATGTTGACTGTACAGAAGGAGCTTATCACTGATCTTCGGAGATTCGAGTTGGAGATCGTGTTACCGCATTCTTCATGATGGTTGATGCAGCTGCAAGTACAGTCGTCGTTGATCGATAATATTAAAGCAGCGCAGTCGTACAATCAAAGATTGCAGAAGTTTCAAGAACCGGTAGAAGCAGGACTTCGAGCGGACTTGTTGATTCATGAAGATGGTTTGTTACGATATCGAAGCCGTTTGTGTGTGCCGAAGGGAGATATTTGTGAAGAAGTTATGAAAAAGACGCACAGTTCCGCATTTTCCATACATTCAAGAGCCATAAAGATGTACCGTGACCTACGGCAGCATTTCTGGTGGGAAGGCATGAAAAGGAAGATTGCCCGTTTTGTAGCGAAGTGCTTAGTGTGTCAGCAAGTTAAGGCTGAACATCAAAGAGTAGCTGGTTTATTGCAACCACTTCCGATTCTTCAGTGGAACTGGGAACATATAACCATGGATTTCATGATAGCCTTACCGCGGAGTCCAAAGGGCAACAATGCAAGTTGGGTGGTTGTTGATCGATTGACCAAGGCAGCTCATGTCATACCATTTCTAGTTTATCAGTCAACGGAAGCGTTAGCAGAACGGTACATGCAGGAGATTGTGAGATTGCATGGAGTATCTGTGAGAATTTTTTTCGATCGTGATACCCGATTCTTATCGCACTTCTGGAGGAGTCTACAGGAAAGTTTGGGGACGCGATTGAAGTTTAGCACTGCTTATCATCCCTAAACAGATGGCCAGTCGGAGAGAATGATCCAAACTCTTGAAGATATGTTGAGAGCTTGCATGTTGGACTTCAAGGGTTCATGGGAGGATCATCTACACTTGGTGGAGTTCTAGTATAATAACAGCTTCCAAGCTACTATTCAGATGGCTCCATTCAAAACATTGTATGGTCTCAAGTGTCGCTCACCCGTCTGTTGGGACGATGTTGGAGAAAGAAGATTGTTGGGACCAGATTTGATCGTGCAAACAGTAGAGAGAAAGTTAATACCATCCGGAATCATATGAAGGCAGCACAGGATCGGCTGAAGAGTTGGGCCGATACATCGAGAAAATCTCTAGAGTTCGCTGTTGGTGATCTTGTATTCATGAAGGTATCACTGACTAGGGGAGTGATTCGTTTTGGGAGTCGAGGCAAGCTTAGTCCTCGATTCGTGGGGCCTTTCGATATTATTGAGCGTGTTGGAGAAGTGGCTTATCGAATGGCTTTACCATCATCTTTGGCGGGTGTTCATGATGTGTTTCATATATCTCAACTCCGTAAGTATGTTCGAGATGAAACACACGTGATAGATCATTCGGAGCTGACTGTAAGGGAGGATTTGACCTATGAAGAACGACCGACGTCGATTGTTGATCGAAGAGAAAAGGTCCTCAAGAACAAGGTTATCCCTCTCGTACTTGTTTCATGGGGGAATCGCTCGCACAGAGAATCGACTTGGGAGCGAGAAGACGAGATTCGACGGAAGTTTCCAGATCTCTTCTTATAGATTCATGCTTTTTTATCTTTTCTTGTTCCGGGAATTTCGAGGATGAAATTATTTTTGTAGTTGGGTATAATGTAACACCCTAGTTCATTTATACCAGTTCTATTTTGGATATTTCTTTATTTATGGCTATTTCTTGATTTATTGTATTATGGGTGCGAATAGTATAACTGGTATCTGTGGTTGCATCCGATCCGACCCACATGATGGAAACTCGTCTTGATTCCTGTTTGTGATTTATCCCAGCTAGTTATGAGAATCCGTGCAATTTCATGTTCTATATCCTGCATACCTGCATTATGTCTTGCTTTTGCATTTTTTAATAATACAATTATAACCAAGTAAAATATTTTAAAAATATCTAGCACAACCTGCATCATACCCCTTACCCTGTTGTAGCATCCGTACATCATGTTCTTGTCCCGTTCAGTGAAACGGGCTCGTTTGGATAGCTATGTGCACGCTACGTGTATCAGTTCTTGGGGATATGCATTTTCGTTACCCGGATATCGTATTTTGGTTTTGTTTGATACGTATATTATCCGTATTTTCAAACTATAATTTTAGACCCAACCCGGGTAAAATTTGGAGTAATTTTGTATTAGCCAAAATCTCAAATTTTATTAATATTATATTCTAGTAAATTTTAAATATTTATATATTATACGTTTATAAAAAAAATTTATATTTCCAAATATATTTCCAAATATATTTTCCAATCCTAATCCTAATCCTAATCTACAGATTCTCTCCCTCTCTCCCTCTCTTAATTTATATACATATTGATTCTTTTAATATTTTTTAAACTCATACCTCACGTCTCTCTCTCTCCTCATTTCTATTCTTCTTCCTTCGCTGCCTCTCGCCACAAGAACCCACACTCGTCATCTTCCTCGCCGCCGCCGATCTCGTCGTCACCTCCTCCACCCTCGCCCGTCATCCTCGCCTCCTTCTCCCGAGCTCCTCTCCCTTGCCAACCCCACCAACCCAAACCTCTTATCCTACACGCCAATGCCAGCACCTTCGAACTCGCCTGCACCCTTGCCGGAGCTCCGACCCCGTCGCCTCCGCACACTCGATAACACCTCAACCCATTCTCCTCTCATCTCACCTGCAAATCCACAACCCCTGCAAACAATCCCGATCACCTGACATTATATGTTATCACTGATTACTATTCGTGCATCCGTGCATTTATCGTGATTCGATACTGGTTACATTTTACTGTTGGGCGTCCATTGGATACACTGTACACAACCTGACATGACCTGATACACCACTGCTTGACTTGATACCTGATCCTGTTACTAATGCCGACAACCCTGACCTGTTGTCCCGATGGACGTTATTGTTGTCTGTATAGACAAAACCTGTACCCGCATGATCATGTGTTGGCATTAGATATTGATTGGTAATATCTGACTTGAACACATAACCTGGGGGGTAAGGGGAAATCAAGAATGTAATCGAACGTAACTCAAAGGGCTATTATATTGTTTGCCGTTTTTCCGGGGGTTACGGAATATATTGTTTGTCGTTTTTCCGGGCGTTACGGAATATATTGTTTGCTATTTTTTCGGGCGTTACGGAATAATCCTGTTACCGTGGTCCCATGGGGAATGAACGGGATATAGACCGATGGGTTACGGTGAGAATTGCATTAATTGATTTCGAAGACTTTAGAATAGATAACCCAGTAGTATGGTTTAGATTACTCGCTGCACTTTACCTGCACGTATACACTTCACCGTTTCATATCCATGTTTACTGGTTATATTCATTTATATTCATGCCTGCATATCTTGTGTATTCTAGCTACTTACTATTGTTGATATTATGACGCACTGACATCTTGGTTTTGCATGGCCCGGTCCCTTTATCTCTTTCGCAGGCTGACCAGGAGTATTTCAGCCGACAGGCCGATCAGTGAGGAGCATGTTAGTGTTTAGCTTAGTCTTGTTTTCTTTTCGTACTTTTATTTCCTGATGTGAGCCCGTATTTGGGACGTACTTTCCAGATGTTATTGATTATTGGATTCATTGCTTCTGCACATTTATATTTCTTGACTCGTTTATTCTGGCAGATGGACATGTATTAGATAGTTTTATTTTATTTCTACGGTTCTTGATATCTTATAGACAGCTGTAATGTGACTGTGGAGGAATGTTTCCTAACCACAGGTAGCATGGTTGGCTCTGTCACGTGCCGATCTTAGCGCAATCTAGGAAGCGGGGCGTGACAATTTGAGATCAAGTTTTCTTTAAGAACTAAATTCTTATGTTTTTTTTATAAGAACTAAGTTTCATTTTAGGGTTAAACCATGTTTTCAGAGGAATTAAATTCCTGGGACATGTTTCTTTTTTGTCTTTACTCTTTATCTAGTTCTTTCCCCTAGATTTTGAGTCTGAAGGACAGAATTTTCCTGATGAGAATTAAATTCTCAACTTGTGGGAGATTTGTCTTACGGATCTCAGATCCAAAGAAAGAACTAAGTTCTTATATGAAGGATTAAATCCTTGTGTTTTGCTGGCGCTAGGCAAAGGAGATATTTTTAATCTCTTCTTTTCTTTACCTCAGGTTTGAGAAAGCGAGGATCTTCTTCTTTTTTCAGGAGAATTAAATTCTCGGTTCTTATGGAAAACTTATGAGGTCGATTCTCGATGTGATACTTGAAGTCTCGGATCGTTTATATAGAAGAGGCAAATTTTTAATTAGTTTGAGAAAATCTCTCATTTGAGAGATACCAATTAATTTTATTGGTCTCAAAAATAATTTAGGGAATTTTATCCACCGTTGGATTTTTGATCCAGTGATTTCTGTTTTACAGATTATGTTTTTCTTGTTTTTAACATGATTAAGGAAATATTTTCGTATATACAGGATTTAATTCTGTCAAATATTGATTTTTAATCACCATTGGATTTTTTATCCAAGGGTGCTCTATTTAACAGAGCATATCTTTCTTATTTAGAAAGATTGGGGAAATATATTCTTCCATTTCATTGAATTTTTGATCCAAAAACTTTCTGTTTAACAAAAAATATCCTTCTCATTTAGAAAGAATAGAGAGATATTTTCTTTTAATAGAATTTAATTCTATCATTTGATGATTTATCATCACCTTTGGATTTTTGATCCAACGGCTCTGTTTAACAGAGAATATCCCAAGGTGGGGAAATAATCCTCATGTAGAATTTAATTCTACTTGCTTTAGTTTAGGCGCTGGTACTGACGTGTTATGTACGTGCGCACCACTTAAGAATTTAAATCTTATATATGATAGGCGCTCCTGTGCTTTGCACATTGGCACTCACGTGAACTTCACGTGCGGCGCCACTATAGAATTTATTCCTATAAGACTAGCGCCAGCGCTGGCGCTCTCTCAGGGAGCACGTGAGGCGCTGACTCATTGGATTTAACAAAGGTTGGCTCTTATTATTGTGTTTAATTTTTAGGTGAACAAATGCCCCAACCGTTGTTCTTACGTGGCTTACACGTAAGTACAACGGTGTCACTTTTACCATCGTTGGATCACCTAGGAAGTTGAACCGTTCCCCTATGTCTTATAAATAGGGCCTTTGTGTAACGACTCTGAAAATCACTGTACAGAAATTTCTTATTATTGTACAGAAAAGAGTATTACAACCTGTGTAAGAGTTAAAAGTTATTTTTATTAAATAAAAGCAAGAAGCAACTTGTAGCTCACCGGTAAAGCCTCTATACTACTGTGACATAGCCTGTGCGTTCGATTCCCATCGGACCCAATTATTTTTTCAGATTTTTCTTTTTAATTTTTCGGAAGCCCAAGAGTTGCATGTGCAATACACGGAGAAATGAAAAGTTTCAGAAAAATCAAATAGGTGAAAGGAGGTGTACACACCCAACTTGACACGTGGCACAAATCTCGAGACAACCCAACCAAATCCGACCGCCCGTTTCCCTAATATGGCCGCTACCGACAGCAATTGTCTTGGAAAAAGACATAAATCCTGCCGTCCATGTGCAGCAGTTGCCGATTACTCCCGACCCTAAGAAATGCATGAGTTAAATCCATTCACAAGTTTCTGACTCAATCTGAATCCAAACTTAACCAGAATCCAAAATCAAACACGAACTTGTATACTTGATCATGAACTTGAATACTATAATTCAAACATCAAACTCAAATTTGCATACTTGACTCGACTTGACCAAACCATGGTTGTAACTTGACATGAACTTGATATGAACACCTGAACACATGCTTACATCTTGCACATGAACCTGTACATTTTATATCCATGGATTCGGCCAAGACTTATAATCTTAATCTATACAATACAATACGCGGGGATAAAGGGGTAGATTGGTATGGAATTATATCGTGGCACGAGATGTCACTTTAAAAGACACCTGCATGAATTCACGTGCTATTGTTCCGTGGGTTATGACGTGGCCTTGTACTACATGTTACCATAGTCCACGGGATAAGATGGATTCCTCTCGTATACACGAATACCTTCTTTATCAAACTATAAATAACCACGTTAGATTAACTATACTATACTAGTGAATGATCATATACAATTTTACATGACCTCTGTTCATTTGGTTTTATTCACATTAAATACTATCTTCCCTTATTTCTTTGGGACTTATCGAGCGCTAGTTCGCTGACGACATTCTTCTCTATTTTCCTTCTTTGGAATGTTCGTCAGGAGGACCGGACTCTGAAGATGTAGAGACGAGTCAGGAGGACCGTTCCCGCAAAAATTTTCGGCCAAGAGCTATTTGTTCCCTTATAACCCTTATAAAAAAGGAAGAGAAGAAAGAGGAAAAGAGTTCACGGTTGGACATCACGTGTTAAGCACGTGAGCGCTTATATGCAAAGCTTATGAGCGCTGAAAGTAAATAACAAAGGGCCGAACATGCATCATGTATTGAACATGTGAGCGCTCATATGCAAAGCATATGAGCGCTGAATAAAACAAACCTAAAGGGCCAAACAGGCCTCACGTGTAAAACACGTGAGCGCTCATATGCAAAGCATATGAGTGCTGAACATAAATCACCAAGGGCCAAACAGGCATCACGTGTTAAACACGTGAGCGCTCATATGCAAAGCATATGAGCGCTGAATAAAATAAACCTAAAGGGCCAAACAGGACTCACGTGTAAAACACGTGAGCGCTCATATGCAAAGCATATGGGCGCTCAACATAAATTACCAATGGCCAAACAGGTCTCACGTGTTGAACACGTGAGCGCTCATATGCTCATATGAGCGCTGAAAATAAACAGACTAAAACACGTGAGTTCTCTTGCCGCTCACATGCAAAGCATGTGAGCACCCCAATTTAAAACGCTCCTATCAAATTCTAGAATTAAATTCTAGTTGGGAAATATTTTCCTGATCTTGTTAAACTAAAAAGATATGATAGAATAAAATTCTAATCTTGTTAAAACTAAAAAAATATTCATAATCTTGTTAAACAAACATGAAATCTTCTCTGTTAAACAGAGAGCCTTTGGATAAAAAATCCAACGGTGAATAAAATTTACCGATTGATCTAAAAGATCATGAAATCAATTAAGATCTCTCAATGAGAGATTCTCTCAACAAATCGATTTTTTCTCTTCTCCTATAAATAGGAGCAAAGAGATTATATCTGAAAGAGGAGAGACCCCCTATACGATTTGTGGAAAAAAAAAAGAAGAGCTCTCTTTTAGAAAAAGAAACCCTAGGTATGAAGAAAGACATAGAGATCATTTTATCTCTTCTTCGCCATTTCAAGGTTTAACTCTTCTAAAAAGAACTTAGTTCTTCCTCTGGTTGAGGTCTGCAGAAACAGATCTCCCTACAAGTTGAGAATTTCATTCACATCGGGAAAATTCTGTCATGCAGACTCAAAACTTAGGGGAAAGAACTAAGTTTGAAGAATTTAATTCTTCCAAAGATATAGGAATTTAATTCCTCTGATAAAACTACAGTTTAACCCTATAAAAGAATTTAATTCTTATCAAAATCAGGGACCTGAAATGCCCAAAACTCATATCAAGATTTCCATGCACATAAAAGAAACGATTAGCGTTCAACACTATCACAATAGATCACGTGTTCCCATGTGAGCAACTTTGAGGAACGAAAGGAACAACTGACATCGCCTCACGTGATCTCACGTGACCCCCTAATAGTGCTTAGCACTTTCAAAAGAAAAAAGGGGGATAAATCCAAAAACAGTTCCCATTTTGGGGTGCCTCACGTGATCCCACATGACCCTCTAATAGTGTTTAGCACTTTCAAAAGAAAAAAGGGGGATAAATCCAAAGACAGTTCCTATTTTTGGGCGCCTCACATGATCCCACGTGACGCCCAATAGTGCTCATCACTTATAAAAGAAAATGGAATAAACCCAAAGAATCAGTGCCCAATTCCCAGGGCTCCAAATTTCAGTGTTTAACACTGCTTTAGAGCCTCACGTGGGAGCGTGTGAGCGCCAAGAAGATATTAGTGTTTAACACTGTGAGAGGCCAACCTTAGCCCAAATTAGCCAAGTCCCCCGAGGCCAAAACCCATTTGATCACCAATCAACCTAACCCTCCTATGCTCAGGTCTCCCAAAATCGATCTTAGTTCCAAAGATGAATAATGATCTCTTGACACATGGCATCTAAAATGATGTTCGTCCCACCATGATCTCTCCCTTCAATCTGGAGTTCGGTTCAAGGGTATATCTCTCCATACCTCTGATATATGTCGTTATAATTCTTCAACGTCTTCAGAGAGATGGAGGGTCCTGACAACCAACAGCTCTTTAGTGCACTCCCAAACCCATGAGCACATCCCTATGGACCATAACATTCTTAAACTAGTTATGAACCGAAACGTCCTTAACCTAACAACGGACCGCAACGTCCTTACACTAGCTATGGACTGAAAACGTCCTTAAACTAAAACAATAGAGCCCAAATGCTCTTTTGTTAGATCTGAATAATCCTAAATCCTGTTGAGTAGATCTTAGTCTAAAATTAGACTAACGTATCCTTAACAACCATTTAAGTTGATCTTAATCTCAAATGAGATTAACGATCCTTAAATCAACTGAAACCTAAATCTATGAATATACATATTTGGACTAATCCACGCCCTATGGGCGGCAACACAAATTATTCTCCCTATACAATCCACGAGCAACCAAAAATAAAACAAACACACACGACACGAAGTGACCTTCTGGAGCAGGAGAAAATGGTTACCGCGATACGGTAACGTAATTAACTGCAGGGGATTGCACCTGCAGGGAAGAGCGTCCCCACAATCGTAAACCCCTCACAACGAGGGGGGATCTGACGAAATCTGCTAAAATGGCCGCTTCCGTCTAAACCACCGATACACGGTGCTACAAATCAACTTGGCATCTACGGAGAGGTGGACGGATAAATCCAAATAGCATCTGCCCCCAAATTCAGGGAAGACGTCTGTCTTCCCGGTTTTCAGCGGTGAACAAGGACTTGGACCAATTTGCAGCTCAGCCTGACTACTAGTTCTTTCCGCACTTATTTTCAGTATGTCATTGTTTAGGCACTTGCTTTTATTATTGTATCTTTTATTTTCAGATAGTTGTATGTAAAGATGAATATAAATAAAGTCGTTGTTTCATTTTATTACTCTTGTCATTCTTGTTCATTGTTATATTGCTTAATTATGCTTAACGTATTTGTTTCATAGTAAATACGCTGCGGGCTTGCCATGTCACAGTTTCCATCTATTAGGAAGTGGGGCGTGACATTTTAGCCCTTGTGATGACTGCTGTCTCATCATCTTCTACCTTGAGTCTTGCTCTTCTTTTGAGAATTTAATTCTTGTTTCAAAGCTTAGACCTCTGTCCCTAAGAAGCTCTTTTGAACACAGTAGACTACCAAATTTCTTGGTGAGGATTATGAACATAGCTTAGCTCATAACCTCTTTTAATCATATATATATATATATATATATATATATATATATATATATATGGATTTTAAATCCATTATCAAATTCGACAGAGCTTAGCACTTTTTTTTTTGAATCGATCTCTTGGAGATCTTAAAAAAATCCTTCTTTTTTCATAGATCATGGATCTTGATGTCTATATCCATTCTTGAGAATCTTTGATTCTCTTCTTTAGGGTTTTACCCTACTGTCAATCTTGATGTCTATATCCATTCTTGAGAATCTTTGATTCTCTTCTTTAGGGTTTTACCCTACTGTCAATCTTGACATTTGAGATTTCCTGGAATTTGATTCCATCATTCATCCCATGAGTTTTTCTAACATGGGGCTCTCTGGGATTTATCCCACCATTTGGGGGAATTTAATTCCAATTATTTGCAGAGCTTAGCTCTGATTTGAATTTTAAGAACTTTGGGAATTTTATTCCCTTTACTGTTCTTTGATGTTTTTTTCCTTCTCTAGAATTTTTTGGGGTTTTAATCCCTTCCGTTTTTTACAGATTTGAATATGTTGCTTGTTTTAAAGAGCCCGCATTTCGAGAAATATTGGGAGTTTTTAACTCTACTGTTTAATGAGCACTGTTCATTTAATGAGAATCTTTTTAGATTCTCACAATGGGCATATGTCTCATCATTGATGAGACACTATCTTGATTTTGTGCGGCCCACATTTTTTTTAGACTTAGTGACTTTAGCATTTTGATTGCTAACTCTCCATTGGTTTTCTTTTCAGGTACCATGGCTTCTGGTTCCTTTTTTCCGTATATCCACTCGGAGAGTGCTTTTGCTATGCTCCTACTGATCGTGAAGTCCTTGCTTTAATCCGGGACTACGACCAAGTACGAAAATCTCTTCATCTATGGGGAGCGTGGTATAGCTACATTAACCGAGATCGGCGGAGCTTTACTTGTGAGGCGCCATCAGAACCGATACTCTCGATTCAGTATGCTGACCCTCCGCCAGTTGCTTATACCGTGGAAGAGACCAATTGGACTGCAGAAGGTCGTCTTCAACCTTCTATGGCATCGATACCTGTCCAACCACCAATGGCCCTAAATATTTTAGGGCTTCATATATGTCAAGGAGAGGCACGTCCTTGGGGTTAGGTTTATACAATAGGAGTGACCCCTCGACATCCTGCTGGTTACCTCATTTGGGCTCGCTACATCTTATCAGCTAAGAAATCGTTGCTGCTGAAAACCGGGTTATAACCAGCGGTCTACGTGTCTCTCTTTTATTACCATACTCCTTATGTGTTGTGGGTTAAGTCTTTCTTGGAACAGTGGAATATCCCAACCCATACATTTTTACTATCGGACTTAGAAGTATCGATTTCGCTGGAAGAATTAGCAGATATTTCTGGATTACCCGTTAGAGGGAAGCATTATGAGGAGATGCTTCTTCCTGACGAGTATATCTTTGCCACCGAATCGGTCGTCATGGGCCTTAAGCCGGAAAATGCTATCCAGCACAAATTCCCGAGTTTGATCAAAGTGTTGAATATTTACTAAATCTTGTTTTTGGAGTCTAGGGGGCATAGGGTTAGCTTTATGGATTTCGTGGCCCATTTCCTTCGTCCGGAGGTTTTATCGAAGAAGGCTGCGAAGTTTGCCAAGCTTGATGATCTGTTCAGGTTTGGCTTGGACAAGTTGCCGACTGCTGATGCGGATTTGAAGCAGTTCTTTATTACGGACACCCCTATCATCCCTTTTGCAGAAATTGCTGCTTCGGAAATTGATGAGGAAACGTTTTTCATGGGATTCAATGGCTTGTGGCTGAGCTGGTTTGCACTCCCAATGCATCCTCTCTACATAAGACTGTCTGTTTTCTATCCGGCTCATCATGTTGCGGCGGGAATGCGTATGGCCGTTGGAGTTGCAGGATTGGCCTATTTGTATAATAGCCTACGTATAACATTCAAAACCACCCAGCCGGGTTTGAAGCCCGTAAATATCCCTTTACACTATTTCACCTCTTGGATTAAGATGCATGTGTTGGATGCCTTTGGTGTGCATAAGAGACCTAAATTTTATGAACGGTATAATTTCCCCCGGGTCATGCAATTGGTCGATGCTTCTTCTCCGGACCGAACACAACGAGAGGCTCAGCGGTTACTTCTGCGTCCGCGCATGGTTGGGGACAGCATGACCTTTGTTAATAGGGTCCTGACCATTGGTAAAGAACCTTCCAAAGTGGTCCAGCCGCTTCATGATATATTCAAGGATGGGGTTTCAGCTTCAAAGGCCCTGGAATTGTGCATTTGTATTCCATTAGGCCTGGTTTTTTAGTATTCAGACAAAATGCCGTGGTGTTAGTCATGAGGTACAACCCACATCGCTTTGCTCAAAAATCCGGATATAACCAAGGCATTCCCCTCGATGCATTTCTTGTCGATCTAGTTGCTTCAGAGGAGAGTATTCGCAACGTGGTGCACCATTTTATGCGGCTGAATACGAGGTCTTATTTTTTGATTGCTGAGTCGATTCGTATTCCGAAAGCCTCAAATGCCTATATAGCCTGGTATCTGCTGGGTTATGCTGGCGCCCTGGCCATCAAAAGTGGCCGGTGCGGAACAAAAACGACGAATAAAATTCTGGCGCCGACGGAACCCAATCCCAAAATCGAACCCATAAACACTAAAACTAGCAAACCAAACACAAAGAGATAGAATGGTTATACCTAATGAACCAAGTCCTTCGGGTCTTCAACCATTTCCAAGCTCCTAGCGATACGGATCGACTTTGGTCACCGGTCTTCCTTCATCTCCGATGATCCACCTGAGGGAAATGGCGCAAGCTTCAGGTTCGCCAAGCGAACCAACCGACTCTCCAGGATTGCTAGTAGTAGAGAGTGGGGGGGTATAGAATAGTGTCACTATAATTCTTTCTCTCAACCATGAGCTCAAGTGAGCAACAAGTGAAGATGAAGAAGACGTGAGCTAAACTAGTGGCATGAGAAAAATTGGCTAAGGGTTTTTGGGTATTTGAATGAGAGTGTGATCCAAAAGAGCAAGCCCCCACTCCACCATAATTGTGGCCGGCCCCTCTCTCCTCTTCCAAAAAAATGCACACCAAAAAAGAAACCTTTTCCGATTAACAATAATTTATTAACAGCCATACCAATCACTACATATCCAAAGACCATGCTTTGACTCAAAACCCATACCCATGTCATGTCACCTTTTCCACCTCATCTAAAACAAATGATTTTCAAAAGAAAATCAATAATGAGGTGGCATATTTTAGAAGCCATTCTGTATAAATACGGAATGCTTCCCGGTACATATATCGAAATACACATACGCGTATTCGCACGAAAATACGAATAGCCAAAGAGAGGAAAAATAAATAGTGAGCGATAATACTAGAATACATATATACAAATACATATGTAAATTATTAAATCAAAACTTGATTTAACAATCTGGCTTAATCCTAAGCCGCTAGTATTATCAACCGTTTGATTAAAATCTGTGCAGTCCGTGCACATATTTAATCGGACACCTGTATGTATCAACATACGTCAACTACACCATATTGCCTGAACCGTGAAAACCCTCTGTGTGGGACTCTAAAGACTCGTCAATACGCTGGAAGTGGGTGTAACCACAAGCACGTCAGCGGCACTAGCTGTATGTAACGACTACCCAGGTATTGAGCGAAAGGAAGGCCGACGAGCAAACTCATCCGAACCCCTACTGAGCCTGTCAGTGACAATATCCGTACAGTCCGGTCTGTTCGTATAAGAGTATCACATATCGAGTATAGGGGGTGGATAAAGTCAGACCCCTAATAATGTGATAATTCGTGTCGGTATGAAACCCATCACCTCGTGAGAAACTACTGATCCAAATCAGTAATTCTCCATTACCCCGGCCGAGAATTTCAGGTGATGGCCACCCGTGCACTGTGCGACATCAACCCCCAATACCGGTAGAGACGAATCCCTGATGATCCGCTCACTGCCTCCATGTGGCTCGGGACTGTACCCAACTAAAACCTGTTTGCACGTCTCCTTTGAGCGTGGTAGGATAGCAATCAAAGCATAGTGGGGACTCACACGAGACAAATGACGATCCCAGGTCGACAGACTAACCTGTACACATGTCACCAGGGAACTGCAATCTGAAAATAGGTATAATACCAACTAGCATGTTCCCGGCGAGTCCGTCCAGTGTACTCATAACCCAATGAGCACCTGTATACTATCTTAGGTGATCAACTAACACCAATGGCTTGTGAGACCGGCCACCGCCCCTCGTCAGGGTCTAGATAAGTATACACCAGTCTACACTGGAGTATTGATACCCAGTCTCGATACTCCTACGACTAGGGACATTTAAGGATGCGCTTATAGACCCCCAGCTCTCACGTATACGATCGCCATCATAATGCTGGTGGTCAAGCAAGAATCCTATGGGCTCTATCATGATGATAAAGACAAACCAGATAGCATATTATCATCTCGAGTAAGACTGTTTTATCGGTATAGGGCCTTCCTCAGTCATCACAATCGCGTGCCTGTGACTACGATAATTGCCTTGAGGGCATTATAGCCAACAGTATCAACATGCGACGGGTACCGTTATCAAAGAAAAGAGACCGATGCACCTTGATCACAAGGATTCTGTCCCGGCCAGTAACCCTACGGTTCCACTGAAAAGACGAGCAGTTGTCCGCCTTCCTTGAGAGAGAGCGACGCGATTGTAGTTCCGTATGCCTTTCCAATGGTGTCGACGGCCACGACTGGACGCAAGTGCTCCTGGCGGCGTGATGGCTGCGGCATCTTCTGAGTCGAATATTGGCTCAGAAATCAGGACTCACCATCCCAAAAGGCCTATAAAGCGAAAGCTCCTGTCGTCAGGTTTTTTTGCCGGCCCTAAGAAGAAAAAGAAATCCAAGTTTTTAGCTGACGTTGTATTTAGTCAAGAATCTCTTGCTCCCTATAGCGAAAGCTTGTCCGAATATGGCACCAACGACAATCTTTTTAAAGCTTCTACTGAAGAGAATGCCGCAACTAATCTTCAAGATACTATTAAGGCTTTTGAGCGCTTAGCCCGCGAGCAAGCAGCGCTTGCTGGTCTTGCAGCGTCAGGTACATCTCATTTATACTCTTTCGTATATTTTAGAGTTTATTGTGTTTTATTGACACTCCTTTCTTAACAGGAATCTTTACTGAAGTGGATCTTTTGGCATCCATCAGAACATACGAGGAAGAGGAGAGATTTCATGCTTCTATAGGGTTTGGTATGATTTATTTTGTGGCGCCTTTAAAATATTTTAGCTCATTTTGTCCACACCTTGACTTCTTTTTTCTTCATTACAGGAACCACCGCAGCTAGTGTTGTTCCAAGTGCGGTGCCATCTTTAGGTGGTTGTGCAGAGGATATTCCTCCCCCGATGGCCCATACGGAACCTTCAGAGCTACCGGTTACTATTGAAGCCACCTCAGGGCTACTACGGGAAGTATCGCTAAAGCAGCCGATTACGGACATTGTAGCAGATCCAGAGGCTGGGTCTGATTCAGATGAAGATGTTCCTCTTTTTGTGGTTCTAGAGAGATCTCTCCGTACAGCTAAAACGAAAAGAAGCGTCGAAAGCATGTAGTGAGAGAGCGTCAGGATATCTTCTCCATAGGTACTGGTATGAGTGAAATACTGGTATGAGTGAAATACGAACCCCTGATGCTCCCATGGAGGACATTCCCCTTTCCTTGTCAACCGCTCATAGGCAGATCGCGCGTATAGCTCGTGAAGAGGTTGAGCGTTTACTTCAAGGTGAGACATCACACGATACTTTAACGAAACCTGATAGGACTTATTTACTTTTCCAAGTTTCTTTCCATAGCAGTTTCTTGGAATTATAGCATATTTTTCCTTAAACGATACATCAGGGACAAGTTTAAGTGTCAGCGTTGCGGGTGATGTGCCAGCAACTAGGGATTCTGGGGCGACGGGCCTTCATTTTGAGTCTGACGCTGTTCCAGCTACTACTTCCCCTCCTTATGAATCCCCAATATCTATGGATGATGCTAGCACAATGACGACCCTTATTGATTCGGGAGATGAAGGTGCAGATGTTGAATCCGTCTTCCCAATGATAATGGAAGTCAAAGAAGCTGTCGCAACTAGTGACATTCTAGATACAACTATGGTTTCCGAAATAGGAATTAGAAAAGATGTGTTTTAACCTGAAAAGTACTCCGACGGGTAATTAAATTATATTAAGTTCATTGTGTATCGTACAATAAACGAAGACAATTTTTGTCTCTACTCCCCCTAAAAATACGGGCACTCTATTCCATTTCATTGATCAAGAACGATCGAGAACGTCAGGTATCTTCCGTGCTATTCATTTTGGATCCTTAATCCTGCTAGACACATTCATTAAAATCTCTTTTATTTCTGATATAGGCATGGTAAACCCTGGCGATCTGCTGATTGAAGAACCCCCGTTAGCTATCACCATGACTGTTGTTGTTCCACCCATATCTTTCGCACCTCCCCGAGTTTTCTCGGGCTCAACGATGGAAGGTAAAAATATTTTATTTCCTCATTTCAGTATTGATATTACCCCTTGGATTAATTACTTAACGTATATTGTTGCAATCTTGTAGGAGTGCTTTACAACCATCTGTGCCAAATGTTAGCCTCGCACTTCGCTTTCCAATCAGGATCCATCCCTCCTTCTGACATTGGTTAGTATATCTTTCATTTCTTATTTCATCTTTCTACGAGTAACCCTTTTCTAATAGGCTTTACCCCGTACTGACCACAGTCTTACGACTCGAAGGAGAAGACGAAGAAATAGCCGAGCGCTCTATGCTCCCTGATTTGCCGCTTCATTTTTTTATTTTAGGTTGAAATCTGACCCTTCTTTGTACGTGTCTTATTCCATAGCAGCTCCACTAGCTTTGGTTCGTTTTGAGTCTCGCATTTTTATGCCCGTAGGGCCCTTTGCTAAACGCCAATCTTCTAGAGGAGCGATAAATAGCATGCGCATGCTAAGAGAATTTATCAAAGACCTTAATGTTGAGACTCTCACTTTTGCTACGGACTTCGCGGATGAAGTCAACCACATGCTGGCGACTCTTGTGACTTTCCATAATAAATATTTCGTCCGCATTTGGGTTGATTATTGTAAGCAAAACGAGGATTGCCTCCATGTGATCGAGCGCAAACATCTTACGCCTGAGACATTATCCTCGAAGGCTCAATTGGTCGTGTAGATCGAACAAAGTGCCGCTTCCATTCAATATTACGAGTAGAAGCTGGTCCTGAAGCAGAAGGAGCATGAGACGGTTTTTAGCGAGTCAAGCCAATTAAGCAAATGCTGAGCGGCTCCGAGTTATCTTTGAAAATCTTCAACGATGCATGTTCAGTCGAAAATAGTGCATTTTTAACATGACAATTTTCTTACCTTTCTTAATCATCTAAAGATATTTGCTATAAATATAACACATATTAGAAGTTCATCTACAAAATATCATTTGCCATGTGTTATACATTATAATCAAAATTATGAAGGAAATTTTATGTTTAATATTTTTACGGATAATATTTTGGTATCTCACATTCTTCATTGAGATCTTGTGCAAGATTAGATCAGGTCAGATATCGGGAATCAGAAATCTGCCGATAAAATACAGGAAACCGAAGAATTAAATTCTGGCAGAGATTCAAAAACGATTAGAAGATTCCAGATATCAAAAGAAAACCCAAAGACCAACGGAAGAAAACACCTAAAGTTTCAACCTATGAAGCCACCAATTGGCCGCGGAACCGCGGTCGAGTCAGGCCGAGTCGCCACAGATCCGCGGCTGATTCGTGGGCTTCAGGGTCGGGAACTCTCTGGAAACTTCTTCTCAACGTCCTAACTTGTTGAGGAAGCCTCGTTGTAACAACCTTATTGTGGAAACTTCTCTATAACAATCTAGCTTGTTGGGGAAGCTTGGAAAGGGGGCTATAAAAAGGACCAAGGGCTTAAGAGAAGGGGTTCCGAATTGTTACCCAGTTAGTTCCTAATTTTCCCTAAATTCATTCATAAAATCAAATCAAGAAAAGAGCCAACATCAGATCCAAGATCTAAAATCAAGAATCATCAAGAAGTTCATCAAGCGATTCAACACAAGATCCTTTATACGAAGCCGATCATCATCAACGAGCACGTGATCCATGACAGGTCCAAGACTCACGGTGATCGAGCGACGTGAAGATCGACGGAAAAATTACCTCTTCAAGGGAGTGATCGAGAGCAATTCTTCTTGTAAATCTCGGATTGAAGAAGTTGTAATTTGAAGTTGAATAATAAAGGTGATAATTAGTCTCAATTTCTCTTCCTTTAAATTTTCGCATTGTGGGTTCTTTTTCTAATCTTTCTTCGATTTTCATGATGCGCGAGTAAATCTCCGCTTGATAGGATTCATAGGATTAGGGTAGATCGATGGATGATAGAATTCTATAATTTTCTTTAGTCTTATGAAGTTTACAAACCTTCGCAAAAGAATCGTTAACATCCTCATTGGGTACGATATCAAATTATTGATTATCTTGACAAAAATGTGAGATAAGATTGACGATATTTTTATGAAGGGCTAGAAAAAGAATGGGATCAATGAAAGGACAATGGATTATAGCGAATAAATCCTAGTTTCTTCCAAAAAACCCTAATCCACATTCATCGCTATCAATCTGGCGTTAAACTGTCAATAGAAAAGATGAGTTACCTTTATTCATCATCCTTGGCTACTAAATTCGATCGAATCCTCCAAACCTTCTTCATATTTTCTTAATAATTTGATCTTGACATTTTCTTGATTTCCTTTCTTAAAAACAATTTCTTGATTTTCTTGAAAGTATTACTTCAACTCAATCTTAAACGATATTTCTTGAATTTCTTTACTAGTACTTTCGACTCAACTAAAGCAAGAATTACGAATTCCTCGAATCCTAGAGTATGGCCCGTGCTCACTAACGCTCGCTACACGCGATACCGTTATTGATTGCGGTTACTACTTATTCTTTTTTTTTGAACCAATCAAATGGCGCCGTTGCCGGGGATACTTGCGTAATTTGTTCTTTCTTGCTATTTGGGTTAAGTATTATTATTCTATCAAAATTTAAATCAAGATCGCATCGTGTGCTTAACGATTCGTGTGTGAATTTTGCAAGGAGATCTAGAATCACTGTAGCAGGAAGATAAAGATTCAGAGCATTTCAAGAGGATCATAGGAGCAAGGAGAGCATCAGAACCAGAAATTGTTCAAAGAACAGTCCAATTGATCGCGGAACCGCGGCAAGAAGCTAGAATTGGCCGCGGAAGTGCGGTGTTCTTGGAGAATTATGGTTTCAGCTCTCTGTGGTATAATTTCTATCTTCTTCTCTCTCCTCTAAAATGTCCAATAACAATTTTTCTGCAGGATTCTTTGCAAAAATTCGCCGCTTAAAAAAATTCTTGTTGCGTGTTTTGATATTGGTTGTTTTTGCATATTGTAATATGAAAAATTAAGGGGCAAAGACTAAATTCAGATTAGGTGGGGATTTCATTACCCTTCTTAAACCCCACAAATCACAAAACTAGCATCCGCATCACCCTTCATTAATTAAAAAAATATCTAGACCAAGAATCTAAGGGCCATCGCGCTCAATTAGGACAGAGGAAGGTCGTGGGCAATCTACTGCTTATCCGCATTTCTTTTGTGGTGTCTAGGCAAGTGTGTCTAAGGCAAGTGGTTACATAATTAGGCCCTCTATTTACATAGCGGATACCTCATACTTACCTGGCACTTACCTGGCGACAAAAAAGATAAAAAGGTAGTAGAGGATTTATCCTGTGATTTGTCTTTTGGAAGTCTAGTAGCGGTCTAGTGACTTGACCTAGGTGATCTCAAATCTAGGGTTGATTGTGCATTTTTGTGATTTTTCTAAATCCATCTTTTCCAAAACAAACCATAAAACAAATCTTTCTTTTAATTTAAACATACGCTGCCACTTGCACTAAACCTGCTTAGTGCATGCTCGGCTGGACACGAGATTATAGTGCCCATCTTGTCCGCGTTTCTTCTATCGACTCCGAAGTCGGTATTTCTTCATCTTCTTTTTCTTCACCACCCACAACATCCATCGAGATGGATGGTTCTCCATCAAATTTTAATAACACCACTCTGCCACCACTCGCAGGTGCACAGAATCTACCATGTATATCTCTCTAAGAGAGATGTTACCCTATATGTGGTCCTCTTTGTACTTGTCTTTCTATTCCACCAGCCAATGGGGAAAATTTTGAAATCAAACCACACTTTATCAATCTTTTGCCTAAATTTCATGGTCTTGAGTCTAAAGACGCATACGTTTTCATCATCAAATTCAAAAACGTATGTGCTATGATGTGCACTTCAAAACTTTCTGTGGATGCTATGCGTTTATGTCTCCACCCGTTTACTTTGTGCGATTTAGCCGAAAAGTGGCTTTATAACACAACCGCACACTCTATTTCCAATTGGGATGAATTCGTTATAGCATTCCTTAAGAAATTTTATCCCAATCATAAGACCGCCCATGTTAGGAGCGAAATCAACCAGTTTACCTAGCTTCCCAATGAACCATTTTGGAAATGCTTTGAACGGTTCAAGAATCTGCTTGTCCAATGTCCTCATCATGGAATCCATAGATGGGATATGTGCTGAATTATATATGAGAGCATTAATCCAATGACTAAGCAGATGCTTGAAACCATGTGTCAAGGCAATTTCATGTCTAAAGGCGATGGTGAAGCTTAGAAATTTTTGGAAGATTTTGCTGAAAACACTTTACAATGGGAAAGCGTTAGTACACCATCTTCTAGGGGAGGTATCCATCAACTTTTTGTTTCCATAGCAGTAAAAACTGAAATAGCAGTATTTCAAAAGAAAATTGAAGCTATGGAAAACAAATTTTTATTAGCCTCCCTAAACCAGGTGACGCTTCTTAAAACCGTGTGTGGATACTGTTCAGATCTATGACATCTGACGGAAGAATGTCCTTTGAATTCTCCGTTTCAAGGTCAAGAACACACTAATGCTCCTTTTTAGCAGCGACTTAGAAACAATCCTTATTCTTCCACATATAATCAGGGTTGGAGGAATCACCCTAATTTTTCTTGGAACCAACACCAAACTCAAAATACAGTTCCAAACCAAAATAACTATCAAAGGGTTCCTCCACAGCAATAGCAACCACCACAAAATTAGCATCCCTTTCGATCACAAACTTTTCAAAACCTTCCAACAATTCTGCACCTTATAATAATTCTTTCCAAACGGCCGGTACCGAAAACTCCTCTTCACTCGAACGAACCTTGAATTTGTTTATGAAACATTCCATGCAAATGTCGGCTGATATAAGGTCTTCTATCGATACCATAAAGAAGGACTCCACCTCCCACGGTGAGAGTATAAAATCGATAGAAGCACATATTGCACAATTAAATGCCGCAATGAGTGCTAGAGAGAATGAGAAACTTCCATCTCAACCCGTACCTAATCCTGGCCACTCACAATATCATAATGTGAATGCCATTACCACGTTGAGATCCGAAAGAGTACTGAATAACCAAGTCAGTGAACAGATTGATAATGATGAATCAATCAATGACACCCCGGCTTCCACTTCCACTTCTGACTCTATTTCATCTAGTCCATCTTCCTTCGAGCCTATTCTCCGTTTTCCCCAAGGCTCGAACCCTCCGCCCACCTCGTTGAGTCAACCTGAAACGATCCCCACTCTAATTCTGGGATCTGTTCTGCCCACACGAACTTCTCCACAAATGTTGGACCTAACTATTATTGATAAAGCTCCTTATCCAAATAGGTTGATGGCCAACAAACCTAACGCACAAATGGAGAAGATTATTGAAATGTTTAAACAGGTTAACATAAATATCCCTCTCCTAGATGCTATACAACAAGTTCCTGCTTATGCGAAAATACTTAAGGACTTGTGCACTAAGAAGAGAAGAACTCAAGTGCCGAAAAAAGTGTTCATGACGAGTAATGTTAGCACATTTTTACCCAACAATTACCAAAGAAACGTAAGGACCCTGGCTGTCCTACAATCTCTATTTCTATTGGGGATAAAAATATTAATCGTGCTCTACTCGGCCTTAGTGCTAGTGTTAACCTGCTTCCTTACTCTGTCTACGAGCAGTTAGGTATTGGAGAGTTAAAACCTGCCCACTGCACTCTCCAGATGGCAGATCGATCTATCACCAAACCTAGGGGTGAGCTTGGGGATGTGTTGATAAAAGTTGGGGAATTTATATTCCTTATGGACTTTATTGTTTTAGATACACAACCTGTAGCGAACCCACGGAACCAAATTTCGGTGATTCTCGGTTGACCCTTCTTAGCCACTTCCAATGCTGTCATTAATTGTCGTAACGGTTCTATGAACCTAACCTTTGGGAAAATGACAATTGAGCTTAACATTTACAAGCTAGGAAGTCAACTATCTGAACCTTCTACTCATTTACTTGATGTCTGTTCTGTCCACGAGATACCTCCCGAAAGCCGCGAGGTTGATGAACTTTGCTATAATGATCTCGACGACATTAGTACATCATTGTTTGATCTAGCACATTATTATAGTGAGGACACATTTGACGAGTCCACCCTGAGTTTGAACATGTTGACTCATCACAAAAGTCAGTAGCGCTATCCGAGTCAATATCCTATGCAGGTTATGAACTTCTTAAGGAATCCGAATATCATTCCCTTACCCCACCTTCTATTGTTTCTCCGCCAACATTAGATCTCAAACTGTTACCTTCTCATCTTAAATATGCATATTTAGGTGAGAATGAGTCTTTTCCCATTATCATATCTGTTTCTCTAGTTTTAGAGCAAGAGAACGCTCTTTTGATGGTATTGAGATCAAATCGGTAAGCATTTGGTTGGACAATGGCAGACATCATAGGGATTAGTCTCTTGATTGTTGAATATCATATGCATTTGATGGATGAAGCCAAACCAACCCGAAACCCACAAAGACGGTTGAATCCCGTCATGAAGGAGGCGGTAAAGAAAGAAATCGTCAAGTGCCTGATAGTGGTATAATTTACCCAATCTCCGATAGCCAATGGGTAAGTCCTATTCATGTGGTCCTTAAAAAGTCTGGCATCATGGTCATAACTAATGAGGCTAATGAGTTGATCCAAACACGCACCCAAACTGGGTGGCGTGTATGTATTGATTATAGGAAACTCAATGCTGCAACGAGGAAAGATCACTTCACTCTACCTTTCATTGACCAGATGTTGGAACGATTAGCTGGACATGAATATTATTGTTTCATGGACGGATACTCTGGCTATAACCAGGTCCCTATCGCCGAAAAGGATGAAGGTAAAACAACATTTACTTGTCCTTTCGGAACCATTGCTTATAGACGCATGCCCTTTGGGTTATGCAATACTCCCGCTACATTTCAGCGGTGTATGATAGGGATATTCTCATACATGGTTGAGAATTTTCTGGAGATTTTCATAGACGATTTCTCTATATTTGGGGTCTCATTTGAGGATTGTCTACGTCATCTTGACACAGTTCTCACCCGCTGTAAGGATAAGAACTTAAGTTTGAATTGGGAAAAATGCCATTTCATGGTCCAAGAAGGTATCATGCTTGGACATGTCATTTCACGAAAAAGCATTGAGCTAGATAGAGCTAAAATAGATGTCATCCATAACCTTCCTCATCCCAAATGCGTCAAAGATATACGATCTTTTCTTGGTCATGCAGGATTTTATAGAAGATTCATTAAGGATTTTAGCAAAATTGCTAGACCTTTAACTCTTCTCTTGGCCAATGATACTACATTTCACTTCAATTCGGATTGTGAGGCTACTTTTGAATCACTTAAAAGATCTCTCACTACAGCCCCTGTTGTATCATCTCCTGATTGGAACCATCCGTTTGAGCTAATGTGTGATGCATCAGATTTTGCTATTGGTGCAGTATTAGGACAGCACATTGATAAGATGCCATATGCAATTTATTATACAAGTAAGACCTTGAATGATGCCTAAATTAATTAGACAACCACCGAGAAAAAACTCTTGGCAGTTGTATTTGCATTAGAGAAATTCAGGCCTTACTTGATTGGCTCACCGATTATGGTTTACACCGATCATTCCGCCCTAAAACATCTTTTATCTAAGAAGGATGCTAAGGCCAGGTTAATACGTTAGATCCTGTTATTAAAAGAATTTGATCTTGTCATACGAGATAAGAGAGGATGTGAAAACGTAGTAGCCGACCACCTTTCACGCATCTCTTCTTCACCTACTGTGACCTTACCAATAAACGACTCTTTCCCTGACGAACTGCTCTTGACCGTATCCTGAGAATCTTGGTTTGTTAATATTGTGAATTATCTAGCAACAGGACTTATTCCCAAAGAATGGTCTAAACAAGACAATCATCGATTTCTATCCCAAGTAAAGCATTTTTACTGAGATGAACCTTATTTGTTTAAGTTTTGTCCTGACCAAATCATTCGCAGATGTATCCCCAATGATGGATTCAAGAGTGTTTTGTCTTTCTGTCATGATCAGGCATGTAGTGGTCACTTTGGTCCACGTAAAACAGCGGAGAAAGTTTTGCAATGTGGTTTTTACTGGCCTACATTATTCAAAGATGCATATGATCACTGCAAAACTTGTCCACGGTGTCCACACACGGGTCGGATTTCTCAAAAAAATGAGATGCCTCTTTAGCCTATCTTGGTTATAGAAATTTTCGACGTTTGGTGTATTGATTTTATGGGCCCTTTTCCTAACTCGTTTGGGAATTTATATATCTTGTTAGCGGTTGATTACGTCTCAAAATGGATGGAAGCAATACCATGTCGCACTAATGATAACAAGGTTGTTATTATAATCCTTAAAGAAAAGATCTTTTTGCGATTTGGACACCCTCGTGCTATAATTAGCGACAACAGGATGCATTTCTGTAATCGGTCTTTCGAGATTTTGATGCGGAAATATTCAATCAATCATAAGCTTTCTACACCCTATCATTCCCAAATAAGCGGGCAAGCTGAGATTTCCAATAGACAGATAAAAACAATTTTGGTGAAAACAGTTTTTAAAAACCGTAAAGATTGGTCAACCAAATTGACGGATGCTCTTTAGGCATTTCGTACCGCTTATAAGACTGATCTTGGTATGTCTCCTTACCGCCTAGTGGTTGGAAATGCTTGCCACCTTCCTGTCGAGATCGATCATAAAGCAATGTGGGCCATTAAAGAACTTAAGTTCGATTTAAATCAAGCCTACAACTTTCGGAAGCTGCAATTAAATGAGCTAAGCGAACTTCGCGATGAAGTTTACGATAATGTGGTTATAGTAAAGAACCGGACTAAGGTATTTCACGATAAAAATATTTTTAGAAAAACTTTTACCCCGGGACAACAAGTCCTTCTTTATGATTCCCGTCTCCATCTTCATGCGGGTAAGCTAAAATCTCGTTGGAAAGGACCATTTGTGGTGCGGTATGTATACCCGCATGGGATAGTTGAAGTTGAAAATATTAAAAGCAGTTATATTTTTAAAGTGAATGGGCATAGATTAAAACCGTATTTTTCCACTGACCCCACGGAGGAGCTCCTGTTTTTACACGAGCCGCTTTATTCTAACTAAATTTCTTCCGCCTCATCTCCATGTCTCGATAATATTATCTCATCATAAGACTGGAGGCGAGTTAAAAAAGATTTAACTGAATATCCATATGATTAAAAATAAGTTTAGGGAAGATTTTCACTTTCATTTATTCTTGTACCCCGTTAATAACTTTACCTCCTAAGTCTACGTGTTTTTGAGATTTAAAAGATGACAACAGTGAGGACATTGCTGTAAACAGGTTTGGGGGAGGTTTGTGCTTATTTCCGCGTTACTTTGCATTATACACTTTGCATAAGCACAATTTTTTTTCCTTTTATAATGAAAGATTAGAAAGTGAAAAATTACATTTAAAATATTGGAAGAGTTTAAGAAAACCAAGAAAGTTAGATGTTTTCTTAAACGAAACTAGTAACAAGTAGTTATGAGCCATTGTCCCATGGGTTAATAAGATGAAGAAGTCAGTAATCTGAGGATAAAAATAATTCTGAAAAATAGTTCCTATTCTGGAAGCTAAATATTTGAACATTGATACCCTATTATACACACTTACACACGTCTTGAAACTCGGGATAGTAGAACATACCTTGAAATGCTTTTGTCTAAAATCCAAAGTACGAAGCAAATAAAAATGAAATATAAATGTATAAAATGGTGAAGAAAAATGAACACTGATTTTTTAATCACCAAGGCAGCATAAAAAAATATAGTGAGGGTGCTTCATTACCTAGTGCCTCAGACCAACTGGTTTGGGAGTCACTGCTAAACCTTAGGTGTTTCAAGACGAGGAAATTGCTAATTACGTCAAATAAGTGAGCATATTTAGTAATCGATCGGTTAGTACCTTAAGAAATATTAACGGTCGCATGAAGAATGTGTGAGCAATTCCATCCAAAATATTAACCGACTAAAAAGTACTGAGGTAGATGGACAAGAGTATGATAGGTTAAATTGAATTCTTCGAGTGTTGGGATGTCTTTTACACACACCTAGGGGTATATGATCAGTGTTTGGAGGAAAGGTAGGGATGAAGAATAAAGGCGATATTTTATTGAGAGATGATGTGATTTCTAACATCTTTTCATGACTATTAAGATAGGGCTCATGATAACCGAAAAGCTAGTGTAGTTGGAAACTCTGATTTTCAAGTTCTTTCTTTGAAAATTCTTATATTTATATGTAACTTTCACAGTCTTTCTTTCATTATAAGATTTTGTGGGTGCAATCCGCTGAAAACCCTCAAGAGACAACACTCCTCCTACTAGGGACACCTGGAGGTTTAAATGCTTGTTGCATATACTCAGTGCAATCGTGTTGCCTACGAAAGTGTGCTAGTTAGTTTTTTCTTTTTCTTTCTGCTTTTCTCCTTCTCTTGAATAAATAAAATTTGCTCGAGACGATCAAAGTCAAGTTTGGGGGTATTTGTTCAGTCGAAAATAGTGCATTTTTAACATGACAATTTCGTTACTTTTCTTAATCATCTAAAGGTATTTGCTATAAATATAACACATATTAGAATTTCATTTGCAAAATATCATTTGCCATGTGTTATATATTATAATCAACAATATGAAGGAAATTTTATGTTTAATATTTTTACGCATAATATTTTTGTATCTCACATTCTTCATTGAGATCTTGTGCAAGATTAGCTCAGGTCAGATATCGGGAATCAGAAATCTGCCGATAAAATACAGGAAACCGAAGAATTAAATTCTGGCAGAGATTCAGAAATGATTAGAAGATTCCATATATCAAAAGAAGACCGAAAGACTAACAGAAGAAAACACCTGAAGTTTCAACCAATGAAGCCACCAATTGGCCGCGGAACCGCTGCCGAGTCAGGCCGAATCGCCGCGGATCCTAGGCCGATTCATGGGCTTCAGGGTTGGGAACTCTCTGGAAATTTCTTCTCAACTTCCTAGCTTGTTAAGGAAGCCTCATTGTAAGAACCTTGTTCTGGAAATTTCTCTATAACAACTTAGCTTGTTGGGGAAGCTTGGAAAGGGGGCTATAAAAAGGACCAAGGGCTTAAGAGAAGGGGTTCCAAAATATTACCCAATTAGTTCCTAATTTCCCTAAATTCATTCGTCAAATTAAATCAAGGAAAGAGCCAACATCAAATCAAAGATCAAAAATCTCGAATCATCGAGAAGTTCATCAAGCGATTCAACACGAGAACCTTTATACGAAGCCGATCATCATCAACGAGCACGGGATCTACGACAGGTCCTAGATATTAGTTATATGTATGCCCTAGAAGCCATTACTATACATAAGATGTATATTGTAGTGGATGCTGGGACATATATAGGGAGGACTTTCTTGCTCGACATGATAGTATGCTATCTGGTTGATCTTTACCTTAACGTGTTCACTGATTGTCTCTCTGTTACATGTTGGTAAAGCCCTTAGGATGAGTACTTGACTACCTGGACTATGATGCGGATCATACTAGTGAGGACATGGTAGTCCATAAATGCATCCTTCAAGGTCCCTAGTCGTGGGTGTATCAAGATAGGGCATCGATAAACCAGAGTAGACTAGCGTATACCTTCTCGACCCATACAGATGGGAGATGGATAATCCCATATCCATTGGTGTTTGACATCAGAGATGATATACGGGTGCTCAGTGGAGACTGGGTACACTGGACGGGCTCGCCGAGAACTCCCAGATGGTATTATACCTTACGTCAGATGGCAGTTCTCTGGTGACACTGGTACAGAGTAGTCTGTTGACCCGAGATCGTCATAGAGTCTTGTGTGGTTCCCACTGTGCTTTGATTTCCATCTTACCACGTCCAAGAGGGCATGAAAAACGGTGGTTTTTGGGTACAGTCCCGAATCACATGGAGGCAATGAGCGATAGGAGGGGATTCGTCTCTCCCGGTATAGGGAGTTGATGTTGCGCTGTGTTCGATTGGCTATAACCGGAAATACCTGGCCAGGGTTGCTGAGATTTACTGGTAAGTGTTACCAGTAGTTTCTCGAATTGTTATAGACCTCATATCGACACGACTTATCGAGCTATTGGGGTCTGACGTTTACCACCCCTAGGCAAGATATGCGACATATCAGACGAACAGACCGGACTGTACGGAAGTGTTACTGGTTGGATTCACAGGAGTGTGAGCGGGCTTGCTCGTCGATCTTCTGATCGCTCAATACCCGGGTGGCCGTTATGTTTAGCAGACCTCTTGCGGCTTGTGGGTGTTTGATATGATCATCACCTGCTGCCGGCGTATTGACGAGTCTTTAGAGTCCTACACAGAGGTTTCCTGGCTCAAGAGAAACGAAATAGGAGCGCATATGAGATATGTGCGGGACCGAGAATAATGCGTGTATGTGATACCGTATTCTATTCTCGTGATGATTGTATCGAATGGTTGTATGCGATATAATCTAGTTATCGAATCGAGGATTGATTCGATAAGCCGATACATTGTATACTAGTCGGTTGTGTGCGACATGACCGGATCATTGAATCAAGTGTTGATTTAATGATTTAATGCATAATTATATATTTGATATATTACTTTGCATTAACTAGTATCGGTTCACTTTTAAATGGATTTTCTCACTTGTTTGTGCACATTATATATATAATATATTTTTTTATGCACAAGATTGTATCATGTTTGATGATACATGCTAGTTTGGGTTTGTGTAAAGAATTAAACCATGGTTACTTAAGTGGTTAGGGTTTCATTTCCTTTTCTCATTTATTTATCTATTTATTATTTTTGGAAAAATATTTAGCATAATGCAAAATGGAGGCTTTCTTTGGATGCATGTTGAAGCTTCATGAAACTTTGACCAAGTGACCATTTTGTCTCCATGCTTAACCCTAACCATTCCCACTAACCATGATTTATTCTCTACACTTGACCATGGTTATGATTATGATAAGTATTCATTTACTTTTTGTTTTTTTAAAAAAAAATTATCATAATATTCATCTTCTTCTTCTTCTTCTTCAAGATGAAGAACCTTGACTTCATCAATGGTGATTGATGAAAATGAGTGAGAAATCCAATTCTAAAGTGAACCCACTTCCTATTTCTTCATCCTCTACCTCTTGCCAAGTAGTATAGGGTGTTTCCTTCACAATTTTTCATGGTTTGGTGAAGGTGGAGCTTGATCTAGTGATGCTTCGACGTAGATCATCTTCGGCACGAAGCCGACGACCTTGCCCGCTCATTTCTCCGATGAAGCCGACGCTAGAGCCCGGGTTTCCATTTGGACAGCGAGGAGATTTCATTGCGGAGCTATGGAGGTGGAGGACCGGATCAACAAAGGTTGTATTTCCGTACTCTTAGTTAAAGTAGTTAACTAGTTGCTTTGTCGCCTAAACTTCTAGCCAACGATCCGTATTAGGGTTTCTCGGCACCGCAAAATTTGAAATTGGCATGGTAGATGCCTTGCGAGGCCTCTTGAGAGTGTCTAGGAACCCTACAGTGGTATCAGAGCCTAGCTAGAGCCTTAGGCGATGCGTAGACGAAGTTTGAAACCCGAACGAACCGGAAACCCTAAACCAAACATGCTCTCTGTCCAATTTTTAAAAATCTGGATTTTTCCATATTAAAAATATGCAGAAAATTAAGCAGGGTTTTTTTATGAATTACTGTGCAAAACGGAGCCCTAACTCCGTCAACCCGCCGCGGAACCGCGGCCTTACCCCACGTGGCGCGGCGGTTCCGCGGCCGTTATGTTGAATCTTTGACTTTTTTTTGCACAGTAATTGTTATATTTGACTCTTGTGCTTTCTGGATAATTTTAATATTTTATTCAAGAGTTGAATTTTCTGGGGTTGTTTTGGGGATTCGTATATTCGATCGGATTATCAAATTTTGTCTGTGTGGCTTTCCGGGTAATTTTGAATATGTTAAAAAGTTCGACCGAATATAAATACCCAACTTTTCCCCTGTCGGGAAATTTCCAAGTGTTGGATCTTTCCGTGGTTTAAAGACGTTCTAAGTAGTGCAAGTAACGCGATGGTCCCTCTAGAAGACAACAAACCTTAACTCGATTATGTGACCGTCTTGAACTGCCCTTTGAACCTTCGGGTTTGGGGCAGTACGGCGTGCCACATGTGAGGCGTTGGCTTGACCCTTCTACGGCTGGACCGTTGGTACTGAGGCACGAACTGAATGTTTTTAGACTTATTTCATGTGTTGAGCTGTTTCGGGAAAACTTGGGTGTTCGATTGTTCGATCGGAAAGTTTAACATTTTCTATTTATCCGGAATGTGATACAATAATTGGAATTCATAATAAGTTATGAGATAACTGAATGAATGTTATAAACACAGCAGTTTAGTCTCACTTGATCGGTTGCCACGGAGTTTTGATGTGATCAAAAGTCCGTCGCAATCACGTAGCGTACGCGGATACTCGCCGGGTAAATTTAATAGACAGCCTCACCCCATAGCCCCGACCAAGTGACTGTAGGAGAACCCCATCGCCGAAAGCATCCGTTTGGGTGCTCGCGGTAGCGGTGTTCCGCCTTGGTGCACTTCGTCGACGGTATCAGGGGTGCGGCCGCCTACTAAAGTTTGCGACGAGCATTCGATCAGGATGTCGGGAATCTTGTTGAATTGCCCGACTTGATATTGAAAAGAGTTTTCGATAATGATACTAAAATGCGGGGTTTATAATTGTTAGGCATGGGATGTCTAAGTATTTCATTTGATTAGGCATGCGATGTCTATGCAGATTGCGGATTCCAACTGTTGTAGTTTTACACTTTCTTTTCTGTGACCGTAAGTGTAATATGTGATATCGCCGGTTTCGTTGCTATATGTCAACGACAATTGGGATACACATGTTTACTTACGTTGATGACATGTGATGTTATGTGTTGCTGGATATGTTATATTGGATCGTCATGTTTGAATAGCCGGGGGTTTTTATGTGAGATGAGTGTTTTTCATTTTCATTCATGTAAAAACTTGTATGTAATATTCTTTTATTGGGGCACTTCCAGGTTGCGGAAGATGTCACCGTTTGTATATTATTTACTTTTCCGCACTAGGATAGACCCAAGGAGGGGAGCACAAGTAACCGGGTTCTGGAGTCCAGTGGGAGACCAACTCGAGGAGTCGAGTCCGGGTCTCCTAACTCTAGAATTGTTAGGGTTGCTTGCCGCTCTTGTAGGGGTCTAGGGGTGTGGGTTTGGCTATTCATCACGACCGTGGAATCCGTGTTTTATACTGGCTCGTATTGAAAACACGGACGTCCTAGTATATCCAATATTTCATATGATTCTTCTGCTGCGATATCTGTGATGTGATCATGTGATGTTCTGTGATGGATACTGTATATAGTATATATGATATATTATATAGATGTTACTTATGTTTTACACCCGTGCTAGCCCTGCCCCGCTCTGCCGTTAGTTACCTAACCTAACGGTGCACGAGGGGACATCGAGGCGAATGCGGATGGCATAAGTGTACGTCGTATTTATCTGTGATGTTTAGGTACTTAAATGATGGGATTTCATTAATGTAATTAATGAAATAAAAGAAACCTAAAGATGTTGTAGAATCGAATTTCAAAATAAAAAGGGTAGCTACAGTTCTTGCCTTGCATAGTGGTATACACGATATATCCTGCACCTTATTCGATACGGAAAGGACCGAGATCCCTTCACCGGGAGTGACTCCTTTAGCAATAACTGGCCGATGCTACAACCCTCGGTTTGTCTTTTTGATTTCTTCTATAGTTTCTGCTTTGCACAGTGATATATATGATATATCCCGCACCTCATTCGACGAGGAAAGGACCGACGATCCCTTCACCGGGAGTGACTCCTTTAGCAAAACTAGAAAAGCCTCAAAAGCACTCCATTTTTAAAAATCATTTGATTCTACAACGATATTAAGTTCATTACGCAATAGGTTTTCAGAAAAACCTGTCGTAGCCCTCCGTCATTTCAGATAAGTACTAGTTAGTATTCGTGCTACGTTTGTTGACTATGTTAAGGCGTAGTGTGCGGTAGCTAATTAGTGCTTATCTGCATAACCATATGATGCGATTGGATTAGGGTAGTCGTGCGACTTTGTTGACTATGTTAAGGGTCGTGCCGGTGGGTTTAATTCAATCGGGAAATGACGGGTTGAACTTGACTAGCACTTATGATTTGTTGACTATGTTAAGGTCATATAGCTGCTAGGGGCAAAATATTATCGGGAATTTCAAGTGTTGAAATTTGCAATGAGATTGCATACCTTCTATGAGATAGTTGGATCCCGATACCCGCTGCGAGTAAGAGTTACTCCTGGGAGAGTTTTATACATTACAATTAGCCGATCAAGTAGGTGTCTAGAAAGGTGATAACGAGGTTACGCCTCTGGGAAAACAAGGTTTACATTAATTAGGTTCGTGCGAAAGCACGGGGGACCTCCCTCAAAGTACCGACACTGGCCTGGCTGAAAGATTGGCGAACTTATAGTATGTAATTAATCCCGGCTAGTCTTTCCTTTTAGGGTTTGAAGGAAGATTTGATAAAAAGCAGTGGGAGCCATCCTGATTAGATAAAATAATAACCAATCTATTCTTGACAGAGCGCACGCTGAGTGTTTTCTTCTCTCTCTCTCCTGGTAGCGACCATATCACGCCTTAATCAAGATAATAATACGGAATATTGACCGAACCCGCTTGTTATACTGTGCTGGGGAACGTTGGTCCCGCTCCAACTTATAATTGTTATAAGACAGAGCAGGAAATAGGGGAATACCAGAATTCCCGTGCCGCCCAAACGAAGAGAGTGCATGCTGATGCATCATCTTCGGGTGTATTCATTACAAAGAACTGTTTCTCAGTATCCTCCGCATCCTGGGTATATGATACCGGATCAGGATCCCAGATATGTAATCTGTTACATAGGGCTACAAAAAAGGTAGAGAACTGAGAACGGGTGATAAGTTTCATGAGGTAGAAAACGGGGCAAGTGTTGCAGCCAAGTCTGTTGGTCACTGTCACCCTGTATTCCAAATACATTGATTCTGAACGAATGTTATTAGATACCGAACCTGATATACAAAATCATATCAGTCTCTTTATTAGTAAAGAAATGATAAAATTTTGTATAGTTGGATAATGTTTTGAACATTTCCTATATCAAAAGTTGATCGGTTCAGGCACGTTATCTAAAAGCATTGATGTTCTAAATCAAACTACAGTTCTTAGTATACGGAACACACACAAGAGGAAGAGTTCAGAAATGAACGAATCCTTCATGAGGCATTGTAGACTAGGTCATATCAATGCGATACGACTGGCTGAAGTTACATTTTAGATGCATATTTAAATCAGTTTGAATTTACAACTTATGAAACTTGCCAGTCATGTCACAGAGATAAGATGACCATAGCTCCGTTTACTGGAAACAGAGAAAGAGTTAGTGAACTCTTGGGATGATACATGTTGATGTATGTAAGGTCCCCTGTCTACACATGCCAAGACCGGTTCTTTGTACTTCATTACATTCTCTGATGATCTTTCGAGATTCAGACCAATGTTCCTGTTGAAACACAAGTCCGAACCTTTTGAGATATTCACGGAATATAAGTTAGAAGTAGAAAACCAAAATATGGGTATAAGCATTATGTCCTATGATGAGATCAAGGAGGAGAATACTTGAGCATGGAATTCCTGGATTATTCTAAAGGAGAATGAGATTCTCTCTCAGCATTACTCCTCCGTATACACCATAGCACGATGGTACATCGGGGCGGAGCAATTTCACCCTATATGATATGGTGTGCTCTATGATGAGTACTACTGAGTTACCTGTTTCCTTTTGGGAGTTATGCACTTGAGAAGCTGCATACCTATTGAATAGGGTTCAAATCAAATCAGAAGCCTACCATTTCATATGTGATATGGAAAAGGAAGAGCCCATATCTTAAGTTAGTTAAGATTTGGGGTTGTCCAGCCTATGTCTAAAAAGCAAAATCTGAACAAGCTCAAGGCAAGGTCTGTAATGTAGAACTGGAAAGGTTCCAGCTATACAAACTACAGCAGATGATTTGATAAAACCAAAGGATTCAATAGTTACCAACGAACCTCAGCCTCTCCGCCGATCTAGTAGGGTTCCTCACCCACCTGAGAGATACTTCGGTTTCTCTATGACAGTGGGAGCGAGGATTGCATCATGAGATGATGACCCAACTAGTTTCGAGCTGGCCATCAGGAGTAAGACTCTGTAAGAATGGCTGGATGCTTAGCGATCTGAGATGGAATCCTTATACACCAACAAAGTATGGACTTTTGGTTGCTATATCTGAAGGGTTAAATCCCCATCAGGAGCAAGTATATCTTGAGAAGATTACTTGGTGTAGATGGAAAAGTTGAGACTTTCAAAGCTAGACTTGTTAAAGCTTTTCGTCATCGACCAGGCGTGGATAATGATGAAACCTTTTCAAGTGGCTATGCTTAAGTCCATCCAGATCCTACTTGCCACGGCTACATACCATGACTACGGTATCTGGCGGTTGGGTGCCATGACTGCTTTTCTAAATGATGTTTTAGAAGAGAACGTCTATAAGTACAAAGCCAGAGGGCTTCGTAGACAGTGGGAGCTGCGGAAACGTGTACAAGATGCTTTATAGGATAAAGCAGGTATCGCGGAGTTGGAACATCTGTTTTGATGTGTTAGTCAAAGAGTTTGACATCTTCAAAATGGTAGATGAACCTTGTATAAACAAAAAGATAGTAGGGAGTATAGTGCCGATCCTCGTAGAGTACGTGGATGACATGCTCTTGATAGGGAAGGAGTTTCCTATGCTACGCTCGGTCAATCTCCGCTTATCACAAGGATTCTCCATATAGGATCAAAGTGATACTTCCTGAATCCTGGGTTTTGGATCTATGAGATAGGTCTAATTGGATGTTAGGATTCTCACTAGTTGTAGTGAGATGGTATCAATCAATCCTGGGGAGAATCACTGGAAGGGTTCCAGAGTGATAAAGACGACTGAATTTCAGTCGCAGGCATTGTCTTTACCCTCAGTAAAGGGACGGTATGTTGGAAGAGTTCCAAGCTAGATACCGTGGCATACTAGACGATAAAGGCTCGATACATCGCTACTTAAGATGCTACCAAAGAGGCAGTCTGGATGTATATTTGTTCATGAGATGAACTTAGTTCCTCCCATTGTGTGACAATGGAGTTGTGGCTTATGCCAAGGAACGTCCGTCCCATCAGTGATCCAGACATATTCTAAGGCAGTATCACCTGATCATGGAGATAGTTGATCTCCAGGGTGATCGAGGTTAGGAGAGTAGACTCAGAGGACAGCACGGCGGATCCACTCACAAAGGCATATTCCCAGAGAGAGACTTTTATGGGATGGTTGAGTATCAGGTACTACAACCACTGCTACAGATGGCCCTAGTGCAAGTGGGAGATTGTTAGTTATATGTATGCCCTAGAGGCCATTACTATACATAAGATGTATATTATAGTGGATGCTGGGACATATATAGGGAGGACTTTCTTGCTCGACATGATAGTATGCTATTTGGTTGATTTTTACCTTAACGTGTACACTGATTGTCTCTCTGTTACATGCTGGTAAAGCCCTTAGGATGAGTACTTGACTACCTGGACTATAATGCGGATCATACTAGTGGGGACATGGTTGTCCATAAGTACATCCTTCAAGGTCCCTAGTCGTGGGTGTATCGAGATAGGGCATCGATATACCAGAGTAGACTAGCGTATACCTTCTCGACCCATACAGATGGGCGATGGATGATCCCATATCCATTGGTGTTTGACATCAGAGATGATATACGGGTGCTCAGTGGAGACTGGGTACACTGGACGGACTCGCCGAGAACTCCCAGATGTTATTATACCTCACGTCAGATGGCAGTTCTCTGGTGACACTGGTACAGAGTAGTCTGTTGACCCGAGATCGTCATATAGTCTTGTGTGGTTCCCACTGTGCTTTGATTTCCATCTTACCACGTCCAAGAGGGCGTGCAAAACGGTGGTTTTTGGGTACAGTCCCGAATCACATGGAGGCAATGAGCGATAGGAGGGGATTCGTCTCTCCCGGTATAGGGAGTTGATGTTGCGCTGTGTTCGATTGGCTATAACCGGAAATCCCTGGCCAGGGTTGCTGAGATTTACTGGTAAGTGTTACCAGTAGTTTCTCGAATTGTTATAGACCTCATATCGACATGACTTATCGAGCTATTGGGGTCTGACGTTTACCACCCCTAGACAAGATATGCGACATATCAGACGAACAGACCGGACTGTACGGAAGTGTTACTGGTTGGATTCACAGGAGTGTGAGCGGGCTTGCTCGTCGATCTTCTGATCGCTCAATACCCGGGTGGCCGTTACGTTTAGCAGACCGCTTGCGGCTTGTGGGTGTTTGATATGATCATCACCTGCTGCCGGCGTATTGACGAGTCTTTAGAGTCCTACACAGAGGTTTCCTGGCTCAAGCGAAACGAAATAGGAGCGCATTTGAGATATGTGCGGAACCGAGAATAATGTGTGTATTTGATACTGTATTCTATTCTCATGATGATTGTATCGAATGGTTGTATGCGATATAACCTAGTTATCGAATCGAGGATTGATTCGATAAGCCGATATATTGTATACTAGTCGGTTGTGTGCTACATGACCGGATCATTGAATCAAGTGTTGATTTAATGATTTAATGCATAATTATATATTTGATATATTACTTTGCATTAACTAGTATCGGTTCACTTTTAAATGGATTTTCTCACTTGTTTGTGCGCATTATATATATGATATATTTTTTTGTGCACAAGATTGTATCATGTTTGATGATACATGCTAGTTTGGGTTTGTGTAAAGAATTAAACCATGGTTACTTAAGTGGTTAGGGTTTCATTTCCTTTTCTCATTTATTTATCTATTTATTCTTTTTGGAAAAATATTTAGCATAATGCAAAATGGTGGCTTTCTTTGGATGCATGTTGAAGCTTCATGAAGCTTTGACCAAGTGACCATTTTGTCTCCATGCTTAACCCTAACCATTCCCACTAACCATGATTTATTCTCTACACTTGACCATGGTTATGATTATGATAAGTATTCATTTACTTTTTGTTTTTAAAAAAAAAAACTTATCATAATATTCATCATCTTCTTCTTCTTCTTCAAGATGAAGAACCTTGACTTCATCAATGGTGATTGATGAAAATGAGTGAGAAATCCAATTCTAAAGTGAACCCACTTCCTATTTCTTCATCCTCTACCTCTTGCCAAGTAGTATAGGGTGTTTCCTTCACAAGTTTTCATGGCTTGGTGAAGGTGGAGCTTGATCTAGTGATGCTTCGACGTAGATCATCTTCGGCACGAAGCCGACGACCTTGCCCGCTCATTTCTCCGATGAAGCCGACGCTAGAGCCCGGGTTTCCATTTGGACAGCGAGGAGATTTCATTGCGGAGCTATGGAGGTGGGGGACCGGATCTACAAAGGTTGTATTTCCGTACTCTTAGTTAAAGTAGTTAACTAGTTGCTTTGTCGCCTAAACTTCTAGCCAACGATCCATATTAGGGTTTCTCGGCACCGCAAAATTTGAAATTGGCATGGTCGATGCCTTACGAGACCTCTTGAGAGTGCCTAGGAACCCTACACAAGAATCACAGTGATCGAGCAACGTGAAGATCGACGGAAAAATTACCTCTTCAAGGGAGTGATCAAGAGCAATTTTTCTTGTAAATCTCGAATTGAAGAAGTTGTAATTTGAAGTTGAATAATAAAGGTGATAATTAGTCTCAATTTCTCTTTCTTTAAATTTTCACATTGTGGGTTCTTTTTCTAATCTTTCTTCGATTTTCATGATGCGTGAGTAAATCTCCGCTTGATAGGATTCATAGGATTAGGATAGATCGATGGATGATAGAATTCTATACTTTTCTTTAATCTTATGAAGTTTACAAACCTTCGCAAAAGAATCGTTAACATCCTCATTGGGTACGATATCAAGTTATTGATTAGCTTGACCACAATGTGAGATAAGATTGATGATATTTTTGTGAAGGGCTAGAAAATGAATGGGATCAATGAAAGGACAAGGGACTATAGTGAAGAAACCCTAGTTTCTTCCAAAAAACCCTAATCCTCATTCATTGCCATCAATCTAGCGTTAAACTGTCAATAGAAAAGATGCGTTACCTTTATTCATCATCCATGGCTACTAAATTCGATCGAATCCTACAAGCCTTCTTCATATTTTCTTGATAATTAGATCTTGACATTTTCTTGATTTCCTTTCTTAAAAACAATTTCTTGATTTTCTTGAAACTATTACTTCAACTCAATCTTAAACGATATTTCTTGAATTTCTTTACTATTTCTTTTGACTCAACTAAAGCAAGAATTTATGAATTCCCCGAATTCCTGAAGACGACCCATGCTCACTAACGCTCGCTACACGCGATACCGTTATTGATTGCGGTTACTACTTATTGTTTTTTTTGAAGCAATCAATGCATTTCTGAAGGATTGGCGCTGAGGCGGGACCTTGACTCTACTGAGCGAGGAATGCGGGACTCCAAAGCTGCTAAGTGGGAAATTTCTAAGAAGCTTTCTTCATTCTTTCAACAACGAGTTCAAGTCGAAGCAATGCTAGCCATAATAGTGGAGCGTGAGAAGGAGCTGTGACAAGAGAATGAACGGGTCGCCACTTTATTAAAAGCCCCACCCTCTTAGAGGCTAGAATTGTATCTTTTTATATATAAATTATATCTTTCAAACATTTTGATTCATGAATAAAGAATATACATTTTTCTTATTCGCATGCACTCTTCTGTTTTTTGATATCTTGATCCGGCATGAAGTAATTTATGTACCCTTGGAGTTTATAGTTTATTTACTTATTTTGGAGTCTCTAGTTTATTTACTCGTTTCGAAGTTTTTAGTTTATTCACTCATTTCGGAGTCTCTAGTTTACGTACTCATTTTGGAGTTTGTAGTTTATTCACTCATTTCGGAGTCTTTAGTTTATGTACTCATTTCGGAGTGTTTTTAGTTTACCTTCCTTGGTTTTATGGGCAAACTCGTCATAACGTTGTATGTAGATAACCCCCATTCTTTTATGACAGAGTTCCGTTAGGTTTGTGGTACTAGGATTTTAGTCCGTAGTACCGTCGTGTTGGCTGATATATTTCTCGATATACAGTTTTTAAGCCGCTGTTTGAATAGCCCCACAACTTTCGTGTCTCTGATCCTTTCTGAGGCTGGACAAGATGTCTTCAAGTAATCTTCTTAGGTTGGAGTATTTGTATTACCGTCATAAAGACATGTGTTAGGTATTTTTCATGGCGCTTTTTACTTGAGGTTAGGCTCAGTTTGGAGCCCCTATGAGTTATAATCGCACCCTTCTGGGGTGGGATGATCTCCAACGGTCTTTAGGCTTTGTATGTACTGCCGTTAAGTCCCGAAGCTAGGAGTATGTCGTCACTTCGATTTTTATTAGATGATTTCGCGTCGATTCTTTGCTGAAGTAGGGTAGACATCTGTAGGATCTCTATGCTGTATGTATTGCAATTAATGTCCGGAGCTTGGAATAATCCATTGCTCCAATTTTATTTGATCGTTGTATCTGCATCCTACATAAATGAGGGAGATTGCCGGGATAGTCTCTAGGTTGTATATGTACCGTCGAGACTTGGAGCTAGGATTTTGCCATTACTTCATTTTTGCTTTGACCCTTGGTTCCTTTTTTTTTAAATGATGATGTTGCGTCTGCATCCTGCTGGAATGAGAAGAAACGTAGGGATAGTCTCTAGGTTGTATATGTACCGTCGAGACTTGGAGCTAGGATTTGCCATTACTCCATTTTTGCTTTGACCCTTTAGTCTTTTTTTAATGATGATGTTGCATCTGCATCTTGCTGGAATGAAAAGAAACACCGAGATAGTCTCTAGGCTGTATATGTACCATCAAGACTTGGAGCTCCTTTTGAGGAAATGCGGTGGGAATGTATGGTTCCTTTTCCTTCATTTGTGCCCACGGATCATATATAAGAGTCAATATGGACCTACTTGCAGGGCAGAAAAGTTTCATTTTAATTTTTTTAATTTTTTCCGCGATACTCTATCTTTTCAGCTTTTATATCGTGAAAGTCGCGATTTTCCAATCATTTCGGCTATTTTTGTTTTTACTTAATGCTTTTTATTGTGAGTTCCCTACCATTTCAGCTTTTTTTTTAGTTGGGGATTTGAAATCTGATACCAACCCTGGCATCAGTATCGCTACCACTGGGATATTGCCAGAAGCGAATCATTATTTGTCGCGAGAGGACTTGAAATTTGATACCTTTTTCGGTATCAACATCGCTACAACCGGGATATTGCCAGGAGCGAATCATCATTTCTCGTGAGAGGACTTGAAATTTGATACCTATTTAGGCATCAACATCACTACATCTAGGATATTGCCAGGAGCGAATCATCATTTGCCTTTGTCGATTTGATAGCTTAGCAAACAGGGTGAGGATCATGTCAATTAAGGCTTTTTTATTTTATGAGCCATAAGGGTCTCATAAAGGTATTTCTCCTTACGAGTCAAGATGATCTTGTAGGTGTATTTTCTCCTTAGGAGTCGTGAGGATTCCTAAATGTGTTTTGCTAGGAACCTAGGCACGCTAGCAAACTAGTTTTCAAAGATGGCAACATGGATTTCAAAAATTTTCTAGTATGCCGAAATTCCCAATCCAAGAATCGAACTGAATAGCTAGAACTTGTATAAAAAAAACCAAGTGAGCTAAACTAATCTACTATGTGTAGAATACTCAAAACCTCAATCTTTCTTCAGGTGCTCTAGATCGCGGTTGCAAACCGGTCCTCCTTTGCCAAAGATGATCCATCTGAGGGAAACGATGCAGGTTCCAGCTTCGCCAAGCGAAATAACCGACGCTCCAAGGTCTCTAATAATGGAGAGTGGGGATGTAGAAAATTTTCACTATCTTTTTCTCTCATTTCTTAAGCTCGAGTGAGCAACTAAGGAAGAAGGAGGAGGAGATGAGGAAAAACCAAAACATGAGCAACTTATGAAAGAAAATGAGCTAAGTGTAGAAGAACCATAAAGCATGATAGAAAATGAAGTATGAATAGCATGTAGAAAGAATGGCTCCTCATTTTTCAACCATGCAAAAAATATCTCACACATTTTTACAAATAAACAATCAAAGGCCATACCTCTCTACATACCTCCAACCATGCTCATGCCACCTCACCCTCCACCTCATTTTCAAATGATTTTCTAAAAAGAAAATCATATAATTAGGTGTTCATCTTCTAGAAAATATTCCGTATAAATACGGAATACAATCCGGTATACGTATCGAAATACATATATGCATATTCGTATAAAAATATGAATAGCCAAGAGAGAAAATGAATAGTTAAAAATAATACTAGAATACATATATATATATATATATATATATATATAAATTATTAAATCAAAACTTGATTTAATAATCCGGCTTAATCCTAAGCCGCAAGTACTATCAACCGTCCGATTAAAGTCTGTGTAGCCTGTACACATATTTAATCGAACACCTGTATGTACCAACATACATCATCTACATCATATCGCCTGAACCGGAAAAACTCTCTATGTGGGACTCTAAACACTCGTCAATACGCTGGCAGTGGATTTAACCACAAGCACGTCAGCGGCACTAGCTGGACGTAACGGCTACCTAAGAATTGAGCGAAAAGAAGGATGACAAGCAAACTCATCCGTACCCCTATTGAGCCTGTCTATGACAATCTCCGTACAGTCCGGTCCGTTAGTCTAAGAGTATCGCATACCGGGTCTAGGTGGTGGATAAAGTCAGACCCTAATAACGCTATATTTTGTGCCGGTGCGAAGCCCATCATCTACTGAGAAACTACTGATCCAAATCAATAATTCTCGTCCACCTTGGCCAAGGATTTCTGGTGATGTTCACCTGTGCACAGCACGACATTAACCCCCAATACCGGGAGAGACGAATCCCCGACGATCTGCTCACTGCCTCCATGTGGTTCGGGACTGTATCCAACTAAAACCTGTTTGCACAACTCCTTTGAGCCATGGTAGGGTGGTAATCAAAATACAATGGGAACTCACACGAGACAAATGACGATCTCAAGTTGACAGACTAACTTGTACTAATATCACATGAGAACTGCTATCTGACAATAGGTATAATACCATCTAGCATGTTCTCGGCGAGTCCGTCCAGTATAACTCATAACCCAATGAGCACCTGTATACTATCTTAGGTGACTAACCGACACCAATGGCTTGTGAGACCGGCTACCGCCCCTCGTCGGGGTCTTGAAAAGTATATACTGGTCTAATCCAGAGTGTCGATGCCCAGTCTCGATAGCCCCTTGACTAGGGACATTTAAGGATGTGCTTATAAACCACCCAGCTCCCACGTATATGATCACCATCATAATACTGGTAGTCAAGCAAGAATCCTATGGGCTCTATTAACATGTAATAGTAATCGTTAATACCACATAATGCATGTACATGATGATAGAGACAAACCAGATAGCATACTATCATCTCGAGTAAGATTGTTCTACCCGTATAGGTCCCCCCCTCAATCATCACAATCGCCTGCCTGCGATTACAATAATTGACTTGAGGGCACTATATCCAACAATCTCCCACTTGCACTTAAGACTAATTATTGCATTGTCGCATACTCACAGCCTGTATGATACCGAACACCTAACTTATCTACTAATCAGTCTCGCAAAGCTTGTTTGCGAAACTATGTTGTTCGAGAAATACCCTCAGTGAGTGGATCCGCTCAATTGTTTCAATCTTTATCTCTCTGTATCTCAATTTCGCGGAGAAAGACTATCTCCCGAAATGAGCGATAACTGCCTTAGAATTTGTCTGGATATCTTATAGGACAAAGTTCATAAATGAACTCCAAATCCAAAAAAAATTTAGACCGTATCTTCCACTGAATTTAATCAGTAACCTGTGCCATACCATCCTCAGTATCTGCTTGGACGCTCAGTCCAACATACTTCCTCTTAGAAGAGGGTAAGCTTTAACTCTAACAGTCACTCTGTCATTCAGGTCACCTTAGAAGCCTGAAATGATAACTACCTCCTGAAGGAGGCTGCAATTACCATATACCAAGAACATCCTCTTGTGTTCATAACTGCTTCCCAATGTTTTTCCAGGATTGGATTAATATATGCTTATTGCAGCTAGTGCAAAAGCAATATCTGGTGTGGTACTTGACATCTCATAATTCATTCAATTGGCAAGCAAAAGATATGCCAATCATGCAAATCCCTCTTCTCATCAGTATAGAATACATCTCTTTAGAGAGGGTTACTCTTTCATCTGCGGGTACACCACCACGCCAGGATTCATCCATTCTAAAACACTTTAGAATAGTGTCAAAGTACCCGAATTGGGACACTTCCCAAATTTAGATCTAAACCCGTAGATCTAGTCACCAGAATCCCTGATATTTTATCCAGATCTTATGTGGAGAAACAACTTATGACAGCCACAGTATAACCGATCGTAGTATAGAAAAATCGTTTCCTATCAAGAGCATGTCATCCAAATACCAGGACATCACTCCCTACTACCTTCTTACCTGGTCCATCTGTTATTCTGATGATGTCAAACTCTATGACTTTCATATAAAAAATAAATGATCTATCTCCGTTGTAGTTTCTTTAGTCTATAAATAGACATAAGCTACTAGCCTACCACGCTTCCGCTGCCCCCACTGACTATAACAACCCTCTGGTAAAGTCATATACACATGCACTTCTAAAGCTAATTTATAACGACGTTATACTCATCCACCTACCAGATCTTATAGTCTAGGACAGTAGTAGTGGAAAACTCAGGTCATCAAAACCCCCCTATCACCGTCTTTGAGGAGACTGAAATACCTCTCGGGTGGCTGAGGTTACCCACCAAATCTGCGGAGTGGCTAATAGATTGTCGAATCTAATTGAATCTTTAGGTTCTACTAAATTTTCAGTAACCGTTTGTGGTTCTGGAATCAGTTCCAGTTCTACCATACTCCCACTAATATTTTCTGAAAAAATTCATTTTACTAAAATGGGTGGCGATTAAAGAACAATATTACTATTGATCCTCAAAATGGTAGAATTTAAACCCTTGTCAAAGCCCGGGATAACCCATAAACTGCCATTACTGAAACTGCAACGCCCCACATCCCAATACAGATGGTATTGTCCGCTCTGGCTGAAACCGCACGGTTTTTCCCTTTAGAGCGAACCGGACCCGACCAGGGGCCACTTCCCAGGAGGTCACCCATCCCAAGACTTCCCTGGCCCGAGCACGCTTAACTACAGAGTTCTCAAGCTCTTGTAGTTCCAGTTCACTTAAAATGCGCCTCTATAATTGAGGGTGGTATCATTATATTTATAATGCAGTTCGGTCCTCTTTCGGAATGTGCTTTAAGAACCCTATCCCATTGTTCTGAAATGGCTCCCCTCTGCCCGTAAATCTAGGTTTTAATTGTATTTTAAAGTCTCTGTTAATGTGCAGGGTATTTAAACATGACAGGGGTTTTCAGAAGACCAAAAGGCACAAAACTCCAGAAGACCAACTCCAATTTTGAGGTGAATCGGCCGGCGCCGCCGGCCGATTCGGCCCGAGTTCGGCTGCCATGTGTTCAGTGTCTCTTGGTCTACCTCCTGTGCTCGTTTGTTTTTAGTGTGACCTTTGGGTTTACGGGTTATGCACGTGTAGACTCTTGGGCTTCTATAAATTTAAAAGAAAACTAATTAAAAAATAATGTGACTAATGGGATTTGAACTCTGGTGCTTTGGTTCAACATTGCAAGGTATTACCAGTGAGCTGCAACCTCCTTCTTGCTATTAAAAAGCAAAACAAATACTTATAGTACTCACAGGAAATGTAAATACCCCAAGTATACATTAACTTTTAAACAAATTTTTGTGCAATAAAATTGGAGTTGTTACAGAAACGTGCCTTGAGTTTATCCAGATTGTGGTTTTAAGCATAAGCCGGACAACTCCATATACCTTAACATCGTTAATATATGAATCCATTATATATCTAATATAAAATCAAAGGCACTAATTTAACTGGAACCATATTCAAAAAAACATGCAGCTGTTTCCAGTGCACATCGATTAAATGGAAGAAGGCCAAGCCGCATTACTCATCAAAAAGCATACCCATGGATGAGTAGCTTGAAAGAGAAGCAAGTTCTTAAATATATTACTTATGACGGAATACCTAGCATAACTATCTACATCTTCGATCACCTCGAAGAATCCTGATACTTCCAATGTATGGTTCTCTACTTTATTCTTATACCTATAACTTCTCAAAATTTGGAGCTTATATTTCAACGAAATACTTGTCTAAAATAAGAGAAGTCATAAGTAAACAGAATATAGTACGAGTACCAACCTACTTGTCCTAATGGATATCGGACAACATACAACACTTTGTATAAGTCCTCTGATTTTAATAACTCAAATCTTGTGCGTCGTAGGTTGAAAACTGTGTTATGGTTAAGAAGAATTACACCGTTGTTGAATGCACCTTACCTAACCATCAACTGATATAGGAAAATGTCATAAACATAATTTCAAAAATTTATATCTCACTTTATAAAATAAACATACAGATATATCAGTTTGAAATTGGTGCATAACAACAGATATTCAAAACTAAATATTTGCTGTTAGGAAAAACCCAGGTGATTTTCTTAAATATCACCAATTACAAAAAATTCTGATATTGAGGACTAATCACCCAATTCTAAATATTCTACTCCCACTCAGCATCTGTAACGTCATACAGATGTGAGAATCAACTCTGGTAAATACATACCCTAGAGTCAAATCTAATTGGGAAAACAGTTTTCAATTAACACCGCACTGTAAAACTGAAACATGAAAATGTTTCGAAGAGGTGGCTGGGTATTGCTAGTAATGTCTCTTCCACTATCCAGATTCATAACAATAGTCACAATTTCCTTTCCCTCACTCCAATCCCTTTATATGTCTTTACTTCTTACCTTCCGTATACCATACTTAGGTTAATTGATTTTCTTTCTTCCCTACCCTTCGGTACCAGCCTAAGGTTTGGACGAAGGCTATCCAATAAGTGTAATAGGTGTACTCTCCTAATACTAGGAGCTTTCGCAACCTAAGAGAAGGAAAAAAGAAAAGACAACCGAATAATCTTATTCAATTTCTCCAGAATCGGAAACCATCCTCGAACTGAAACAAGTTTCATCGAGTTCGTATGTAACTATACGATGGCATGCCCAAGCAATATGGATTTTCATAGTGATATGGAGTGTTCTGGAGAAATGCAAAGGGAAAGTAGGAGTGGCAAGGATATATGCGACTTCGTCGTGAATCATGACAGTAGTCGCAATTTCCTTTGCCCTTACTCTAATCTCTATATATGCCATTACTTCTTACCTTCTGTACACCACACTTAGGCTAATTGGTTTTCTACTTTCTCTACCTTTCAGCACCTGCCTAAGATTTGGAAGAAGACTATGCAATAAGCGTAATAGGTGTACTCTCCTAATACTAGAAGCTCTCGTAACCTGAGAGAAAGGAAAAAGAAAAGACATCTGAATAATCTTATTCAATTTCTCCATAACTGAAATCCATCCTCGAACAAAAATAAGTTTCTTCGAGTTCATATGTAACTATACGATGGATTACCCAAGCAATATGGATCTTCATAGTGATTCGGAGTGTTCTGGAGAAAAGCAAAGGGGAAGTAGGAGTGGCAAGGATATATGTGACTTCGTCGTGAATAATGACAATCCAAAGCCAAAGTGTGTAAGAAGGTTCAATTAACATGGTTCATGAGTTTTAAGTTAAGTTTAGGTCATGGTCACTGCCAGAGAGAGAGAGAGAGAGAGAGAGAGAGAGAGAGAGAGAGAGAGACTCAGCGTGTACTTTAACCTAGATTAGATTGGTTAATCATTTTATCTAATCAGGATGGCTCCCACTATTTCATCGAATTCTCCTTCAAACCCTAAAAGGAGAATTAGTCGGGAACATCAGAAAATCACCCGAGGAGTAACACCTACTCATGTGTGGGAATCGGGATCTAACTGTCATCGCATGATAACTTGATGGAAGCCACTCAAGTCACCACAATCCAGAAGGTATGCGGATGCCTGGCAAGTTTCCTTCATATTTGAAACCCCCGATATGGTTTTTACCCCTAGGACCCAAGTGATTGTTCTCGCCAAAATTTTCGGCCAAGAGCTATTTGTTCCCTTATAACCCCTATAAAAAAGGGAGAGAAGAAAGAGGAACAGAGTTCACAGTTGGACATCATGTGTTAAACATGTGAGCGCTTATATGCAAAATATATGAGCGCTGAAAGAAAATAACAAAGGGCCAAACAGGCCTCAAGTGTAAAACACGTGAGCACTCATATGCAAAGCATATGAGCGCTGAACATAAATAACCAAGGACCAAACAGACATCACGTGTTAAACACGTGGGCACTCATATGCAAAGCATATGAGCGCTGAATAAAACAAACTTAAAGGGCCAAGCAGGCCTCACGTGTAAACCAAGTGAGCGCTCATATGCAAAGCATATGAGCGCTGAACATAAATCACCAATGGCCAAACATGACTCACATGTTACACACGTGAGCGCTCATATGCTCATATGAGCGCTGAAAATAAACAGACTAAAACCCATACTAGGGGTCACGTGTTAAACACGTGAGTTCTCTTGCCGCCCACATGCAAAGCATGTGAGCACCCCAATTTAGAACGCTCCTATCAAATTCTAGAATTAAATTCTATTTGAGAAATATTTTCCTGATCTTGTTAAACTAAAAAGATATGAAAGAATAAAATTCTAATGTTGTTAAAACTATCAAAATATTCACAATCTTGTTAAATAAACAAGAAATATTCTCTGTTAAACAGAGAGCCTTTAGATTAAAAATCCAATGGTGAATAAAATTCAACGATTGATCTAAAAGATCATGAAATCAATAAAGATCTCTCAATGAGAGATTCTTTGAACAAATTGATTTTTTCCTTCTCCTATAAATAGGAGCAAGGAGATTAAATCCAAAGAAAGGAGAAACCCCCCATAAGATTTGAGAAACAAAAAAAAGAAGAAGAGCTCTCTTTTAGAAAAAGAAACCCTAGGTAAGAAAAAAGACATAGAGATCATTTTATCTATTCTTCGCCATTTAAAAAGTTTAACTCTTCTAAAAATAACTTAGTTCTTCTTCTGGTTGAGGTCTGCAGAAGCAGATCTCCCGACAAGTTGAGAATTTAATTGTCATCAGGGAGATTCTGTCAAGCAGACTCAAAACTTAGGGGAAAGAACTAAGTTTGAAGAATTTAATTCTTCCAAAGACATAGGAATTTAATTCCTCTAATAAAACTAGGGTTTAACCCTATAAAATAATTTAATTCTTATCAAAATAAGGGACCTGAAATGCTCAAAACTCAGATCAGGATTTCCATGCACATAAAAGAAATGATTAGCGCGCAACGCTATCACAACAGATCACGTGTTCCTACGTGAGCATCTCTGAGGAACAAAAAGGAACGACTGAGATCGAGTCACGTGATCCCACGTGATCCCCCAATAGTGCTTAGCACTTATAAAAGGAAAAGGGGAATAAATCAAGAACAATTCCCATTTTTGGGACGCCTCACGTGATCCCACGTGACTCCCAAAGATTACTTAGCACTTATACAAGAACAAGGGAATAAAACCAAAGAAGCAGTGCCCAATCTTCAGGCGCCTCACGTGCCACACGTGAGCACTCAAAATTTTAGTGTTTAACACTGCTTAAGAGCCTCACGTTGGAGCACGTGAGCACTCTAAATTTCAGTGTTTAACACTTCTTAAGAGCCTCACGTGGGAGCATGTGAGCGCCAAACAATTATCAGTGTTTAACACTATGATGGGGCCAACCTTAGCCTAAATTAGCCAAGTCTCCTGAGGCCAAAAACCTTTTCACCATCAATCAACCGAGCCCTCCTATATTCAGGTTTCCCCAAATCGATCTTAGTTCCAAAGATGAATAATGATCTCCTAACACATGGCATATAAAACGATGTTCGTTCCACCATGATCTCTCCCCTCAATCTGGAATTTGGTTCAAGGGTACATCTCTCCACACCTCTGATACATGCCGTTGTAATTCTTCAACGTCTTCAGAGAGGTGGAGGGTCCCGAAAACCAACAACTCTTTGGTGCACTACTAAACCGATGAGCACATCCCTAAGGACCGCAACGTCCTTAAACTAGCTATAGACCGAAACGTTCTTAAACTAATAACGGACCGCAACGTCCTTAAACTAGCTATGGACCAAAAACGTTCTTAAACTAAAACAATAGAGTCCAAATGCCCTTTCGTTAGATCTGAATGATCCTAAATCCTGTTGAGTAGATCTTAGTCTAAAATTAGACTAACGTATCCTCAACAACTATTTAAGTTGATCTTAATCTCAATTGAGATTAACGATCCTTAAATCAACCCAAACCCAAATCTAAGAATATACGGATTTGGACTAATCCACGCCCTACGGGCGGCAACATAAATTAGTCTCCGTATACAATCCACGGGCAACCAAAAATAAAACAAACACACACGACATGAAGTGACCTTCTGACGCAGGAGAAAGTGGTTATCGCTACGCGGTAACATAATTAACTGCAAAGGCTTGCGCCTGTAGGGAAGAGCGTCCCCACAATCAAAAACTCCTTAGAAATGAGGGGGAATCTGACGAAGTCTGCTACAATGGCCACATTCGACCAAACCTCTGATACACGGTGCCATAAATCAGCTTGGCATCTTCGGAGAGGTGGACGGATAAACCAAAATAGCATCTGCCCCCAAATTCAGGCAAGACGTCTTTCTTCCCAGTTTTCGGCGGTGAACAGATTCTGGCACGCCCGGTGGGACATTTTCCTTTTTCCACTCCATACTTCGTGTGTTGTGTTTTTCCACGATCAAATAATCGCGGTATATATGTTTGTGGTTGTCCTTGTGTGATACGATACTGAAGCCGGTGTTTCGTCTCTATGAAGAATGGCGTTTGCTTTGACCCTAGCAACTCAGGCTCTGTCATATCCGGTAGAGTCAAGTATGGGCCACATGCAGCCTTAAATCTCTACAATCCGGCTCTTCAAGAAATCAATGGGCTTCTCTTTGGGTCGATACCCACACCTCCCACCCTCGCTTCCTCAACGCCAATGGAGGAAGCCCAAAGGAAGTCTGTTTTCCACAGGCTAGTTCCCCATGTTGCAGCTTTGCCGACGGACTCGGTCCTCAAACAAATGGCACATGCCGAGGACCAAGGTCGATGCAGGGGGCAAAATATTCAAGCTCTTAAAGGAAACAGGGGGCAGGCTCGGCCAAATGCTGAGGCTAATCAAATCCCGACCGTAAAAAACGGTCGACGTCGATATCGGCATCATACAAAATGAGCTGGGGGCAGTTCTCTATATGGTCCTGTTTCAACCCCAGTGCTGAATGTTGTTGTTCCAACCAAGAACAGCTTCAAACTGTTGCGAAGGCTCAGAAAAAATTCTCCCACCACAATATTGAAGAAATCTCTGCAGCCCATAGAGATCCCACCGTAAGAATACAAAGTCCGTTATTCGAAGAACAAATTGACAAGCTAATGAAAGAAGCTGGTCAAAAGGTTCAGGATGACCATAGCCGCAAAATGTCCATTTAGGAGAAAGCCAGGACACAGCGTCTTGCACAGCAGTCTACGGAAAGAGAAGATGATGATGCCTTTCACCCTCTGCCCACTGTGCACTCTCGTGGCAAGGAAAAAGTCCGACACAGAAGCAACAACAAGATCAAGAAGGGGAATGACGCTCAAAGACAGCGAAGCAGATCTAAGAAGTCACGCGATCGAGAAAAAGTCAGCTGGAATCCGTCTTTTATGAAGAAGATGGGTCGGGAATACTCTTTCCCTCAAGACAAGACAAGGAAAACATTCAACCTCATCATGAGGCATCAAATGATGACACTCCCGGAGTCTTGACACCCTGAGCAAATAAACAAGATCCATAATCCGGCTTATTGCTCCTACCACCGAGCAATAGGACATACTCTTGAAGATTTCGTTACCTTCAAAGACTGGGTCGAAGACCAGTATCAACAAGGCAGGTTTGCTCTATCTGACAGTTGGAGGATAACCCCGCCACAAAAGCATGATCCAAAAGCAATCTATAGGGCGAGAATGGAACCAGAGCAACATCGGACTTGTAAACGGGCTCGTACCTGCCATGCGATTACGTTCTCGAAGGAAAGAGAGCATAAGAATATGGACGACCTCTCCCAATACTTCGCAAATGAAGATAAAGATGAGGCGATCTCAGAATTTCCACAAGCACCAAAGGAGTTGGAAGACGGGATACATACCACAACAGACAATCTGAGGAAAATCGACTTCGGGACAGCAAACGAGCCAAGGCCAATGTTCATCAGCGAGCTATTGTCTGAAGAGCAGATGGATACACTAAAAGATGTGCTTATGCAGTATAAAGACAGCTTCACGTGGAACTGTTCCGAGATGCGAGGACTAGATCTAAAAATATCCGTGCATAAACTGGCAATATCACCGGACGTCAAGCCAGTCAAACAAGCACCAAGAAGAATGCGGCTCGAGCTTGAGATGAGTATCAATGCCAAAGTCAAGAAGCTAATCGACTCTGGCTTCATCCAAGAAGTTCAATACCCTGACTGGATCGCCAATATCATTCCGGTAATGAAGAAACATAGGACAGTACGCATCTGCGTAGATTTTCGGGATCTCAAAAAACCTTGTCCGAAGGATGACTTCCCAGTGCCTGTTACCGAGCTGATGATCGTTAACACATCCACCCATGAAGTCTTCTCCTTCATGGATGGATCTTCGGGGTATAATCAAATAAAGATGCATCCTGAAGACCAAAAGCACACTGCTTTCCAGACTCCGCTGGGCATATTCTGCTACAAAGTGATGCCCTTTTGTCTGAAGAACGCTGGCGTCACCTACCAAAGGGCCATGACAAAGATCTTCGATGACCTCATACACGAGATTGTCGAATGTTATATTGACGACCTCGTGGTTAAAAGCAAATCAAATGAGGAGCACTAGGAGAATCTGAAGATAGTGTTCCAGTGTCTTCGGAAATATAATCTGAAGACGAACCCACTAAAATGCGCGTTTGGGGTATCCTCAGGCAAATTCCTAGGATTCATCATCCGATACCGAGGCATCGAAATAGACCCATTGAAGATCATGTCGATCATGGAAATGCCCACGCCAAGAACTCTCAAACAACTGCGGTCTCTTCAAGGAAAGCTCGCTTATATCCGACGGTTCATAGCTAACCTTTCCGGAAAATGCCGCCCCTACAGCCCTCTAATGAAGAAGGGGACCCCGTTCATTTGGGATCGTAAATGCCAAAATACGCTAGACGAAATTAAGTAATACCTGCAGAACCCGCCGATACTGACCGCTTCGGTCAATGGAAAGCCCCTCATCCTGTACACAACAGATCTTGAAGGTTCTCTAGGCGCGCTATGGGCACAGGAGAACGACCAGGGGAAAGAGAGAGCTCTCTATTATTTGAGTCGAGTCTTTCTGGGAGTAGAAAACAACTTCTCCCCCATTGAAAAGTATTGCTTGGCACTGATCTTCGCAATAACAAAGCTTCGACATTATGCCCTGGCACATGAGGTCCATCTCATATCAAAGGTGGATCCTCTCAAGTATTTTATATCAAGAGCCATACTAATGGGAAGGCTTGCCAAATGGGCCCTCATCTTGATGGAGTTCTCGATAGTATATCGACCCCTCAAGGCAATGAAAGGCCAGGCCATCGCCGACTTTCTCGCTGAGCATCCGATACCAGCTGATTCTCCCTTAAATTGCGAATTGCGAGATGAATATGCGTTCGACACAATCGACGGGGAGAAAGAAGGGAGTGATACCCGATGGGAACTCTACTTCAATGGGGCATCGTCTATGAAGAAGCGGAAGCAAAGTGCCCCCATAATCAAGGCCGAGGTAGGCCTTATCCTCGTGACTCCGCAAGGAGGGATAATGCATTTCGCCTAATGCATTTCGCCCTTTCCTTAACAGAGCCAAGGACAAACAATGAGGCTGAATACGAGACTCTATTAGCAGGTCTCGAGATCACCATTGACATGGGAATCGAGAACCTCCTCATATATGGAGACTCCCAGCTGGTCGTTAGCCAAGTAAAGAGCGACTATCAAACATGCAAGCCAGAGTTGGTAAAATATGGCGAAAGAGTGCGGCAACTACTGACTTAAATCCCCTCCTATGTCCTGGAAAGCATACCACGGACGAAAAATAGTAAGGTAGATGCATTAGCCAAGCTCGCTAAAGAACTGGCCAACGAAAACCTCGATGACGTAAGGATCATTGAGCAAAGCCGTCGGATTCTCGCACCAGCAAAAATATCTCCTGAGTCGTCCGAAGAAAAGGAAGCGACCAAATAAGAGGCCTTCCAAGTAGAGGACGAAGAAAAGGCTAAGGATTGGAGAGAAGTCTTCATAGACTACTTCAAATCCCATCGAATGCCCGAAAACGCATCTTTAAGACATCAACTCATGAAACGAGCTCCGTCTTTCGCCTTCGTCAATGATACTCTATATAAGAGATCATTCGACTATCTGTGGTTGAGATGCCTGGGACCAGAAGAAGTAAGGAGATTCGTCCAAGAAACTCACAACGGATTCTGTGGTTCCCATCAAGCTGGACCAAAGATGAAGTTAAAAATCAAGAGAATGGGTTACTATTGGCCCACAATGATTCAAGACTGCCTTGAATATGCAAAGCAGTGTCACTCATTCCAGATTCACGGGGGCTTCATCCATCAGCGTCTGAATCCGCTACACCCAACACTGGCAGGCTGGCCATTCGAGATTTGGGAAACCGATATAATCGGGCCTATCGAACCAACATCATCCAAGGGACATCGGTTCATATTGGCAATGACCGATTACTTCTTCAAGTGGGCAGAAGCAATACCACTAAGAGAGGTGAAGACAGAGAACATCCTCTATTTCTTCAGGACACATGTCATCTACAGGTTCGGCACTCCGCGACGGATCATCTCGGATAATAGGCCGGCCTACAGAAGCCATAAGATCAGCCGCTTCACACAGTAGTTTAAAATAGATTGGAGATACTCTTCGGTCTATAATCCCTGAGCTAACGGTCTAGCTGAGGCTTTCAACAAGACTTTGACAAGATCATAAAGAAAATGATGTCCAGAAATAAAAAGTACTGGCACGAGAGATTGAATGAAGCTCTCTAGGCTTATCGGACCACGTTCAAAACGGTTATGAATACAACGCCATTCGCGTTGGTATTCGGAACGGAAGCGGTTCTTCTCTTGGAGATAGAACTACCCTCTTTATGAGTGGCAGCCCAACATGAGCCGACGGATGAAGAAAATGCCCACTTTCAGCTTGAAGAGCTCGATGCCCTCAATGGAACTCGTCTCATGGCGCAGCAAAACCTGGAAGCCTACAAAGCAAGGATGATGCGCTCATACGAAAGACTGATTAGGACGAGAACATTCCGCCAAGGCGAACTCGTGTTAGTCGTGAAAAGACCTATGATCCCCAATCGTGCCAAATGAGGGAAATTCGAGCCAAACTATGAAGGTCCGTATATCATAGACATGTCTATCAAGGTGGGGCCTACATGCTCATGGATATGCATGGCGAAAGACCCTTCCATCCAATAAACAGCCGGTTCCTTAAGAAATACTACACTTGACAAGTCACGGCTCAGGTTAATGATAGATGACGACACTCGTGTCCGCTCGCTGTCTTCCTGAGTCCAAACTCTATAAGTAGTATCCGGCGAAACCTCACCTCAAAATCCCAACGGACCGCAACGTCCTTAAACTAGCTGCGGACCGAAATGTCCCTAAACTAACAACGGACCGCAACGTCCTTAAACTAGCTATAGACCGAGATGTACTTAAACTAATATTGGACCAGGATGTCCTTAAACTAACAATGGACCATGAAGTCCTTACACTAAATACGTCTCCTCAAACACGGTGATAGTGGAATTCAAGTCCATAGGTCCCAGCGGCAAACACTGCAACTCATATCCTGCTGCCTACATAGCTACCCTAGTGGCGAAGTCCTACCGTGATCGTAAAAAAATGCGGTACGTCCATAAGCAAAATGGGCACGGATGAAAACCCGAAAGGACGCCGTGAGTAAAAACAGCAGGGCTACCGGCGAGCTTGTGAAAACCTGAAAGGGCGCAATCTCGTGATGTAAAAAAACGATACGTCCACAAGAGAAATGGGCACAGTTGAAAACCCAAAAGGGCTCCATGATTAAAGACAGCAGGACTGCCGGCGAGTTCGTGAAAACCCGAAAGGGCGTAGACCCGTAAAAAAATCAAGCGCACTTGCAAGGTCCTCTCGACCTTGTGAGGAGAAAACACCCGCGTGAGATCCTTACGATTCACAAAAGGGAGTAACACACTTAGGGATCCCGACGATTCCTAAGGAGAAATTACACTTACGAGATTCTCACGACTCGTAAGGAGAATTCCCCTATGAGACCCTCATGGCTCGTAGGATTCAAAAGACTTAAGCTACAGGGATCTGAACCTGTTCTTAAGCCATCACACTCCCTAAGTTGCCCTACAAGCGGTTCAATATTGACCCTTGCATACAATCGATGGGCACAAATAAACGTTTCCCCCACCAAGTCCTACCAACGACGAGGAATGTCCTCATGTGGTGAACGGCACTTGTAAGTCCTCTCGACTTATAAGAAGAAAACACTCTTGTAATATCCTTACAACTTATAAGAGAACATACACTTATGAATCCTCACGACTCCTAAGGAGAAACACACCTACGAGATCCTCACGACGCATAGAGAGAAACATCTTTATGAGACCCTTACGGCTCATGAAGTCAAAAGCCCTAGTCGACAGGATCCTAACCCTGTTTGCTAAGCCACTTTTGTTCGAATCGACAAAGGCAAATGATGATTCGCTCCTGGCAACAATCCCGGTGGTAGTGATGCTAATGCCCAGATTGGTATCAAATTCCATGTCCATTCACGGCAAATGATGATTCGCTCATGGCAATGTTCCAGTCGCAGCGATACTGATGCTAAGATTGGTATCAGATCTCGATTCCCATACTCGCAAAAAAAATGCATATTAAATAGCCGAAATGTTTGGGCAACTCACAATAAAAATCAGCTAGCAAAATATATGCATACAAAAACAGCCGAAATGTTTGGGCAACTCGTAATAAAAAAGCAGCGAGTAAAAAGAAAAACAGCCGAAATGATTGGGCACCGCGAAAAATAGCCGAAATGATTGGGCAATCGCGACTTTCGCGATATAAAAGCTGAAATGATAGAGCATCGCGGAAAAAAAAATGAAACTTTTGCCCTGCAGGTGAGTCCACATCGACCCCTGTATACAATCCATGGGCACAAACGAAAATGGAAAAACATTTTCCCATCAAGCTCTATCAGAAGGAGAGCCAAATCTCGACGGTTCACAGACAGCCTAGAGATCACCAACGGCGTTTCTTCTCACTCCAACAGGATGCAGATGCAACGTCAACAAAATGGAGCCACGACAAAGTCTCTTAGTTCCAAATCTCGACGGTTCACAGACAGCCTAGAGACTACCTCGGAGCCACGGCAAAACCCCTTAGTTCCAAATCTCGACGGTTCACAGACAGCCTAGAGACTACCTCGGAGCCACGGCAAAGTCCCCTAGTTCCAAATCTCAATGGTTCACAGACAGCCTAGAGACTACCTTGGAGCCATGGCAAAGTCCCCTAGTTCCAAATCTCGACGGTTCATAGACAAGCTAGAGACTACCTCGGAGCCACGGCAAAGTCCCCTAGTTCTAAATCTCTACGGTTCACAGAAAATCTAAAGACTACCTCAGAGCTATGGCAGAGTCCCTAGTTCCAAGTCTCGACGACAACATCTACAGCCTAGAGATCAACAACAGCGTTCTTCCTCCCTCAAGCAGGATGCAGACGCGATATCAACAAACGGAGCCATGGCAAAATCCCCTAGTTCCAAATCTCGACGGTTCACGGACAACCTAGAGACTACATTTGAGCCATGTCAGAGTCCCTAGTTCCAAGTCTCGATGGCAACATCTACAGCCTAGAGATCAACAACATCGTTCTTTCTCCCTCCAGCAGGATGCAGACGCGACATCAACAAACGGTCCAAATCTTGACGGTTCACAGACAACCTCGACATTCGTCACAATATTGCAGACACAATGTCAACAAACGAAGCAAAGGAAGATCCCTAGCTTCAGGGTCTTGATGGCAACTCAAATGAGACCTGAAAGACTATCAGAGATCATCCCACTCCAGCATGGAGTGGTCATGACTCATCGAGGCTCCCATACTGAGCCTAACCTCAAGTAAAATGCAACATGGAATATCCCTAACGCTTGCTCTTTCGACGGTAATATCACCTGGAAGATTACTTGAAGACGTCTTGTCCAGCCCCCGAAGGGATCAGAGACACAACAGTCTCGGGGCTACTCGAACAACAAGATTGCGTATCAAGGAATACACCGGCCAACACGACGGTACGATGGGTAAAAACCATTGTACCACAGACACTAACGGACTTCTATTAGCAGGAGTTAACTGTGACGTTAGGACATCTTTGCGAGAACTTCTCGATTCGTCTCCACTAGTGGGGAAAATAATGTTCCTGCGAGAACTTATCGACTCGTCTCGACTCGTAGGAAAAGCCTTAGGCAACGGGAATAAGGACCTGTTTCCTAAGCACTGGGGCCCTGCAAGTCGGTCCAAGATGGACTATTGCATACTATTCGCGGGCCACACTCTCCAAAGTCGAATATCGACAAGGAGGGAAAAAACCACTTACGAGTCCTCTCGACTTATAAGGGGGGAAATTCTTTTGTGAGATCCTTACGACTCTCAAGAGATAACGCACTTAAGAGTCCTTACGACTCCAAAGGAGAAAATACACCTACGGGATCCTCTCGATTCTATGGGAGAAAAGTCTTTATGAGATCATCACGGCTCATAAAGTTGAAAAGTCTTAGGCGGCAGATCCAAACCTGTTTCTTAAGCCATCGCAGCCCGAAAAGGAGGTCAAGAGGGACTATCTACAGGCCACATTTGCCAAAGCCACATTCGCCAATGAAATAAAGAAGCTACTTACGAATCTTCATGATTCGTACGGAAAAATACCCGAGTGAGATCCTTACGACTCACGGAGGCGATGGACACTTAGAAAACCTCACGATTTCTAGGGAGAATTTGCAATTATGAGATCCTCTTGACTTGTAGGGAGAAAAATCCTTCTTAAGACCCTTATGGCTCAAGAACATGAAAAAAGTCTTAGGCAACAAGAACCCTAAACTTGTTTTCTAAGCCCTCAATTCTATGGCCATGCATAACTCTGCACTACGTCACCCACGTACATACTTACGTGGTTAAAGTAGTGGGGGGCATTTGTTCCCGCCAAAATTTTCGGCCAAGAGCTATTTGTTCCCTTATAACCCTTATTAAAAAGTGAGAGAAGAAAGAGGAAAAGAGTTCACGGTTGGACATCACGTGTTAAACACGTGAGCGCTTATATGCTAAGATATGAGCGCTGAAAGAAAATAACAAAGGGCCAAACAGGCCTCACGTGTAAAACACGTAAGCGCTCATATGCAAAAAATATGAGCGCTAATCATAAATAACCAAGGAACAAACAGACATCACATGTTAAACACGTGGGCACTCATATGCAAAGCATATGAGCGCTGAATAAAATAAACCTAAAGGGCCAAACAGGCCTCACGTGTAAAACACGTAAGCGCTCATTTGAGCACTGAACATAAATCACCAATGGCAAACAGGTCTCACGTGTTAAACACGTGAGCGCTCATATGCTCATATGAGCGCTGAAAATAAACAGACTAAAACCCATACTAGGGGTCACGTGTTAAACACGTGAGTTCTGTTGCCGCTCACATGCAAAGCATGTGAGCACCTAAATTTAAAACGCACCTATCAAATTCTAGAATTAAATTCTATTTGGGAAATATTTTCCTTATCATGTTAAACTAAAAAGATATGATAGAATCAAATTCTAATCTTTTTAAAACTAACAAAATTTTCATAATCTTGTTAAACAAACAAGAAATCTTCTCTGTTAAACAGAGAGCTTTTGGATTAAAAATCCAACGGTGAATAAAATTCATCGATTGATCTAAAAGATCATGAAATCAATCAAGATCTCTCAATGAGAGATTCTCTGAACAAATTGATTTTTTCCTTCTCCTATAAATAGGAGAAAGGAGATTAAATCTAAAAAAAGGAGAGACCCCTATAAGATTTGAGAAACAAAAAAAAAGAGCTCTCTTTTAGAAAAAGAAACCCTAGGTAAGAAAAAAGACATAGAGATCATTTTATCTCTTCTTCGCCATTTTAAGAGTTTAACTCTTCTGAAAAGAACTTAGGTCTTCCTCTAGTTGAGGTCTGCAGAAGCAGATCTTCCCACAAGTTGAGAATTTAATTCTCATCGGGGAGATTCTGTCATGCAAACTTAAAACTTAGGGGAAAGAACTATGTTTGAATAATTTAATTCTTCCAAACATATAGGAATTTAATTTCTCAGATAAAACTAGGATTTAACCCTATAAAAGAATTTAATAAGGGACCTGAAATGCTCAAAACCCAGATCAAGATTTCCATGCACATAAAGAAATGATTAGCATTCAACGCTATCACGACAGATCACGTGTTCCCACATGCACGTGAGCGAGGAACAAAAAGGAACGGCTGAGATCGAGTCACGTGATCCCACGTGACCCCCTAATAGTTCTTAGCACTTATAAAAGGAAAAGGGGAATAAATCATGAACAGTTCCAATTTTTGGGGCGCCTCACGTGATCCCACGTGACCCCTTAATAATGCTTAGCACTTATAAAAGAACAAGGGAATAAAACCAAAGAAGCAGTGCCCAATCTTCAGGCGCCTCACGTGCCACACGTGAGCGCACCAAATTTTAGTGTTTAACACTGCTTAAAAACCTCACATTGGAGCACGTGAGCGCTCCAAATTTCAGTGTTTAACACTTCTTAAGAGCCTCACGTGGGAGCACGTGAGCGCCAAACAATTATCAGTGTTTAACACTATGAGGGGGCCGACCTTAGCCTAAATTTGCTAAGTCTCCTGAGGCCAAAAACCTTTTCACCATCAATCAACCGAGCCCTCCTATATTCAGGTCTCCCCAAATCGATCTTATTTCCAAAGATGAATAATGATCTCCTAACACATAGCATATAAAACGATGTCCGTTCCACCATGATCACTCCCCTCAATCTGGAATTTGGTTCAAGGGTACATTTCTCCACACCTCTGATACAAGTCGTTGTAATTTTTCAACGTCTTCAGAGAGGTGGAGGGTCCCGACAACCAACAACTCTTTGGTGCACTCCCAAATCGATGAGCACATCCCTATGGACCGCATTGTCCTTAAACTGGCTATGGACCGAAACGTCCTAAAACTAACAATGGACCGCAACGTCCTTAAACCATCTATGGACCGAAAACGTTCTTAAACTAAAACAATAGAGCTCAAATGCTCTTTCGTTAGATCTGAATGATCCTAAATCCTATTGAATAGATCTTAGTCTAAAATTAGACTAACGTATCCTCAACAACCATTTAAGTTGATCTTAATCTCAAACGAGATTAACGATCCTTAAATCAACCTAAACCCAAATCTAAGAATATACGGATTTGGACTAATACATACCCTACGGGCGGCAACATAAATTAGTCTCCGTATACAATCCACGGGTAACCAAAAATAAAAGAAACACATATGACACGAAGTGACCTTCTGGAGCAGGAGAAAGTGGTTATCGCTACGCGGTAACGTAATTAACTGCAGGTGTTTGCGTCTGTAGGGAAGAGTATCCCTACAATTAAAAACCCCTCAGAAATGAGGGGGAATCTGACGAAGTCTGCTACAACGGCCACATCCGTCCAAACCTCTTATACACGGTACCATAAATCAGCTTGGCATCTTTGGAGAGGTGGACGGATAAACTTAAGTAGCATCTGCCCCTAAATTCAGGCAAAACGTCTGTCTTCCCAGTTTTCGGCGGTGAACAGTGACCTTGACTGAGCCAACATATCAAAGGGTCCTAGTCAAGTTCAACCCGTCATTATCTTGATTTCATTAAAGCCACCCATATGAGTCCTTGATTGAGCCAGAATGACCGTACGACTGGCTTATCCAATCGCTTACGATGTAATAGAATAGCACTACATAGCTACCGAACACTACGTCTCGGCTGAGCAAGACATATGTAGCACAAATACTAAGCAATACTAATCTGAAATGATATAGGGCTACGGCTGGTTTTTGGCGAAAAACCTTTAACGTATGAACTTGATATCATTGAAGGAACCAGAGTAGTTTTGAAAAAGAGTGGTTTAGGCTCCGCATTTTTAAAACAAGTGGTTTTGTAGAAAACCGTTGGTTTTGAAGAAAACCGAGTAGTTTATAGTCACGTAAACTTTTGCCAAAGAGGTCACTTCCTGTGAAGGGATCTAGGCTCTTTCCTCATCGAATGAGATGCAGGATATTCCAACTGAATACCACGATGCAAACTAAAAGAATTGACTATAGTGAAGTTATTACAATGACGCAAATTTTTGCCCAAGAGGTCACTCCTTATGAAGGTATCTCGGCTCTTGCCTCGTTGAATGAGGTGCTGGATATTCATAACCGAATACCGCTGTGCAAAGCAAAAAGAAACATTTTTAATGTCAGTTTTCAAAAATTGGTTTCAACAACATCATTTAGGTTTGTTTTCCTTGCATTAATCCAAATTAATGCTGTCCCATCAATTAATCATATCATGCCAGAAAAGAAACGAAAATAATCACGCACATATATGCTATCAGCATTCGCCACAGGGTCCCGGGTCTTCACCGCAAGGTTACTTAACTTACGGCAGGGCGGGGACAGGACAAGCGCGTATGCAGAACACATATAGCGTCTACTATATATATGTATATATATATATATATATATAATATGAACATTCATCTCACGCATGATATCAAATAACATCACAGAAGAATCACAGCGGAAGCAAATACAATATGGAAATGAGGATAAACAAGTAAAAGTACATTTCAATGGAGCCAAATATGAAATGCAATTTCCCGGTCGTGTGGATAGCCCGTAGTATCAGACCCTAGACTCCAACGAGTGCGGCAAGCCACTCGTCAATCCCAGAAGCGAGGCAACCCCAATCAACGAAGTGAGTGGGCCACCCAGCACTTCCGAAATTCGGTGACTTGGGCACCCCACTGCGGTTCAATCCTATACCCCCTACGAGTGTGGCGAACAACCCGCTAATTCTAGAATAAGGCACCCCGGTCTCAACGCCATGAGATGGAGGCCCGTTGCTCTCTAAAACCTGGCTACTCGAGCATTCCGCCTAGGGTAATCCTAGTACATTATTGAAACACAGAATAAACAACGATGACTACGTCCGCAACCTGGATGTGCCCCAAAGAATAATACAAGCCGCGATGACGGCAGTCCACATGTCGGATGCTCGCCACGCAATATGAATATACATTACTTCACAGAGAACTACATCTAATACTACATACACCGAGCTATCCATTGTGACATATCCAACATAACCATAATCACATAGCAACACAGAACATCAACACGAATATCATGTTCGTAACCCTATCTGATTGTGCATATAGCAACCAGTCAGATTATACCATGCTATGATATTCACGGTCGCAGAAACAAATGCTCAGAAAAACACAAATATAATGTTTCGATCGATTAAAACTTTTCGCATTGGCCCCCAAAGTACTAACCAGTACACAAACAAATCTAGACCAAAACCAAATGTCCCAAAAATCACATTTCCTTGAAATAAATCCCCAGAAAAAATTTGGGGTACTGTAACCCAAAAAGAGCCGCGATTCAGCGGCCAAATGGCGCATTTTGCTTCAGTTCCGAGGTCGAATTTTGGGTTTAGGTGCCCAAAATTTTTTCTTAGCACTAATTTTTCCTGCATATAATTTTAATGCAACCAGAAATTTTTTTTAAACAACTGTGAAATTCGAACAGCAAGAAATATTCAGGAAATGCGATTCGGAAAATTCCGTCAATTGAACTTTAAATTAGTGCAATCAAGTCTAGCTTTTAGCATGGCTCTGATACCACTGCTGGGAACCTAGGCACACTAGCAAACAATTTTTCAAAGATGGCAACTTGTATTTCAAAAATTTTCTAGTTTGCCGAAATTCCCAAACCAAGAATCAAACTAAATAAGTTAAACTTGTATACAAAAACATAGTGAGCTAAACTAATCTATTATGCGTAGAATACTCACATCCTCAAGCTTTCTTCATATGCTCCGGATCGCGGTTGCAAGCCGGTCCTCCTTTACCGAAGATGATCCACTTAAGGAAAACGATGCAGGCTCCAGCTTCGCCTAACGAAGCAACCGACGCTCCAAGGTCGCTAGCAATAGAGAGTGGGGATGTAGGAATTTTTCACTATCTTTTTCTCTTATTCTTAAGCTAAAGTGAGCAACTAAAGAAGAAGGAGGAGGAGGTGAGGAAAAACCAAGAAATGAGCAATTCATGAAAGAAAATGAGCTAAGTGTAGAAGAAACATCAAGCATGAAAGAAAATGAAGTGTGAATGGAATGTAGAAAGAATGGCTCCTCATTTTTCAACCAGGCGAAAAATATCTCAAACATTTTTACAAATAAACAATCAAAGGCCATACTTCTCTACATACCACCAACCATGCTCATGCCACCTCACCCTCCACCTCATTTCCAAATGATTTTCTAAAAAGAAAATCATATAATGAGGTGTCCATCTTCTAGAAGATATTCTGTATAAATACAGAATACAATCCGGTATACGTATCAAAATACATATACGCGTATTCATATAAAAATACAAATAACCAGGAGAGAAAATGAATAGTGATCAATAATACTAGAATACATATATTAATATATATATATATATATATTATTAAATCAAAATATGATTTAATAATCCGGCATAATCCTAAGCCGCCAGTACTATCAACCGTCCGACTAAAATCTGTGTAGGTTGTACACATATTTAACCAGACACCTGTATGTACCAACATACGTCATCTACATCATATCGCCTGAACCGGAAAAACCCTCTGTGTGGGACTCTAAAGACTCATCAATATGCCGGCAGTGGGTCGCAAGCACATCAGCGGCACTAGCTGTACGTAACGGCTACCCAGGTATTGAGCGAAAGGAAGCCGACAAGCAAACTCATCCATACCCTTATTGAGCCTGTCTGTGACAATCTCCGTAAAGTCCGGTCTATTCATCTAAGAGTATCGCATATCGAGTCTAGAGGGTGGATAAAATCAGACCCCTAATAACGCGATATTTCGTGTCGATTTGAAGCCCATCATCTACTGAGAAACTACTAATCCAAATCAGTAATTCTTGTCCACCTTGGCCAAGGATTTCTGGTGATCGCCACCCATGTACAGCGCGACATCAACCCCCAATACTGGGAGAGATGAATCCCCAACGATCCGCTCACTGCCTTCATGTGGCTCGGGACTGTACTCAACTAAAACCTGTTTGCATGACTCCTTTGAGTCGTGGTAGGGTAGTAATCAAAGCACAGTAGGAACTCACACTAGACAAATGACGATATCAAGTCGACAGACTAACCTGTACTCATGTCACCTGAGAACTGCTATTTGACAATAGGTACAATACCATCTAGCATGTTCCCGGTGAGTCCGTCCAGTGTAACTCATAACCCAATACGCACCTATATAGTATCTTAGGTGACTAGCTGACACCAATGGATTATGAGACCGGCCACCGCCCCTCATTGGGGTCTCGAAAAGTATACACTAGTCTACTACGGAGTATCGATGCCCGGTCTCGATACTCCTTCGACTAGGGACATTTAAGGATGTGCTTATGGACCACCCAGCTCCTATGTATATGATCGCCATCATAATGCTGGTAGTCAAGCAAGAATCCTATGGGCTCTATCAACATATAATAGTGATCTTTAATACCATATAATGCATGTACATAATGATAGAGACAAACTAGATAGCATACTATCATCTCGAGTAAGACTGTTCTACTCGTATAGGTCTTCCCACAATCATCACAATTGCCTGCCTACGATTACAATAATTGACTTGAGGGCACTATATCCAACATGTTTTCTCTTGTAAGTCGTAAAGATCTTACAAGAGTATTTTCTCCTTGTAAGTCGAGAGGACTTACAAGTGTCTCTCACCATTTGGGGACATTTCTCGCCATTGGTGGAACTTGGTGGGAGAATATTTATTTATGCCCATGATTATATACAAGGGTCAATATTGGACCGCCTGTAGGGCAAAATTAAGAGAATATGACGGCTTAAGAATAGGTTTAAATCCCAGTAACCTAAGTATTTTGAATCGTATGAGCCGTGAGGGTCCCATAGGGGGAATTCTCCTTACGAGTCGTAAGGATCTTGCAAGTGTAATTTCTCCTTAGGAATCGTGGGGACCCCTATGTGTGTTGTTCCTTTATGAGTCGTAAGGATCTCACGCAGATATTTTCTCCTCGCAAGGTCGAAAGGACTCTGCAAGTGTATATTTTCTATTTTCTTGAGATTGCGCCCTCTCGGGTTTTCACAAACTCGTTGGCAGTCCTACTATTTTTATTCACAGCGCCCTTTTGGGTTTTCATCCGTGCCCATTTTGCTTGTGGACATACCGTTCTTTAACGAGTTCGCTCCTTCCTAGGTTTTCACTAGCTCGCTGGCAATCCTGCTATTTTACTCATGGCACCCTTTCGGGTTTTCATCCGTGCCCATTTTGCTTATAGACATGCCGTTTTTTAACGAGTTCGCGCCGTCTCGGGTTTTCACTAGCTCGCTGACAGTCCTACTGTTTTTACTCACAGTGCCCTTTCAAGTTTTCATCCAAGCCCATTTTGCTTGTAGACATACCAAATTTTTTTTAGCATGGTGAAACTCTTAAAAGTACTTTCGTCGCAGGAGACCCATCTGTTTGCCGGTGGTACTTGGGGGTGACTTTGTTGCTAGAGTAGCTGTGTAGCCGGTAGGACTTGAGCTGCAATCTTCATCGTTGGGGTTTCAATTGCAATGTAGATCACAAGAGAATATATCGCTGTATTTTAGGGCGAAATGCTATTTTAGGGACGTTATGGTCCATTATTAGTTTAGCGACTTTTCGATCCATTATTCCTGTGTTTGGGGGAACGCATTAGTTTAGGGACTTTTCGATCCAGTATTAGTTTAGAGACGTTTCGGTCCAATATCGCCGTATTTCGGGGCGAATGTTAGTTTTAGGATGTTTCGGTCCAGTATTAGTTTAAGGACGTTTGGGTCCAATATTACTGTATTTCAGGACGAATGTTAGTTTAAGGACGTTTCGATCCAGTATTAGTTTAGGGACTTTTCGGTCCAGTGTTAGTTTAAGGTCGTTTCGGTCCATTTTCGTCGTATTTCGGGGCGAATGTTAGTTTAGGGACATTTCGGTCCAGTATTAGTTAATGGACGTTTCGGTCCATTATTAGTTTAGGGACTTTTCGATCCAATATTAGTTTAAGAACGTTTCAGTCCATTATCGCCGTATTTCGGGACGACGGAGCTTTTTTGGGTACTACTCTCAGGGTTCTGACTCAGGAAGATAGCGAGTGGACACAAGCATCGTCATCTATCATTGACCTAAGTCATGACTCTTCAAGCGTAGTATTTCTTTAGGAATCGACCGTTTATTGGCCGGAAGGGTCTTTTGCCATGCATATCCATAAACAGGTAGGCTCCACCTTGGTAGGCTTTGTTTATGATGTACGGGCCTTCAGTTCGGCTCGAACTTCCCTCATTTTACATGATTGGGGATCATTGGTCTTTTGACGACTAGCATGAGTTCTCCTTGGCGGAATGTTCTCGGCCTGCCAGTTTTTCGTATGACCGTGTCGTCCTTGCCTTATAAGACTCCAGATTTTGCTGTGCTACAAAGCGAGTTTCATCGAGGGTGTCGAGCTCCTCAAGTCTAAGATGAGCATTTCGTTCATCTGTCAGCTCGTATCGAACCACTACTCGTAGAGAGAGGAGTTCTATTTCTAATGGGAGCATTGCCTACGAGCCGAACACCAATGCGTATGGTGTTGTACTTGTGGCTGTTTTGAACGTTGTTCGGTATACCCAGAGAGCCTCATGTAGCCTTTCATGCCAGTTCTTTTTATTTCTGGACATGCTTTTTTTAATAATCTTTGTCAAGGTCTTGTTGAAAGCTTTAGCTAGATCGTTGGCTTGAGAATTATAGACTAAAGAGTATCTCTAATCTATTTTATACTGTTGTGCGAAGCGGCTGATTTTATAACTTCTATAAGCTGGCCCATTATCCGAGATTATCCGTCGCGGAGTGCCGAACCGATAGATGACATGGGTTCTGAAGAAGTGGAGGTTATTCTCCGTCATCACCTCCCTTGGTGATATTGCTTCTGCCCATTTAAAGAATTATTCAGTTGTTGCTAGTATGAACCGATGTTCTTTGGATGATGCTGGTTCGATAGGGCCAATTATGTCTGTTCCCCATATTTCAAACGGCCAGTTAGCCACTGTCGGGTGTAGCGGATTTAGATGTTGATGGATGATGTCCACATGAATTTGGAATGAGTGACATTGCTTCTCATATTCGAGGCAGTCCTGGATCATAGTGGGCTAATAGTAACCCATTGTTTTTATCTTCAGTTTCATCTTTGGCCCAGCTTGATGAGAACTGCAGAGTTCGTCATGAATTTCATGGACGAATTTCTTTTCTTCCTCCGGCCCCAGGCATCTTAGCCATAGACATTCGAACGATCTCTTATATAGAGTATCATTGACGAAGGCGAAAGACAAAGCTCATTTCATGAGCTAATGTTTAAACGACGCATTTTCGGGCATTCGTTGGGACTTAAAGTAGTCTATGAAAACTTCCTTCCAGTAGTTGACCTTTTCTTCGTCCTCTATTTGAATGGCTACTTGTTTGATTATTTCTTTTCCTTTGGATGGCTCTCTCAGGTCTTTCGAAGATATATCTGTTGGCGCGAGAATCCTACGGTTTTGCACAATGATCCTCACGTCATCGAGGTCTTCATCGGCCAATTCCTTACCCAATTTTGCCAATGCATCCGCCTTGCTGTTTTCCGCACGCAGTATGCTTTCCAGGTTATAAGAAGGGATTTGTGTCAGCAGTTTCTGCACTCTTTTGCTATACTTTATCAGCTTTGATTTGCATGTCTGATAGTTGCCATTTACTTGGCTAACGATCAGCTGGGAGTCGCCATATATGAGGAGGTATTTGATTCCCATGTCGATAGCGATCTCAAGACCTGCTATCAAATCTTCGTATTAAACTTCGTTGTTAGACCTTAGCTCCGTTAAGGAGAGGACATAACGTAATATCCCTCCTTACACGGTCACGAAGATTAGGTCCACCCCAGCTTTGATTATGGGGACGTTTTTCTTTCGCCTCTTCATGGAAGATACTCCATCGAAGTAAAGTTCCCATTAGGAATCATTTTCTTCTTCGATTGCATCGAATACATGTTCATATGGAAACTCACAATTTAAGGGGGAGTCGGCTGGTATCGGATGCTCCGCTAAAAAGTCGACTATGGCTTGCCTTTTTACTGCTTTAAGGGGACGATATGTTACTGAGAACTCCATCAGGAGGAGGGCCCATTTGGCAAAATTTCCTGTTAGTATAGACCTTAACATTAGATATTTGAAAGGATCCACCTTCGATATGAGACGGACTTCATGTTCTAAGGCGTAGTGTCTGAACTTCATTATTGTGAAGATCAGCGCCAGGAAATGCTTTTCGATGGGGGAATAGTTGTTTTTTGCCCCAGAAGAACTCGATTTAAATAGTATAGAGCGCTCTCTTTTTTCTGATCGTTCTCTTATGCCAAAAATGCACTTAGAGAACCCTTAAGGGCTGTTGTATATAGGATAAGAGGTTTTCCCTTGACCGGAGCGGTCAATACCGACGGATTTTGCAGGTATTTTTTTTATTTCGCCCAGTGCATTTTGGCACTTTTGATCCCATACGAACGTGGCCCCCTTCTTCATAAAATGACCGTAGGGACGACATTTTCCAGAGAGATTGGTTATGAACCGTCGGATGTACGTGAGCTTTCTTTAGAGAGACCGCGGTTGTTTGAGGGTTCTTGGCGTGGGCATTTCCATAAACGCCTTGATCGTTGAGGGATTGATTTTGATACCTAGGTGACGTATGATGAATCCCAGGAATTTTCCTGAGAAAACTCCAAACGCGCATTTTAGAGGATTCATCTTCAGATTATACTTTTGAAGACGTTGGAACACTATTTTAGATGTTCCCAATGTTCCTTGTGAGATTTACTCTTTACCACAAGGTCGTCGATATAGCATTCGATGATTTCGTGTATGAGGTTATCGAAAATCTTTGTCATGTCCCTCTGGTAAGTAGTGCCAGCATTCTTCAAACCAAAGGGCATCACTTTATAGCAGAATATGCCCAGCAGAGTCCGGAAGGCGGTATGGTTTTGTTCTTCTGGATGCATTTTTATTTGGTTGTATCAAGAAAATCCATCCATGAAGGAGAAAAGCTCATGGGTAGACATGTTATCGATCGTCATCTTGGTAAAAAGTACTGAGAATTCATCCTTTGGAAAAGCTTTGTTGAGGTCCCGAAAGTCCACGCAGATGCGAACCGTCTCTTTTTTCATCATCACAGGAACGATATTAGCGATCCAGTCAGGATATTGAACCTCTTGGATGAAGCCGGAGTCGATTAGTTTCTTGACTTTAGCGTTGATACTCATCTCAAGTTCGAGTCGCATCCTTCTTGGCGCATGTTTGATTAGTTCTATACTTGGAGATATAGGCAGTTTATATACTGCCACTTTTGGATCTAGACCCGGCATTTTAGAGTAGTTTTAGGCGAAACAATTTTTATACTGCATGAGCATGTCTTTTAACATGGCCACCTGTTTTTCAGATAGTAGCTCACTGACGAACGTTGGCCTCGGATCATTTTCCACCCCTGAGTCAATTTTTCTTAAGTTGTCTGCCGTAGTGTGTATCCCATCTTTCAGCTCTTTTAGAGTTGGTGAAAACTCTGAGATCACCTCATCCTCTTCTTCATTTGCGAAGCACCTATAGTCATCATTCATAGTCTCGTGCCCTCCCTCTATTGAGAGTGTTATCATATGGCAGGTACGAGTTCGCTTCCATTCCGGATGTTGAGCTGGTCTTATCCTGACGGTATAGACCTATTTTGGCTCATGCTTTTTTGGCGGGTTTACCCTCCAGCTGTCGGATAATGTAAACCTGCCTTGTTGATACTGGTCTTATACCCAGTCTTTAAAGGTGAAGCAGTATTCAAGGGGATGACCTATTACTCGGTGATAGGAGCAATAATTCAGATGATAGACCACATTTATTTGTTCGGGGTGCCAAGACTCCAGAAGCTTCATCATTTGGTGATTTATGACAAGGTTAAATATTTTTCTTATTATGTCTTAACGGAAAGAGTATTCCCGACCCATTTTCTTTATAAAGGACGGGCTCCAATCGAGCTTTTCTCGATTGAACGACATTTTTTATCCGCTTTGTTGTCTTCGAACGTTGTTTATGTTCTTTGCCCTGTTTTTTCCTCTATTTCGGGGTTTTCCCCTTTTGTGAGAACATATAGCGGGCCGAGGATGAAGAGTATTACGGTCTACTTTCTCCATAAATTGCCGACTGAGACGTTGCATCCTGACCTTTTCATAAATGGCCATTTCGCAGCTGTGGTTGTCCCGGCTCGTTTGACAAGCATCTTTTATTAACTTATCAATCTTTTCTTCCAGTGACGGACTTAACGTTTTTAGAGCGGGCTTTGGCTCCGATTCGACGTCACGGCTATTTAGAAGTGCTTTTTTTCGCTTCACTTAAGATGTTTACGACGCAGCAAATGTAGATCTATTCCCGTTTCTTAGACCGAACATATCTGAGCTCGGTTGTCTCCATCTTCCCGTTGAGCATCTTTCGCTGAGTCCCGGGAATATCCCAAATCTTTTTATCGAATTAGGCTTGTCGAACAGTTTGTTCGAAGGGTACAGCTTGGCATCTTAACAGCCTTTTCAATCCCTCCGCGTAATATCTTGGTAGATGGATGGGTTGAATCCTGTCGAGTGCAAAATCAACACCATAGCAGACTTCTTTTTTCAACTTTGGTCTCCGTAGATTGGTAGAAGAAGATCGTCTTTTCACCTCTTCACCTAGGAGGTACATAGAAAGTGTTCAGCTCTTGTACGTTGTATGTATTGAGCATATCAAGTTCCTTATGATGTTGAGACGGAACCATTGTAATTTGTAGACTCTGATCTGTTTCGGCAAAAGTTTGCATTGACGGGCGGACGGAGAACACTGCATTGGCCTCGTCCTCTAAGTCGCTGCCAAAGACCAAAATAAGAGTAGATGGTCTGGGCTTATTGTTTTCTTTTTATGGTTGTCCCGGGTAGACTATTTCTTCGTCTTCCTCGGTATCGATCCCAAAGACCGGGATAGTGATGACAGATTTCTGTTTATTTTCCGACTTTTGGCACCTTTCACTATCCTCAAAGTCTGGTAGGAAGTACTTTGCGTCTTCATATTTTCGGACTTCGTTTTCAAAGAAAAGATTTAGCTCTGTCGTGAAGGTGTAGTCTGAATCATCCTTGAAATACTTCATACACTGATATTGTGTAGAAGGGATGCATTGTACTCATGTAACCAAGTCCTGCCGAGCAAAGCATTATAGCAAGTCTTGGCGTCAATGACATGAACTTTGATGTCAGTGACGAGCAGCCTGAAGCGTAGTGTCAATATTACGGACCCAAGTGTTCGTGACAACTGTGAGTCGAACCCGGAGATGGTAATTTTATCTCAGGAAAGATGCTGAACATTCATGCAAATTTCCTTCAGCACTCTCATGTTGAGAAGATTAACGGAGGATCCGTTGTCGACAAGAATTTTCCCTATCTTAATGTCGTGGCAATACCCGGTGACATACAATAGGTGATTATGTTCCCACGTATCGAGGAGTAGATCTTCATCGCTGAATGTAATATCAGCTGTGTGGACCTCTATCAGTTCATTTTTCATTTTCTCTTCTGTGAGAAAAGCTTTGAACTGATCGGGCTCTTGTAATACCTTGATCAGGGAATCTCGTGCCTCTTTGGATAGGAGGAGAGCATCCAATATGCTCAGCTGCGAGGGTATTTTCCTTAGATGTGTTAGGACGTTGTAATCCACCTTTTTTTCTTAGGCAGATCTTCTGTGGTAAGCTCTTTTACCACTCTGTCGTCGAGGGCAATTTCCTCAGGGATTTTCCATTTTCCTTTGTCTTTTTTGTTCGAACCTTTATTTGTAGGTTCGATGTTCTTCTCAGGCTGCGTACGATAACGCAAATGAATATTCTCACAGTGCTTCTCCTCCTCTTCTTTTTTGGAGGCAGAGACTTTGAAGAGAGGGTTGAAGGGTTTTTCATCCGCAGAATCGCTCCCGAATGTGAGAAATGGAGGTTTCCCTCCATCCGAACTGGTACCAACCATATGACAGTTTCCAGTCGTTTCTTTATGCATGTTCGTCCCACTATTTTGCCGTTGACGAGCACGAGCTTCGTGCTTCATCCTCTTGAAGTGTTTTTGATGGGCTATGTATCCTTGCCACTACTTTTTGAAGGCACGGCATTCCTCGATGGGGTGGGTGACCCTCCGATGATATAGGCGGTAGTTTGGATGTGATTATTCTCCATTGAGGCATATGACCGCAGGAGTGTTCGTTATGAGAGGTGGCAGCTTCATCCCCATTAACAGGGCTTTGGCGAACCGCTTCTCTATTTTGATCCTGCTCTTATTTGTTACAGTTGCGCTTTGGTTTGGTTGGAGTACTTTATGACTCGTCCTCGCCTCAGCTTGTTTACTCAGACGCTGACGCTTAGCCTTTTCATATATGGCGGTCTCGCGTTCTCGGTCAACTTTGCTCTTTTGAAAGGCTTCGTTTAGCTGCCTCTCGATCGGGTCTTCTTCTGGAAGTTTCGGGGATTTTAGCGCCGATTCTGCCTCCAGTTCCTCTACGTTGTTTTCTGACACTGTGGGAGCCTCTTCGTCATATAACGATGAATAGGAGACCATATAGCAACTTGCTGTAGGGTCTTCGGTTTCTCCTGATGAGTCATTTCCCTCATCATTATCATTGTCTTCGCTGTCAAGAATATGCTTGAGGAATTCTTTGAGCGTGATCGGTGTCCGTGCCTTCTGGTTATACTCCTCCAGCGCATCTATGTATTTTTGTAAATCTGTGAGCTTGTCGTTATACTCGGCAAGCTGCACAGGCTTCTTGGTCTTCTTTTTTTTCTTCGAAGAATTCGAAAGCTTGACTTTGGGGTTTTTTCCCCTCGTTAACAATTTTCGGTGCAAGACAAGGTTTTAGTATCCCTTCGATTATTTTGGGTTCAAGTGGGTTTTTCCACCTGACTGCCGGACATGCTTTTAAATCCTTCAGCATTCTTTTGGTTTTCGCTGAATGAACAATTTCCTAAAGAGTTTCTTCCACGAGTGAGCATGATGCCCCCTGCACATCCACCATTTTGGGAGTGTGCTTCTGGGGTGGGTTTACCTTCCAATTATCAGACAGTGCGAATTTCCCCTGTTGATACTAGTCTTCGACCCAGTTTTTGAAGACGTAGCAATCTTCAATTGAGTGGCTCACCATTCTGTGATAGGAGCAATAGTTAGAGTTGTTGATGTCGCCGGGTTGCGGTGGACGCCGCAGATCCAGCAATGTGATGAGTTTATTACGCATCGCCGATTCGAATAGTCTCCTCTTCTTTTCACGGGGAAATGAGTAAGCACATCCTAGTCGTTCCTCCAAGGACGGGCGCGGACGCTTGTTGTTTTACCGAACAGCTGGTTTTGGGCCACTCGGCTGTTGTTGTGTATTGGCAACGAAGGCCGCTTTCCCATTACCATTAGCATTTCGAGGGTCCTTATTTGAGGAGGAAAAAATATGGCCCATCTGGTCTATTTTGGCTAGTTTATCTATCAGAGCATGAAAGGTTATGGACTTGAAGAACGTCATTAACTAGGACACGATCGTTTGAGGATCAAGAGTCCCAATGAACATGCTCATGGCAGGAGACTCTTCAATGCGCTTCTCGCACTTAGACCACAGGTTTCGCCACGGGATCGCGTATTGGACCCATGTTTCTCCCGACTTTACCCAGGCATTGATTAATGCCGCGATCGGAGTGCGTTTGCTCGCGCTGGCGAAACGCTATGTGAAGAGCAGTTCCATTTCTGAGAATGTTTTCACAGAGTCATTTGGGAGCTCCGAGTACCATTAGATGGTTGTTTCTGACAAGCTGCTAACGAACTGGCGAAGCAATAGTTTGTCGTCGCCTCCAGTGTTTCCACACAGAGCTCTGAATTGCGCGACATGTTGGGAAGGGTTGCATGTTCCTTTGTAGACATGGAACTTGGGGATCGTATATCCCAGCGGGTATTTGATTTAATCATACGAGCCTAGATACGATCGTCCAGTTCTGACAATTTGGTCGGCAACTTCATTATCTTAATGAGTTCTTATTTGTTGAGCAATGTAATAATCAAGGACGGCCCTAGAGATCGATTCCTCCTTGGTCACTGATGAGGCCGGAGGAGAGTTTGTTGTTCCCCTCTGTCATCCTCGATGACTAGCGGCGGATCTTCGACCGGGGGTTCTGATTGGATCATCATTCTAACCATATCCTGGAACAAGAGAGCGATTTTCTTCATGTTAGCAGCTTGCTAAGCCGCTTCTTTATACTTTTTCTCGAGCGCCTTTCACAGAAACTATGTATCGGTCTCCTGCTCTTGGCGCTATACGGCCTCTTTGTCCGGACTTTCTTTCTGTCCGGTAAGTGCTGCCATTTTGGTCAGCACTTCCTGGAGCTTTTGTTGTTGCTCCTGAGCCATAGTCAGCGATCGGGTTTGCAGTCGATGACTTACGGAGGCACGACTTTCCTCTTTTCCTGAAGCCATGTAGACCGTATGTATTGTTATGCCCCTAGACTTGAGGCGTTTAGATCCATCACCTTTGGAATTTGCCGCGGGCGGAAGAGTTTTCTCTAGCCTCGTCTTTTTATGCGAGATTGGAGTCGAAGGAGCCATTGTGACAGGCACTTGTTTAGGAAAATTCCCCTATTGTATGGCGGAGGAGTGTTCTTTTCCATGTCGGGTCTTCAATTTCTTTGGTTGACGAGAGTAGTTTTTGTCAATCGCAGAGTCTTGGACTTTTCGTCAGACCCTATGTATTTGTGAGGAGAGCCGCTGATAAGGCCGCTCCGGCTTTGCCTGCACTGTAACTTTTGAAGGTGGGGGAGATTTCTGTAGCACCTCCATTGGGGAGTTTTTACGCACCCACTTAAGTGGTTCAAAACTATTCCCAGTTGGAACAGCGGTGTCGACCTCAACCATAGGAGCTGGTGGGGTGAGTTCAGATAGGGAGTTACCCTAGCTTCTCTCACTAGACGCCAGTGGCGACGTCGAGCGTGCCTCGCAGAAGGGACCGCCTCAGTTTTGGAAGTAGCTTCATCATTCCCCCAGCTTTGCTGAGGGGATTCAATAGGCGTCAGCCTGTTGAAGACCGATGTCCTTGATGGAGTTTGAGGAGAGCCGGTCAATCATTCAAAGACTGATCGTTTGAAAGGGGAAGCACCTTTGACGGCTTCGTCTGTAGCAGGAGTAGGGAGGGCTAGCCGTTTTGGGGTAGCCTGTATCACGAGCTTCTTTATGGGCCCGTTCGAACTTTTGCTCAGCCTATTGACCGAGGTTTCAGGGTTTGACGGCTTGTTGATGGGAGCCATCATGGTTGCTATCCGATCGAAGACTGACTTTTGGGGAGCTTCTTCTTGCGGCGTTGAGGCATCAAAACTCATAGGGGGAGGATGGTCCCGAAGAACAGTCAAGTAGTGGCTTGTGTGACCTTCCCCACCGGTATTTAGAAAATAGAGGTCACGTTGGGCCTATAAGTCACTCCTTCAGTTGGGATGGAGCAGGAGTTACTGTTGCATGAGGTGCGGTTGAGAGCCATTGATTTTCTACATAAGAGCAAGACACCATGTTTCAGTACCTCGAATCCAAGGGCAACCATAGCGAACCGTGATTTTGTTCGCGAAATACGACACACGAAGTGTGGAGTGGAAAGAGGAAAAGGTCCCACTGGGAGTGCCAGAATTTGTTCACCGCCGAAAGACCAAACTAAGATGTTGGGACATCTAATCTGAATTTGGGGGCAGATACTATTTGGACATATCCATCCACCTCTCTAAAGATACCAAGTTGATTTATGGCACCGTATATCGGAGGTTTGGATAGATGCGACCGGTGTAGCAGACTTTATCAGATTCCCCTCATTTATTAGGGGTTTTTGGATTGTGGGGACGCTCTTCCTTCCAGGCGCAATCCCTTGCAGTTAATTACGTTATCGCGTTGCGATAACCCCTTTCTCCTTCTCCAGTAGTTCACTTCGCATCGTGCGTTATTTTGTTTGTTTTGGTTTCCCGTGGATTGTATACGGAGACTAGTTTATGTCGTCGCCCGTAGGGCGTGGATTAGTCCAAATCCGTATATTTTAGATTTGGGGTTTTGAACTTATGTTATATTTTCCTTTAGTTCAAAAATATTTTGTTTTATTTAAGGACCGTTAATCTATTTTGAGATTATGATTTACTTAAATATATGAGCAATTGGGCTCAATTTATTTTTAACTAAGGATGCGTTGGCCTTATTTGAGACTATGATCAACTTAGAAACATCTCAGGGATCAATTTTTTGTTGAGATCCAACAGAACATTTGGGCTCAGCTGCAAGAAACTTTCAGATAGACTTTTAGCCAATTTGGGCTTGGTCTGCTCAGTTTTTTTATTTAAAAGTGCTAAGCACATATTTGTGGTTCTGTTTGCTCGGTCCTTTTCCTTTATGCAGAAGTGTTTAAACACTTGTTTGGAGCTCTGGCCTTCACATGTGTACCATGTGAGGCACATAGTCACGTGTGTATCATGTGAGGCGCTGAGATATGGGCGCTGCCCAATCAGCGGTAAGCACCTAGTTATTTTGACTGAATATATGAAGTGCTAAGCACTTGATATAGTGCTCATGTGTATATCAAGTGAGGCGCTAGGACGTGGGTGTTGCCCAATCAGTGTTAAGCACTCAGCCGTTTTGACTAAATATGAAGTGCTAAGCGCTTTTACTCAGCGCTCATGTGTATTTCACGTATGGCGCCGACCTTCTTTTTTCAGCGTCCACGTGGGAAGCATGTGAGGCGCTGAGTTCTTTATTTGGTGTGCCCATATGGAAAGCACGTGAGGCGCTGACTCCTTTGTTTTAGGAATCTTGTGGGCGTTCACGTGAGGCACTGAGTTCCCTTTCCTTTTTAGAGATTGAATCTTTGTTAATGGCATTTTGAACATTAATGATCACTAAGATCTTTGTTTTTTGAAGATTTGGGATCAAGTTTTTCTTTAAGAACTAAATTCTTATTTTTTTAAGAACTAAGTTTCGTTTTAGGGTTAAACCCTATTTTCAGAAGAATTAAATTCCCAGGACATGTTTCTTTTCTGTCTTTTCTTTTTATCTAGTTTTTTCCCCAAGATTTTGAATGTGAAGGACAAAATCTTCCCGATGAGAATTAAATTCTCGACTTGTGGGAGATTTTTCTTACAGATCTCATATCCAAAGAAAAAACTAAGTTCTTATATGAAGGATTAAACATTTGTGTTTTGCTTCCGCGAGGCAAAGAAGATATTTTTAATCTCTTTTTTTCTTTACCTCGAGTTTGAGAGAGCGAGGATCTTCTTCTTTTTTCAGGAGAATTAAATTCTCAATTCTTGTGGAAAACTTATGGGGTCGATTCTCGATGCCATCCTTTATATAGGAGAGGCAAATTGTTAATTAGTTTGAGAAAATCTCTCATTTTAGAGATACCAATTGATTTTATTGGTCTGAAAGATTATTTGGGGAATTTTATCTACTGTTGGATCTTTTATCCAGTGATTTCTGTTTTAAAGAATATGTTTTTCTTGTTTTTAACAAGATTAAAGAAATATTTTCCCATATACAGAATTTAATTCTGTCAAACGGTAATTTTTAATCACCATTGGATTTTTGATCCAAGGGTGCTCTATTCAACAAAGCATATCTTTCTTATTTCGAAAGATTGGGGAAATATATTCTTCCATTTCATTGGATTTTTGATCCAACAATTTTCTGTTTCACAGAAAATATCCTTCTCATTTAGAAAGATTAGAGAGATATTTTCTTTTAATAGAATTTAATTCTATCATTTGATGATTTATCATCACCATTGGATTTTTTATCCAATGGCTCTGTTTAACAGAAAATATCCCAAGTTTTAGGAAATAATCTGCATGCAGAATTTAATTCTACATGCTTTAGTTTGGACGTTGGCGCTCACGTATTATGGACGTTGGCGCTCACGTGTTATGCACGTGGGCGCCACTTAAGAATTTAATTCTTATATATGATAGGCGCTCCTGTGTTTTGCACATTGGCGCTCACTTGAACTTTACATGCGGCGCTGGGAAGCACGTGAGGTGCTGTCTCATTGGATTTAACAGAGCTTAACTCATATTATTTTGTTTAATTTTTAGGGGAACAGTCCGCTGACAGACTACAACCCGCCGGACCATATAACCGCATGAGGCACCTTAGGGGTAAGAGCCTGCGCTTTGCCACTACTGCCACACAGTGAGAAACCTCCATAGGTCAGCATCCCTGCCCAGTATCTCTGATACTATTGAAAGGTTCCTAGTGCTCTCGCCGCGGTAACCGCGGCAGATACGGAACCGAGAAACAAAAAATTTTAAGAGGACACTAGAAAGTAATCCCTAGTGATCGATCCAAATACTAAACTAGAATACAAGCATGCAAGGTTCGGGATTACAACCTTTTATGCGTGTCCACCCAATCATGGAAGACACCTCCAAGCTCCTCATAGGCCGGCAGGAACAAACTTGAGAAACGACCGCCCTTGCCGAAAATGATCCACCTGAGAGAACCTATCCAAGCTCCAGTTTCACCTAGTGAAGCAACCGACGCACCAAGCTCGTTAAGAATGGAGAGCGGGGATATAGGAATTTTCCACTATGATTTTCTCTCAAACACTAAAGTTCGAGAGAGCTATCAAGAAGAAGGTGGAGGAGGAGGAAGAAGCAAGGCATCCTAAAATATCTCATCCATTTGTAATAAACAACTGAACTCCTATCGGTAAATCTCCTCCACCGTGGCCACAGATTTAGTGTGATGACCAACCGAATATAGAGCGGCATCGACTCCTAATACCAGGAGAGACGAATCCCTGACAATCGCTTACTGCCTCCGTGTAGCTCGGGACTGTACCCAACTAAATCATGTTTGCACGATTCCTTTGACTCATGGTAGGATATTAATCTAAGTACAGTGGAAACTCACACGAGACAAATGACAATCTCAGGTCAAAAGACTAACATGTACTCATGCCACTAGAAAACTTCTATCTGACGATAGATATAATACCATCTAGAAGTTCTTGGCGTGTCCGTCTAGTGTACTCACTTCCAGTGAGCACCTGTATACTATCTTAGGTGACACAACACCAATGGCTTATGAGACCGGCCACCGCCCTTCATCGGGGTCTCGAAACGTATACACTAGTATACTCCGGAATATTGATACCTAGTCTCGATACTCTTACGACTAGGGACATTTAAGGATGTACTTATGGACTACCCAGCTTTCACTTATATAATCACCATCATAATGCTGGTAGTCAAGTAAAAATCCTACGGGCTTCATCATTATGTATTAGCGATACGTAATAACAAGTAAAACGTATATACATCAATGATTGATCTATAAAACTGTAGTAGTAGTTAACCGCAATCAGAACGGCGTCGCGCGTAGCTAGACCGAGATGAGTACGGGTCGTTCTCAGAGAAACGTTGAATATTTTAATCTTACTTTAGATGTGTTGAGAAAGAAAGGAGGAAGAATAAAGAATTGTTGTAGAATGGTTGTAGAATCTAGATCTACGTTAAACACTGATGCAAAATATAGATCTAGATTAACTACGGAGGTAAGTTTATATGAAAAAGGGGCTTGTAGGGTTCATTAGGATTTAGTAGTTATGGATGATTAATTAAAGATTACCCTTTTTATCCTTTAATAGATTTAAAACTAGAACGACAGTGATGCATGTAGATTAAGGTTTCTGGAGGGAAAAGGGTTCCCACTCTTAACCCCTATCTCGACATGGAACTCCGTTCATATCTAGCCTTTACCAAAACAATCATTAATCTAATCTCTAATCGCGGTCGAGACTAACAATAAATTGGTAGCGCGCCCGATTAGGATGTTAATGATTCTTTTGATAAAGTTTATAAACTTTATAGGACGTAAAAAGAGTTTAAAGATCTTCATCATCCATTAACCTACCCTAATCCTACGAACCTAACAAGCGGAGAATTACTCGCGCATGTTGGGAGAAGAAGAGATGGAGAGAGAAATCATATTAAAACTAAAGAAACAGAATAAGAAAAAGAACTACCTTTATTAATCAACAAAACTCATTTACACTTTTTTCCCTTAGAAAATGATTACAAATACTAGTTTGCTTCTCGATCTCTTCTAAGGAGGTAGATGAACTGTTGATGATCAGCCTGGATGCGTGAGCCGTATTGGACTTCGTGATCACGTCGACTTGATGATTTTTCTAAGGGGCTCTCGGTCCTTATTTATAGTCCCAAAGCCAGAACCCTAGCTTCCTAAATTGGAAACCATCAGTTAAGATCCAACAAAAGAAATCCCAGCTCCTAAGTCTTCTGGCACGTGGCGGATCCGCGGCCAACAGGTGGGTTTGGCCTCGGATCGGCGGCTAAACAGTGCGATCTTCTGTTTATTTTTCTGGGGCTTCCTAAATTATGACACGTGGCGATCTTTTAAATCTCAGGAAACTGAAAATCTTCTCGTAGTTACTGCCAGACTTGATTTCTTAGTTTGATTTAGGCAGGTTTGCTCTAACAACTTTGATTCTCTTGATTTTAGCCCTGAAAATTCTGCACAACAACTCAACAAATAATATTAGTAGAGTTTGTTTTATTGAGATATTAGTTTCAACATTAAGATTTGGTCAATGGTATTTTTGCATACATTTTCCTACCAAATGTTAATTATAATATATAAACACATGAAAATAGTATTTTTACAGATAAACCCTCATATGTATCATATATTATAATAAATACCTTTTCTAATATAGAAATAGTAGGAAAAATGTCATATTAAATGTGCAGTTTTATCAACTGAACAAATACCCCCAAACTTATCTTTGATCGTCCCGAGCAAACTAGTTTATTCAAGAGAAGGAGAAAGATAAAGGAGAAAGGACCTAAATTATCAACAGGCTCTCCAAGAACATTGAAAATTCGCTCGAGAGTAGCTCCGCCGACTGGAAAACTTAGAGGAGGTCCCTAAGCGCACTTTCGTAGGCAACACGATTGCACTGAGCGCGTGCAACAAGCCTTTAAACCTCTAGGTGTCCCTAGTAGGAGGAGTGTTGTCTCCTGAAGGTTTTCAGCGGATTACACCCACAAAATCCTATAATAAAAGAGAGATGGTGAAATTTACATATAAAGATAAGAACTATAAAAGAAATACTTTGAAAATTTAGAGTTTCCAACTACACTAGCTTTTCAGTTGTCATGAGCCCTATCTTAATAGTCATGAAAAGATGTTAGAAATAACTTCATCCCTCAATAAAACATCGTCTTTATTCTTCATTCCTACCTTTCATCCAAATATCGATCATATACCCTTACGTGTGTAAATAGAACAACCCTACACTCGGAGAATTCAATTCAAGCTATCATACTCTTGTCCATCTACCTCAGTACTTTTTAATTTGATGAATATTTGGTTGGATTTGCTCGCACATTTTTCATGCGACCGTTAATACTTCTTGAGGTACTAACCGACTGATTACTCATGTGCTTGCATATTTAGGTGTATTTCCTCGTCTTGCAACACCTAAGGCTTACCAATGACTCCCAAACCAGTTGGTCTAAGGCACTAGGTGATGAAACACCCTCGCTATATTTTTTTTATTGATGCCTTGGTGATAACAAAACCAGTGTTCATTTTTCTTTTCATCATTTTATCTTTTCTTTTCCATTTATTATTTCCTTCATACTTTGGCTTTTAGACAAGAGCATTTCAAGGTATCCTCTACTATCCCGAGTTTCAAGACGTGTGTAAGTGCGTATAGTAGGGTAGCAACATTCAAATGTTTGGCTTTCAGAATAGAAACTATTTTTCAGACTTATTTTTATCCTCAGATTGGTAATTTCCTTCATCTTACTAACTCTTGGGACAACGGCTCATAACTACTTATTACTGGTTCGTTTAAGAAAACTTCTAATTTTCTTAGTTTTCTTAAACTATTCCTATCTTTCATATATAATTTTTCACTTTCTACTCTTTTATTATAAAAAAAAATTTGAATGCCCAGTGTCAAAGATAATTCAGTGAATACAAACTTCCCCCCCCAAACCTGTTTTCAGCAGTGTCATCACTGATGTTGTCTTTTGAGAGAATGGACCTGTATACGTGGGGAGAGACAAACGGGGTAAAATAATAGTTAAATGAAAACTACCCCCAAACTTGTTCTTTGGCACGCACAGATATTCAGTTAAGTCCATTTTCACTCACCTCCATTCTTAAATGAGAAAATGTTACCAAGACATGGAGGTGAGGCGGAGGAAATTCAGTTCTGATAAAGCGGCTCCTGTAAAAACAGGAGCTCCTCCACGGGGTCAGCAGAGAAATACGGTTTTAATTTATGCCCATTTACTTTAAAAATTGAACCGTTTTTCAAATTTTCAACTTCTACTGCCCCGTGAGGATGTACATACCGCACCACAAAAGGTCCTTTCCAACGAGATTTAAGCTTACCCGGATGAAGATTGAGACGGGAATTGTAAAGAAGGACTTGTTGCCCCAATGTGAAGGTTTTTCGAAAAAGGTTTTTATCGTGGAACACTTTAGTCCTGTTCTTTACTATCACCGCATTATCGTAAGTTTCATCGCGGAGTTCGCTTAGCTCATTCAATTGCAGCTTCCGATAGCTGCTCGCATGATCAAAATCGAAATTAAGCACTTTAATAGCCCACATTGCTTTATGTTCGATCTCGACAGGAAGGTGGCATGCCTTCCCAAACACTAGGCGGTATGGAGACATACCAAGATCGGTCTTATAGCGGTGCGAAATGCCTAAAGAGCATCCGTCAATTTGGTTGACCAATCCTTATGGTTTTTAGAAACCGTCTTCTCCAAAATTTGTTTGATCTGCCTATTTGAGATCTCAGCCTGCCCGCTTGTTTGGGGATGATAGGGCGTAGAAAGCTTGTGAGTGATTGAATATTTCCGCATCAAGGCCTCGAAAGACCGATTACAGAAATGTGTCCCGTTGTCGCTAATTATAGCGTGGGGGTGTCCGAATCGCGAAAAGATATTTTCTTTAAGGAACTTAATGACAACTTTGTTGACATTAGTGCGACACGGTATTGCTTCCACCCATTTCGAAACATAATCAACCGCTAACAAGATATATAAATTCCCAAAAGAATTGGGAAAATGGCTCATAAAATCAATACCCCAAACATCGAATATTTCCACAACAATATAGGTTGGAGCGGCATCTCGTTTCTTAGTGAAATCCGACCCAAATGCTGGCATCGCGGACAAGCTTTGCAATGTTCATAAGCATCTTTAAATAATGTTGGCCAATAAAAGCCACATTGAAAAACTTTCTCCGCCGTTTTTCGAGGACCAAAATGACCACCGCATGCCTGATCATGACAAAATGATAACACACTCTTGAATTCATCGTTATGGACACACCTGCGAATGATTTGATCGGAACAATACTTAAATAGATAAGATTCATCCCAGTAAAAGTATTTTACTTGGGATAGAAATCGAAGTTTTTCTTGTTTCAACCAATCGCTAGGAATAAGTCCCGTCCCAAGGTAGTTCACAATATCCACGAACCAAGGTTCGTAAGATACAGTCAAGAGTTGTTCGTAAGGAAATGAGTCATTTATCTGCACGGTCGAAGTTGGCGAAGAAGTGATGCGTGAAAGATGGTCAGATACAACGTTTTTATATCCACTCTTGTCTCGGATGACAAGATCAAATTCTTGTAACAATAGGATCCAACGTATTAGCCTGGCCTTAGCATCCTTCTTCGATAAAAGATGTCGTAGGGCGGAGTGATCAGTGTAAACCACAATTGGCAAGCCAATCAAGTAAGGCCTGAATTTCTTTAATGCAAATACAACTGCCAAGAGTTCTTTCTCGGTAGTTGTGTAATTTATTTGTGCATCATTCAAGCTCCTACTTGTATAGTAAATTACATGTGGCATCTTCTCAATGTGCTGTCCTAAGACAGCACCAATAGCAAAGTCTGATGCATCACACATAAGCTCGAACGGGTGGTTCCAATCCGGAGATGAAAGAACGGGGGCTGTAGTGAGCAATCCTTTAAGCGATTCAAAAGCAGCCTCACAATCCGAATCGAAGTGAAATGTAGTATCCTTGGCCAATAGAAGGGTTAAGCGTCTAGCAATTTTGCTAAAGTCCTTAATGAATCTCCTATAAAATCCTACATGGCCAAGGAAGGATCGTATATCTTTGACGCATTTGGGACGAGAGAGGTTATGAATGACATCAATTTTTTCTTTTTCAACATCAATGCCTTTCTGTGAAATTATATGTCCAAGGACAATACCTTCTTGGACCATAAAATGGCATTTTTCCCAATTCAAAGTCAAGTTCTTATCCTTACAGCGGGTAAGAACCGCGTCAAGATTACGAAGGCAGTCCTCAAAGGAGTCCCAAAAATGGAGAAATCGTCCATAAAAATTTCCAGAAAATTCTCTACCATATCTGAGAATATCCCCATCATACACCGCTGAAATGTAGCGGGAGCGTTGCATAACCCAAAGGGCATGCATCTATAAGCAAAAGTATCGAAAGGATAAGTAAATGTGGTTTTATCTTGATCCTTTTCGGCGATGGGGACCTGGTTATAGCCAGAGTATCCGTCCAAGAAGCAATAGTATTCGTGTCCAGCTAATCGTTCTAACATCTGGTCAATGAAAGGTAGAGGGAAGTGATCTTTCCTCGTCGCGACATTGAGTTTCCTGTAATAAATACATACGCGCCACCCAGTTTGGGTGCGTGTTTGGATTAACTCATTAGCATCATTAGTTATGACCATGATGCCAGACTTTTTAGGGACCACATGAATTGGACTTACCCATTGGCTATCAGATATAGGGTAAATTATACCACTATCAAGGCACTTGACGATTTCTCTCTTTACCGCCTCCTTCATAACGGGATTTAACCGTCTTTGTGGGTCTCGGGTTAGTTTGGCTTCATCCATCAGATGTATATAATGTTCAACAATTAAGGGACTAATCCCTTTGATGTCAGCCATTGTCCAACCAAATGCTTCCCGATTCGATCTCAACACTGCCAAAAGT